>CM067371.1:34429076-34766576 GCA_034401795.1 Chaetoderma sp. LZ-2023a | reverse complement strand
CATTTACATTTAGGGCCAGAAGATGGCAGCTCTGTAAGACGGGTGCTATAGCTTATGCCAATATATGCACAACGAACAAGATCCGTTATTAGATCTACATGAATAAATGCCCTCTACATATTTTCGTATCACACGGGCTATAATTCTTGAGAGAATTCAAAATGTTTAATATGGATTACACTTATTCATACTGGCTATGCCGCTAACCCCTCTTTGCCAGGTTAACCATTTAATGGTCAAATCAGCCAAACCGGCCTATATAGTGCTATTGAGCAGTATCCATCAATAGGTCAAGAGCAAATTATTTTTGAGAATTTACCACTGGAATCACTGGCTCGGTAACCGAGCAAGTCATCCCAGTGGGAAATTTTCAAAAACTCGTTTCTAATTTGCTGCAAATGAACACTGACAAAGCAAGTAATTTAGCTTTTACCACTAATTAATTCATCTTCAAGCCTGCCTAACGCGACCTCAACAGCTGTACTGAATAAAGAAAGCTATTTTAGGAACTTTCTGTTTTAAATCTACAAAAATAGTTTTCGCTTAAATTTTCTTGAGAGATATTAAGATAAGTAGAATTGTTAGCACGTTGAGGCGCTATTGCCATAGGTGGTGCCGTTAAATGGGGTGTCGTGGTGAACCTATATTATATTTATATTCAAACCTAATTACATCGACGTATACACTCTTGACTTGTGATGAAACTGTATTTGATTATCATGTCAGATACGTGAGTTACATATCGGATCCATGCATTATGTCTACCACCCAGTCAAATTAGTTACAAAATATTCAATAGCTTAACGGTACAGTTTTCAGGAAATTGATAGTCAGGGCATTCCGGGATCGATCAATCATAACACGGCGAAGTGTGGGTGGAGCTTAGCTAGTGATGGGCGGTGCATAGCTAAAACTGGAAAGGTCCATTCTGATACAATAACCACGAGAAAGGATATGTATGTATGATTACTGTATTCTGCGGCTGCAGTAGTAGAAACATCCTACAGCTGCAATCAGTCCTTCGCTTTTGCCCACTGTGTCTTGTCCTCAGGCACACTCCTTAGCTTCCTCAGGTCCATTCGTGACTTGAGTGTACCTAGTCCTGCTTTCTTGAGGTCACCTCGTAGCACTTTTAGCAGATTTATGCAATGCCGCCATCTCCTGGCTCTGTATTTGCTGGCTCCGCGTAGGGCGAATTCCAAGTCTCTCTGTACTGATGTGTCTTCTGGCATACTTAGCACATGGCCAAACACGGGGCCGTCTTTGCTGGGCGACTTTTACAGACAGAGGCGACGTATTACACATCTTGTATAGTGCTTCATTGGAAATTATGCTGTATGGCCATCGGTGTCCATTGGTGGTGCGTAGGTGTTTGCGGTGGCAGGCGTTGAGTTTGTCTAGAGTTGCCTTTGGAGCTACCCAGCTGTTACACATCATCAAGGATACGAATATTGCATTGTATAAACGTAGACTTTTTACCAAGGGAATCTTTGACCTACGAATCCATAGCTTCCAGAAGGACTGACGCAGCGTGCAACAATGCCAGCAGTATTACAAAGCTGTGAGGCCAGGATTTTACTTTCCCTCCATGGTTCGCCGCCACGAAGTGGATCGTCATTTTCTTTAGTTTCATGCTTTGTAGACAGGTATATGTGGGTGAACTTTGTCTTGGAATTCATTCATAAAGAGATTCTAAACTTTTAGTTTGCTTGCAGCTATTCGAAGACGTTCGTCAAGGGGTTTCTTTTCCTCGTCTATGAAGTCCACATCGTCGAGATATTCCATCTCTAGCGGCATGCCTAATATTGACATCGGGGTGGGGTGGGGGTTGGTCTTGTGGAACTTTCCTGCACGAATTTCAATGCAGCAGCCAGGTACCTGGTGAAAAGCACAGGAGATAGACCATCTCCCTGTGGGGAGCCGATTGATGCCTCAAACTCTACACACTTCACTGACGTGATTTGTACTCTCAGTTTGTTGTCTGCAAGCAGTAGTCTCACTAGTCCTAGCTCATCTTCATTTCAACTGGCCTGGCGTAGTACATCTAGGATCTATGAGCGCTTAATTGTGTTGAAGGCTCGTTACATGTTAATGCATATTTTGTGGAAATCCCAGTGTTTCGACATGACTACTGACACAATCATGCGTCGAGCCCATACAATGTGCACGTGTTCACGTTTGAAGCCACTTTGACATGATCTGGTGAAGTCATCGATCTTGTCTCGGATGCGGCATAGAGTAACATTGCATAGGATTTTCCGTATGCTGTTAAGGAGCACAATGGACCGCATATTGGCTGGGGGCCAGGCGCTTCTTCGGCTTTGGTAGCGCGATAAGGGTGCCTTGGGCTACGACGTTGATGGGAAGGGGGTGTATAAAAGTTGAATTGATTAGGTGCGTGATCGTTATTGAGATACTGTCACTTGCATATTTGAATAGTTCATTGCTCATGCTGTCAGGTCCAAATGCACGCCCATTTTTCAGAGCTTTCTCAACTTCTGTATTAATTGGTGCTAGTAATGGCCTGGGGGTCTCCTGAGAATGGGTGCAATGGCTCATCATCGTGGCCATTGAACTGTTCCTTAAACCATTCTCGAATTGCTTCGGCTTTGCCCTGGTCAGTCCCGATAAAGTGTCCTTCAAAGTTGTGTACAGTGAGTGGTGGTGTGTAGTCCGTAGCTCTCACGGTTTTGGCTGTCCGAAACATTTTGTGGTAGTGCTTTCATCTGCTAGAGAGTCTGCTTGTTGGATAGCAAGATCTTTTAAGCGTTCGCTAATGTGGCGCAGAATGTTATTCCGTTCCTGGCGTAGTTTGGTGCGATCTTTAAGAGATGCGCAGTCGTAACGCTTTCTGTTCTGCTGACAGTTTTACTACGAGAGGATCGTCAGTATACCTAGTTATGTTGTTTTTTAGAACACCTATGGTGCTAGAAGCTGATGACTCCATAGTTTTAAGGATTTTGGTTAGGGTTTCGTTTGGATCGGAGCTGACGTCGATGTTAGCTAT
The DNA here is from genome assembly GCA_034401795.1 of Chaetoderma sp. LZ-2023a. Classification (NCBI taxonomy): domain Eukaryota; kingdom Metazoa; phylum Mollusca; class Caudofoveata; order Chaetodermatida; family Chaetodermatidae; genus Chaetoderma; species Chaetoderma sp. LZ-2023a. The sequence continues at coordinate 34,763,569 of CM067371.1, read as the reverse complement.
CTGCTCCTCGAGGGCCTTTTTGTATGACATTTGAGTGTCAGTGTCGCTGATGGGCTTGGATAAGTTGGAGGTGACTCTACGCTCTTGCCTGGTATGGCGTTTATACATTAGGTAGAGCTGGTTCATATGGAGGCGTATAATCACGGGCTTATGGTCAGAACTGAGGTATGTGCCTCCATAGGAACGAGCATCTCGAAGTAGGGGTTTTGCTGCTGTCTTGCACAGTATGAAATCTATTTGGTTGAAGACAGCTGTTGTAGCCTTAGAACCTTTCGGGGCTTTGCGATCAGCAATGTTTTCAGTCCGTGTTGTCCGGTGACGGCATGGGTGTTTGAAAGCCGTATTTGTGGCAAATAGTCCATTGGAAATAAGGAATGCCACAAATACATCTCCATTGCTCCTGCGCGTGCCCTCTCCATACGATCACACGCATAAGCCAATTCCTGAACTTTTGCCGCAATACCAAGTCTACCCGGCTTGGAGTTGAAATCTCCACACACGAACAGTTGCATTTAAAAATGATTGGGACGATTGAAATAATATACATATAAATCGATATTGCGAAATAGTGTACCAGATAGCGTGCACGAACACATTGATTAAATTCTGGCATCATAAAAGGGCGGCTTTATTCCTAAAATAGATGGTAGACGCGATAGTGATGCTGAGTCGACTTTTTCATCCGCGAGAAAATAATTTCAAATACCAATCAGTAAGGAACGATGTACCGTGTGCAAAATGTTCTTAGTTAAGACGCTAAGCAAATGAAGGAGTCCGATCTGTCACTCAAGTATATACGGTCAACATCAACTGAATCATATGTTAGTTGAATTCACAATCAAAATGATGCATAGCTTCGTTTCAAGAATCAAAATGTCCATCAAAAATGTATGCAAACTTCATGTCTTTGGTGTTTTAACAGTTTAATAAACATTCTGCTGAATCCTTCGAAATTACCTTGACTGCTACCTATTGTTGCCAAAACCTAACCTAGCTTAGAAAATTTCAATCAAACTGATCTGACTGTATTAAATGAAATATTAAGAATGGCATCGTTTATCATAACCTTTTTCACGTGAACAACTCGTGTGACTGTGTATCGCAATCAGTCTCTGATACTATTACCAGCCACTGACGAATTATTGCATACTATGCTTCATGCACTCCATGACATAGCACTTAGTTGTTTATCTTAATGTCTGTATGGTGGTGTTTGGCGTGCCATGCTTTCAAACATATATATCAGACATATGATCCAGAATGAGTCTTTTACAACGTAGATACTAAACTGAATGGACATATGCAGTCAATCTCATTCCAATTTAGTCTAGATTCACATTCTGGATCTGGGTTGGATGGTGGTTTGGACTTCATTAAACATGCACAAATCAAACATGCCACCACCTTTGAAACAGAGATCTAGTTTCCTCTTCCTAAACCAATGAGTTAAACAGATTTTGTTTAGTTTCGTCTTCCAACTTGTATAAGTCTTTCTGTCTGTCTGCATGCCTGCCTGGCATTCCTGCCTGCCTACCCGCCAGCCTGCCAGCCCGCACGTCCATCCGTCCGTCCATCCGTCCGCCCATCCATCCGCCCATCCATCCGTCCGTCCATCTGTCCGTCCATCCAGCCATCCGTAAATCCACCCATACATTTTGTACGTCCCTTCGTCTGTCTGTCTACCAATTGTGTTGTCATTTCAAAGCTGTGTATGTCATAATTATTTAGCGAGGACGGACTAAGTTCTGGTCAACACATTTCATATGATGCAATGGATGCGTAGGCCTACTTAATGACAAACTGAATAGTGCATTAATTGAGCCCACACGACTATTAACATCACATGGGGATTGTCAGCAGAGTTGCGTTTATGGAGCAGAATAATTCCTTGTCCTAAGCCACGGAGTGTTAGATTAGAATATTGTGTGGGAGAATTTGTGTCAATATTTTCATTTTCTATACTCGTTTGTGTTGTTCAGAATGGGAACCATATGTTCGAATTACACCAATGTAAATGTTGATAAATAGCCTCTCTCTAAATGGTGATTATTTGAACTGTTTGCTTCCTTTTTCTTCCCGTTAAATCGGTTCTTTATAACAGTGACTAGAGTGCAGATTGATATCCAGCTGGATACTATTTGGAAATAACTCGTCAGCAAATCAATGACGCAAATAATTTAATTAGCTTAGCGACTTAACCGAGAACCTTTTGCACTCGGCAGCCTGTTCATTACTGATAGGGAATTGAAATCATTTTCTTAAGGAGGGAAAAGTTGTCGCGCATCATTATCATAATTAGACTAGCCCCTCCATATCGTAGATATCCAACCGTTGATGGACTTGCATGAGCTCTCGTCTCTCATCCGTAAGGCTCTCTTTAAGCGTCGGTTCTGACTCAGATCTCCAACAGTCAATGTCACCTATGATTTTCAATTTTCCTCTCGACACCTTCCCATCTAGACCAATTTTTCTAAACTTGGAAGACAGTTCATCTGCAATGGATGATATTGACATAATTTGGAAAAAATGGCTCTCGTTTGTCTTGGCGTAGTGTTTGCAGAGATGGGACAGCAAAAAACAAGTTTCAAGCTCCTGGGATATACAAACAGATTTTCGCGGAGTGTTTGACTTCTTTTTCTTTGATCAATCATGTCTAAAAATACACAGACGCCCATCAAAAGTAACAGTTACGGGTTCTTCGGCAGGTACCACATCTTCAGAAACCTCTGTCCTCTAACCAGCGTTGCTTGTTTTCTCGTTCAGTTCCAGTTCCCGATACTTAGCACAACATTCTTCATGATTATTCACTAAATGTTCGATTATCTGCTTGTGTATTTCGGTCGCATAGTAGCAGTGGTAGCAAACGTCTTTATGCTGAGTCTGGGATAACTCGTATGAAAAAAGATTAGTATATTAACCACTTTGGTGTCAACAGCGCCTCAAAGCGCTAAGAAAAGCTACCTTTATCAATTAACACTTTCATTTGCCAAGATTTTAAAAGAAAATAAAAGAATTTGCTCAATGAATGACCATTTGCTGGCCAAGAGAACTGGTTTTTGCAAATTTGACACTGGAATTTAGGAAAATATTTTTCTAATAATTGGGCTTTTGACCGGCTTGGCGATTATAGGGGTAATCACCTAGGTACTCTAAATTTTACCTTATCAGTGTCCATTTGCGGGCAAAGAGGTAAATTTTCAAAATTGTCTTCTCTTGACCTGCAAATAGACCCTCAAGACTACTGCAGAGGCGGTGTTACCATTATAACGCCACGTTGACACAAGAGGGGTTAGGTTCTTTAATATTGCCAAACAGATCTATCCGTTGACTCTATAATGAAACGTGTCTATAGCGACTGCCTAATTTTAGGACAAGCAGGTGGTTATTCTTTAGGATTTATTTTTGTATGACCATACGTCTTAAGGAGCCACCGCCTTGTTGCTACAAAACCCACGACTAACTGTATTCACTGACTAGCCTAAATGAACAAATTTATTTTTAGCCAGCACCGTTGATTGATCCATAAAGTGGTCGCTATACATAGGTTTCGCGGTATTTCTGGGCCCATATGCATGAATGTGGTTTAAAGAGAGTTTAGCTTAAATCATATGTGATTGTCCATTTACACCACTGTTCATATAAATAAAGATAGTTTAAGGTACACCGTATGTTAATAATTAAACCTGTTGATTTACACCACTGTTCATGTGCATGATGGTGTTTTGAGGAGTTTAAGCGACTATACGCATACGAATGGTTTAGCTTAAACAATGGGGGAAAATACATCAACATATACCAGTTTTATTAAGCCTACTCGTGGGTAGGTTTAAGCGTGGTGTATCTTCCAAAATGGTCTGCTATTGCTCATTCAAATTCCGTTCTTGGAAAAAGATGATAGTTGATTCTAGTTCATAATTCCGGTTGGAAGTATTGTATTTGCCGTTCTCCGCTCTTGGCTGACCCTGCTGCTGCTAAGTTTGTCGACGCCGACACCGACGACGCCGACGACACCGACGACGACGAAGACGACGACCACGATGACGACAATGATGATGATTATGATGCGAAGTCACTTTGGTGGTAAGGGACGTGGTGGTGGTGGTGGACGCGAGGCAAGTGATGATGATGATGATGATTATGATTGTCATCGTCGTCGTCGTCGACGACGACGACGACGACGACGACGACGACGACGACGACGACGACGACGACGACGACGACGACGACGACGACGACGACGACGACGACGACGACGACGACGACGGCGGCGGCGGCGGCGGCGGCGGCAGCAGCAGCAGCAGTAGTAGTAACACATACTTATTCATATTCATTTGCAAAATGGATATCTTAAAGGTGCATATTCAGACCAGAAAGCGTGAAAATAAAATTGTTTAAATTGTTTAATTTTAGAGCCTTAATTTGCGGTAATGAAACGAGATAAATCTTAACATTTAATGATTTCACTACGTATAAATTAATAACATTTTTTAAGACGTGAAATAGAATTAGAGATACGAGTCCTTAATTCAAATTTGTAATTACAAAAATTATAATAATTAGTATAGAATGAAATCAGCATAGGCCAATGTTAAGATTTATTTCGCTTCATTACATTGAGCTAACAAATTAAAAGTAAATCATTTAAACAATTTTATTTTCACGCATTCTAGTGTGAATATGCACCTTTAAATGGGTTGCAAATTAAATATTGTAAAATTAACCATATATCCTAGCGTGTAGCGGAAATCTAATTTCATCGACACGTTGAATGCAAACACATCATTGCTGAACTAGCAATTCTAATTAATTAAACATTATCATATTGCCCCAAACTGGTCTTGCACGCACAAGCACTCTCTGCATTGGCGGCTGAGTTATCGCGTCTACTGGGTGGGGTCCCACCAACTCCCTTCAACATATGGCATGCGTTCGTGCGTGCGTGCGTGCATGCGTGCGTGCGTGCGTGCGTGCGTGCGTGCCTGCGTGCGTGCGTGCGTGCGTGCGTACGTACGTACGTATGTGGTACTGTGTGTTACTATAGCAACCAAATAACCGATTAGGCCCATTTGTGAACAGGCCATGTCCGTTTTTAAATACCGCAAACCAATATGCCAATTTGTTATCGGCGTGCAAGTTTATAAACGCCGCACAGCCTTATGCTAATATTAAACTTGCGCCGACAGGCAATAGGATATTAAAAAGTCTTACAAAGAATAATATAACATGATAATTCACCTTTTCAACGATGATACGAATGGCCCAATAGCAAATTGTCATGTACGCCATTTTAAACAGTCGCGGCGATAGCAAATTTATATATGGATCTGCGCCATTCATAAACCCGCCAAATTGGTACATGTGTCTTTGCCTGTTCACTTAATATTTCCGATAAGATTGACTAAAAACATGTAGACATAAATGCACACTGCAAGGCATTGCATGCTTTTCTGACCGTTGTCGAAATATAGCTTGCCGCGAAATTTACATCAGTATAACACCAAACAATGATTTAATTATCCTCAGGTTAACTAACACAGGTTTAATTAAACCACCTTTCAAGCATACCGATTTTGGTAAGCCACAAACAGTGGTTTTACTAAACTAAGTTTAGCTTAAACTAGTGTAAAGTTACACATCATTTATGCATATAGGCCCTGGTGTTGAACATTACACATTAACCAGGAGTTGGCATATACTTACGGCTGAGAGTCAGTGTGTTCCCGATTGCCATCTTACATTATGATGTGTGTTCAGATGTTTGGAATAATGCCTTGAAAATACCTGATGTGATGTGCGTGGGATCTGTTCTTTGGTTTTCAAGAAATTAGTGTCAATATCTTCAACAACTTACCTATGCAGTTTTCTAGAAATTGAGACTCAAGCACTTCAGGGTTCTACCGATTTCAACACGGACAAAGCGCGCACTGAACTTAGGTAGGAATGGGCGGGAAATAGCTAAAACTGGATGCTACTACTAAGTTATATGCCCTTGAGACATTGTTCTCTTAATCGAACGCCATTCTGGCAAGGATTTCTCAATATTCTGCCAAGCAAATAAAAAATATTGTTGTGAAAGGCAGTTATATTCAGAATAATATGCCGGAATCTCTATGAAGGAAATGGGTCGTCATACTCATCAACTGCTCACAGAGTTGCCATATGTAGTACTGTCCATATATAACTATATACCGACGATATAGCATTACGCAACTGCCCAGGGCAGCAAACTGTTAAAGCAGCGCATTTTCAATCACAATTCCCAACATTACTACATTGATTAGATTTTTTCACTTGTAAAATTCATCACACAGCATCGCACACATTCCCAACTGTCTACCTAGTTTATAGCTGATTGGTACGCAGGGTACCAATAGACAAATGTATGGTTTTGAACAAATTTAGATAAATTTATAACTCAGCCATATTATGATAGGTAATATGCATGCATACCTACGCAACCACATATGTACGCTCACACATATGTAGGGATACATATTATACATGTACAATGCCACTCAGCCATCCCCACCTAAACTGGATACACCAAACCACACGTTAATAATATGATCACACTCTAAACACACGCTCGGGCACATGCGCGTACACACATATGCACAGCACCACACGCACGTATATATGCAGAGCACCACGCGCACGTGCACACTGGTACGCACGCACATGCTTGTGCATACGTCCACGCACGCACATGCTTGTGCATACGTCACGCATGCACGCCCATACAGGCACACGCACACACTCATATATGCAAAGTACCACATGCGCACACATATACACAACACCGCACACATGCACACGTGCACCTACGCATGCATATTGCGCAAATGGGCACACATTTATGCACACGCAAACAGGCACTCTATGATATGCACTATTATAACATTGTCTGCAGTTGCATGATACCAAGATAATCAATCTCTCAGATCGACCATATGCTTAAACACTGCAGCAAAAACATAGCCATAAGACACACCATTCTGTGTGCCTGGGAGGTATAGGTAATGGGCTCTATCTGGCGACGTAACCTGGGAAATATGAAAGAGAAAGAACGTAGGAACGTCGATGCATAATCATCAATAAATCGATATTGCAGTTTGCTGTCTTCACCCTCATTAACCCCTTAATTAAAATATTTACTTATTGAATGTTAATTTGCAGGCCAAGAGAAGACAATTTTTTTTAATTTGCCACTGTAATGACTGGCTCGGTTACTGAGTCAGTAATTTCAGTTGTAAAATTTCAAAAATAGTCTTCTCTTTGCCTGCAAATTGACATTGCTCAAAGCCACTACAGAGGCAGGGTTTTGGCCGGTTTCTTCATGAAAGGGTTAAAAAGAAAATGCGTATCTTGTTTAACACCCCTTGTGTCAGCAGCGCCTCAAAGCGCTCAAAATACTACTTGATATATTAATTAATTGACGGTCAATATTTTTCAAGATATTTTAATTTTAGATGACTGTTTTTGTAAATTTACCACTGAATCTTTTTTTGCCGACCTGACTATTAAGGGGGTAATGGTAAAGAAAATTTAAGTTATTACTTAGCTAGTGTCTATCTGCAGGCCGAGAAAAGTGTATTTTTGAAAACTTACAACTCGAATTACTGGCTCCGTTAGCCAGTCATTCTAGTGGTAAATATTTAAAAATACTCTTAAATAGGCCTTTCAAATAGCCATGTCTGAAGGGCATTGCAAAGTTGCTTTGGTCAGTTTGACCATTAAAGGGTTAAGTTGACACAAGAAGGGTTAATCATATCTGACGTAATTTTCCATTAACCGTTTCTTGGTAATATGTTAATGTTATAATCTGACAAATTTGGTTTTAAATAAAAGAGTTGAAATGGAAATTAAATCATAAAGCTCATGAGACGTATTCTGTAAATTGCAATTTCCAAATTATAAAATACAAGACAGCATTACAGGAAAGCGGTTGGATATTTTGAAAATTATTTTACTGGAAGTTGTTACTGCCATAGGCAACAGTAGCTCCCAATCAAATTCATTAAAAGATTGAACATTATATTCTTTTCTTCTGAAAGAATTTGTCGTTTCGCTTCTCTAATAGTTAAAGTGTTATGTGTTCTTTGGACAATTATTGACAAACTGATGAAAACCCCAGCTTATTGTCAGAGCATTGGCGACTCAACGCCCATCACGCCATTTCTACAAGAGAGTATGCCAAAATGTGTCGACCAACGAAGATAAGTAATAAATATGGTAGATCTATAAGACATGAGCTTTATAACTTATGACAGAATGTGTGTACCGACCAAAACAATACATTAGATCGACATATACACATAATGAACCATGTCATCCAACTCTTTTCATATTGGCTAGAAATCGTGAGATAATTAAAAAAGCTGAATGTGTATTACACTTATTCGCACTGGCTCTGACATTGAAGGGTGTGGGTAGTGGAGATTTATTATATCAACTTTCAGTTCCAGACATGGTATATGGAATATGCTTCATCAGAGCCCCATAATGGACTTTTATAATTTATCCATCCATCATATGACGTCTTATGACGTCATAATAAAACGTAGGGTGACGTCATAATTAATTTACGCTTTAATCACTCGAGTGAGTCCGACTTTAACGCTTAATAGTCTCTCACGTTGTACAAATTGTATGTCTTTACGATTTAATAAACATTCTGTTAAATAGGCAGCAATGGCACCCAGTCAAATTAGTTTCAAATGTTTAACAGCTTACCTGTATAGTTTTCTGGAATTGATAGTCGGGAAGTTCATGGATCGTTCGATCACAACAGGGGCGAGGTGTGGGTGGAGCTTAGCTATAGGTGGGCGGGGCATAGCTAAAACTGGAAAGGTCGATTACACTACAATAGATACGAGAGAGAGAGAGAGGGTGTGCAAGGTGAGATAAATCAGGAATCACTATTACAGGATAGGGTACCAGATCACATACAAGAGAACATTAATTAAGTTATGATGGTTTGTACCTAAAATAGACAAAATATTTTAATGATGCTTAGTCGAGATTTACATCCTTGAGAAAAAGAATTTCAAGTCGAGATATACATACTTGAGAAAAAGAATTTCAATTCCAATGCGGTAATGAACGATGTGCAGGGTGCAAGTCGCTAAGCTAATTAGGCCCGTTTTATAAGTCAAACTTTCCGTCGCGCCGCGTCAATGACGATTGGTTGATTTATATAGTGGACTGTGACATTTTTAGGCAGATTTAGCTGGCACGGTGCAAGAGAAGTTCGACTTATAAACCGGGCCTTTAAGTATTTGCTCATTGATTTGCTGTCGATTTACTTCCGACAATTTACTTCCCAGCTTCCCAGATATCGGTCTTTATTTTCCTCGCTGTATAAGGCAGTGCTATACACTGGGCTGCTATAAATGAAGTATTTCACTTATTCACCGTTAATTATTTATCAATTTCTTCATTGGTGTAATTCGAACATATGGTTCCCATGCAGAAACAGGACAAAAACGTGCATAAAATGAAAATATTACCCCCAGACTCTCACAGAAAATATTCTAATTTTACACCTAGGAAATTAAGTTATATAATTCGATAAACGTGGTAGTGTTGGCGATACACAAGTGAAGTTAATAGTTGTGTGAGCTCCATTTACCCCCTTGTGTCACCAGTGCCTCAAAGCACTCAAAATATTACTTGATATAAAAATTACACATTTTGATGGTCAATATTGTAAATTTGCCACTGAATTGTCTTTTCGGCGTCTTGACCGCTAAAGGGGTAATGGTAAAGAAGATTAACGTTCTTACTTATCTAGTATCCATTTGCAGACCGAGAGAAGTGTATTTTGGAAGATTTACCACGAGCCAGTCATTCTAATGGAAATATTCCAAAAATACAGTTCTCTAGGCCTTTCAAATAGTCATGTCTGAAGACCACTGCAAAGTTGTTTTGGTCAGTATGACCATTAAAGGGTTGACAAAATGAGTTGAAACAATCCGTTTGTCATCAAGTAGGCCTAAGCATCCATTGCATCAGGTGAGTTATGTTGGCTGGAACCTAGCCCATTCTCGCGAAATAATGGAGGCATTCGATCTGCCACTCAAGCATCTGCTGCCATAATCTATTCATATATTAGATGATATCAGAAACAAAATGACGTAGAATTCTCCGGCACGAAGCTGGAAAAGTCTCCCACGTGTCAGAATGTTATGTCTTTGATTGATTTAGAATGTAATAACCATTATGTTGAATACTGTTAAACTAATTTAACTCGGGCAACAGCCTCCAGCAAATTAGTTTTAAAATATTCAGCTGTATATACACCTGTGCAAAAGTTAAGCACCAGCAAAAACAATTGAACGTAGAAACATGATGGTACAACTAGGCTGCCATACTTTTTGTCCCCGCGTTAGCTGACATAATTCCAAGTACGAAATGCACATGCATGCATGACTTCACGCCGCTTGATGTCCGTGCGTGGCGGCAAACAGCACACGTGTTCATTTATGTGAAAGTCCAGTTTGAGGTGTAGAACATTACATACAGATTTAGGCGACAAGATTAGGAATTTTGTGTTCATGACCGTGGTTTATTTGTACAGAGAGAATTAGCTCATGATTGTGAACCGCTATGGCAAGACGAAGGTTAAGTGATCGTGTGAAATGGCAAATCATAGGCATGCATACCACTGGTATGTCATGCAGAGAGATTGGCAGACAGCTGAACATTAACCATACTGTAATCAGTCGTTTGATTGCAAAACATGGGCAAACTAACAAGGTGAAGGACAGGCCTAGATCTGGAAGACCGAAGAAGACTACTGCCCGTGATGATCGAGCCCTAGTACGCCTTGTTAGGAGATCTCCATTCACCAACAGCAGAGTGCTCAGCCAGCAATGGGAAACGCGCAATAGAGTGTCAATGTCTACCGTCTAAGGAGACTGTATGCTGCTGGCATGAAACCTAGGAGACCTGTCAGACGTCCTCTCCTCACTGCACACCACAAAGAGGAGCATCTGAGGTGGTGCAACGAAAGAAGACACTGGAACATGAGATCCTGGAGACGGGTGCACTGGTCCGATGAACGTCTGTTCCTGCTTCATGCCACAGATGGTCGAACTCGTGTATGGAGGTCCAGACGCACGGCGTACGACCAACTTAACATCATGGAAGAAGTTCCATTTGGTGGAGGTTCCGTTATGATATGGGGATGCATCTCATTTGATTGTAAGCTGGATCTGTTGACTGTACCTGGAACACTAAATGGACAAAGATATCAAGATTCCATACTGGATAGAGTTGTGGTCCCTCATTTTGTAAATCATGCACCTGGAGCCCACCCTATATTCATGGATGACAACGCCCGACCACATCGTGCTAGAGCTGTGCATGAATACCTCCGCCAGAATGCCATCGAAACCCTACCATGGCCAGCAAGGAGCCCTGACATGCACCCTATTGAGCATATCTGGGACATTCTGGGAAACATGGTGAGAAGGAGGGATCCTCCTGTGCAGAACGTACAGGAATTAACAGACGCACTCCATCTTGAATGGCAACGAATACCACAATGGCGTATCAGTCGGTTGGTGACCAGCATGAGACGTCGTGTCCAGGCCGTCATCCAGGCACAAGGTGGATATACCCGGTATTAATAATGACAGTCTCAAACTCGTGCACAGATGTTAAACTTCGTTTTCAGACACCATTAATGACAATCTAGCCACGTGTGTCAACTGTAGGGCAATAGTTGTCAGTTGTGTCAACGTAACCATATTCAGGCCTCGTTTTCAAGTTCAAACAAAAACATACAGTGTTTCCCCACCATCATAATCAGCATTCCTCTAGTTGCATTATTACCTCTTGCACTAAGATGGATGGGTACATAAATGTTTATGCTATTGCCTTCTTCATAGCACATGAATATACCCTCGCATGTGCGTAAAAATAGGGTGGTGCTTAACTTTTGCACAGGTGTATAATTAGCTTGAAATTGAGAAAAGCTAGAAACGGATATGTTGAATACCAAATGTTATATGCTATAGTTGTGGCGTAGGCAGCTTTGTCACAAATAACACAACATCTGACAGACAGGCTGACCAACAGACAGACTGACAGACTGACTTATACAAGTAGCGAGACGAAACTAAAAATAATATATTATATCCATTTGATTTATGAAGAGGCAACGGGATCCCTGTTTCAATGGCTATGCCATGTTTGATTTGTGCACGTATATGGAAATTCCCACCATCACCTAATCCAGAGACAAGATGTAAATCTATAATACTTTGAAACACCATTCACCTTTCCAGAGTAACTATCTATCGTCTGACGTCATTTGACGTCATAATCAGCTATGCGGTGTGTAGGATGAAGTTATAATCATTATGTCATAGATGATTCTATATGAACCGTCTTTAACTCTTAATAGTACGAGTTGTATGTCTCTACTATTTAATAAACATGCTGTTGAATATGTTGAAACTAATTTGACTGGACGCAGTTGCTGCCATAGTCTTATTAGATCCAAAATATTCAATAGTTTGCCTGTATAGCTTTCTAGAAATTAATAGTCAAGGAGTTCGGAGCTCGTTTGATACCAGCACGATCGAGGCGTGGGTGGAGCTTAGTTAGAGATGGGTGGGGCATAGCTAAAATGGAAAGGCCTATTGACTGAAGGAGTCCACTCATCTTAGTCTCTATGTCGTACAAGATTGATTCTGGAACATTTTTTACATGTTTTGCTTGAAAGCATGACCAACCAAACAAACGACACACAGACGGACAGATAACCGATTGTCATAATGATCTCACTTCGCTCGCTAAGTGCTGACTCTTTGAATGTTGATATTTATTGTGTAAATGCGTTAAAACATGTCTGGACGAGTAACGAACAGCATGAACTGACACCTCCGAATTGCGGTGAAATCCATTAAGTCGTGTCCAAGAGAACGAGCCAGACCTTTGCTAGAGGAGTATAGGGTGTAATTGAATCTTCACACGTTCGTTTCAAGAATCATATGAAATGGAAACTTTGAGACGTCGAACGTTAAACAGTTGAACATGAAATCCCTAATTAAAAAATTCCTTGGCGATGTACTAAATATTGTGTTGCATGTTTTTCAACCAATGTTGTTGCTGCCATCTGTTCAAATTAGTTTCAAAATAGCTTGCTGGTAGACTGAAACTGAGATTCTGGGAATTGAAGGTTCAAAGAGATAAAAAGACACATATTCCCCTACAGATTGCTTCAATGGGATCATGCATTCGTGGGCATGTCAAGGTTTCATTTGTCACTATCAAAGCGAATGTGAGGGTGCTGGTGTTGCATTTCTGATTGGCTGTCTTTGGACAATTATTGGTATGATTTAACGGAATCCATTCAAAGGTTATTTCATATTATTGTTCATGATTAGGATCAGGATTCTAGAATGTATGTTCTGCTCCTTCGCCCTCTAGGTTTTCTTGATCACGACCAAAATCATTGAACACTCGTGTACAATGGATCTTTCCAGTTTCACGCCCATCACTAGCTAAACTCAACCGACACATCGCTCGTGTTGGGATCACTCGATCCCTGACCTCACTAACTATCAATTACAAGAACATTATACAAGTAAGCTGTTAAATATTTTGAAACTAATTTGAGAAGGCTCTGTTGCTGCCTATGGCCATTAAATTAGGCTTCCCATGGCAGCAACAGCGTCCAGTCAAATTAGTTTTAAAATATTCAACATAATGTTTATTGAATGGTAAAGACATACAATTATTACAACGTGTCGAACCATTAAGCATAATAAATTATGACGTCATCCTACACACCACGTAGTTGATTATGACGCCATATGATGAATGGAGAAATCGGAAAGGTATACAATTGCCTGTCCTGTGACAAATGTTGAGCCAAATCAATCCATCAGTTTCCGAGATACCCATAGATTCAGAAGTTGTTCGGATCCAGACAGATACTACCAGCATTGAGTGTTAAAATATGTAATTCAGATAAGGAAGTTCATGTTATGGTATTACCCATTGTCAGCCTCTCTCCAAAACTTTATTCAGGTTAATAGAGGGATCCGATCTGTCAATCAAGTATATGATAATGATTATCACAACAACATTATGGAGCTGCAAAGGTCTGCTAAGGGTACGAATAGTATATCTTTGGCAAATTTGTAATTTCATGAACATTCTGTTGAATATGTTGAAAATAATTTGACTAGGAGCCTTTCAAAATATTCACAGCATGTATGCATAGTTACTATGAAATTGTTATTGTGGAAATACAGGCTATAAAGTATAAACATCGATGTCAACACGTGGAAAACGTCGACGGAGCTTAGCTAAAATGACTAAGCATAACTAGAAATGGATCACTTTTTGGATAACAAGGATAACCCTATATGATCGACTGACAGGTCTGATCAGTGACATGCTGACAACATCACACAATTGGATATCGATAATGCTCATTAAGCTAAGTCAAAGACATCAACAATAGGTTGCGCCGTTATCAAAGTCGATAGATTGACGCTGTTTTAATGGAACGTCTAGACACTGGGAAGACATTTTGAACACAACTCCCGTACTATTTCAATACATCTTCATCGTTATGGTGTTAAACCTTTCCACAATGGATCACTTACAGGAGTTGGATGGTAACCTACACATCGTGTGATGACCCTGGTCCTCTCGTAGCGATGTCAACGTGTATATCAAAGTTTCGAAACCTGTCTCTACATGATGAGGCCCTTAACCCTTACCACTCTGATGTCAATATTCTATCTTTTAGCATGTCAATAGCAAAGAAACTGGTGTTAATTTTTCAACAATTCTGGTGTACGATGTTGCTGTCTACGACAGCACCATCTTCCATCAAATTTGTTGAAAAATGAACACCCGTTCATCCTTTAATTTAATTTGAAAATTTAAAAATTTGCCATCAGGGTGGCAGAGGTTAAACTATTAAATTAGTCAAGACGTGAATGAGTCATAACATGTAAATGATTCATTATTGGCTGGTAACAGACTAACATCAGTAGTGACTGAATGTGATACACAATTCATGAGTTGTTCCCTTGAAAAAAGGATCTGGTAAACGATGCGCTGGTCATAATCTAATGCTGTAAGATTAGTTTGATGAATGTTTTCTGAAGTAGTTTACATTATTGGAGAAACAGCTAACCATCAAATTAGTTTCGAAATATTCAACGAATATTTATTAAGATATAAATTCGCCAAACAACAAACAATTCGTTTACATTCGTGAGGGACATTTTGAGTTTTGAAACGAAGCTATGCCTCAATTTGATTGTGAATTCAAGTAACATATGGCATAGTTGGTTATGACCTTATCTAGTTGAGCGGCCGATCAGACACCTCCATTAGCTTAGCGTTTTAACTGAGAAACTTTGCATACGGTACTTCGTTCATTAATGATTGTGATTTGGCAATATCTCTCTCAAGAATGGAAGAGTTGTCTCAGCATCATTATCGTATCTATAGTAATTAATCTATTTAAGGAACAAAACAGAATTCTCCCAACAATTTTATGCCATTTGAAAAGAGAATATGTAGAGGGCATGATTCATGTAGATTTGATGACATATCCTTGTTGGTGCGCATATTTGGGCCTAGGCTTTTGCACCCATCTTACAGAGCTGCCATCATCGGTCCCTAAAAGCGAATGTCTAGTGGAGCAGCATTGGTATATATTGAAACGGCATTGCTCCAGCAATACGCTGATAGTGTCTTAACAATATGGCAGGCGATACTGAGGTACTGTCTTTGCAATATGCCAGCCTACAAGACGGCATTGTCAATATGTCAGCCGATAAGGTATTATTGTCTTAGCAATGTGTCAGGCGATAAGGTATTATTTTCTTATCAATCTGTCAGGCGATAAGATGTTATTATCTTAGCAATATTGCAGTAACTCAATGTGATATATGTGTGTTATTATCCAGACAGCAGTAAAGCATTTAAGCCTTACATACACGAAATAGTTAATTTAAGTGACAATAAGTACTATATAACCCTACCGTATGCATTGAAGTAAACCAAATTTACTGATATTTATCTCTTATTTAAATGATTTGTCTATTGATGAAGTTCAGGATTTTGCCCCATGTAAAGCTTTTAAGCATACATTCAATTTAATGCCTATAATGAATTCAACAACCTGTATTTAACTGTATGCAGTATCAGACATAGTGATGTAATAATACGCCTATTGATATAATATGTTCTTAATTATAATTATATAACAAGGATAGTTCCTTGGTGAAACTGCGAACATATTTCATGCGAAGTGGTCAGAATTTACCTCGTTGGTGAAATACTGCTCAACAGTGTCGCTCATATCGAAACTTCATGAAGTAAGCATGCCACGCGTTTTAGCCTATCTGGGTCCAACATTCTGAAATATCTTATCCTCATATTCCTCCAACACAATTTTCTCATTTTTCCTTTATTTCATGGAAAGTTATTTTCTTACTTTGACACATATGAAAGTAGAAAACGTTCAATCGTCAATTAGACCCTAAGCCTTTCATAGAGACAATGTCCAAAACTGGCCTGTGCAATGGTCTTGCGGAATGTCCATTTGCAGGTCAAGTGAAGACTATGCTTGAAGATTCATGACGTCAGAAACTGCCTTGAGAACCGAGCCAGTCATGTACATTCGTAAAATTTCAAAAGGTTTCTTCACTTAGCCTGCAAATCGACATTCAAAACGCCATAATTTTGATCTTATTGACGAAATATAGCCCTTAGTGTGTTAAACCATCTCATCTAATTTAGTTCCAGAAATGGTGTTATGTTCAGGAGATATGCGATATGATATTGAGGAGGCATGGCAGCTAATAATTAATGTCTATTTGCATCTATAGACTGGTCAGCACATCATATAGAGCAAACTCCTGGACATTTTCCTTCTCGAATAACATATATGACAATAGTTCCCCCATATTCCAAGGAAAAGTTATTCTCCTAACTGTCATCAGTTTTTCTGTCTTGCACAAACACTTGCAAACCATGCACTTATCATGAACTGTCAGGCCAACTGTCTACACATCTGTAGGCGAATTCTGTCGCCTACATATTGTAGATATGGGATTGTCTTGTGGGAGTCATGACCCCACGGGATGTCTTATATTTTCGAGTAAGTCCCAAGAGAGATTTATGATTTGAAAATACCAGGTGAGTTAATGGACCGGTTGACTTTATATTTTAACTTATTATTTACATCAGCCAGTGCTGATGATATTCGGTTTCCGCTAAATGGATGGTGTGCATATATAGTACACTGAAACTAGTTGGATAATATTTAGGATCATAATTGAAATAGTCGAATTGATTGGAATAAGTCCCACGGTTCTGAGTTGACGGGTATCTGGAAATAGTTTAGATGAAAGTTGTTGCTGTTCAGTCGGCATACACTTTTATGGTATTCAGCAGTCGTTTGGATCGATAGTTTAGGAAATAATCAATGTAGAAGAATCACTGGAATCGAACGTGACAAACGGACTTAGTTGATGACGTTAGGCATTCTAGATTCTCACATGAGAATAGAACAGCATCAGCTGGCAATGAGATCATACAGCTCATGTGCCTATTAACTCTAGCATCCTACAGGCTTATCCATCAATAGGCAATGGACAGGGCATGGACATTTTAGTGTCCGTAGGAATTAATAACATAATCGAAATTTGTATATCAACTATATGTCACTCATACAATGGCATGCAACAACAACACATTCCGTAATGTTGTTAGTTAGCTGACAGATCGCATCAAATCAGAACCAGCTACCACCGCTTTGTCTATGTGAGGCATCATCTCCATAGAAGAATAGCACAGAGTTTGATTGGTCAGAATGACGTCACGATCAATGAGAGTCGATCAAACTCTGTAGCAAAGAATTATATGGAATAGGTTTTTAAAGTTGAAATTGAAATACAGGGATCGTTGATTGGTCAGAACGACCAACATTTATTGGGTAGGAACTTCTAGGAAGGAATGAGCAGAAGTTGGTTGGTGGACTGATTGTCCGGGACAATCAAGCTGTGCTCATAACGTACCTAGAAGAATCATCAGAACAGATTTGGGTAGAATCTAAATATTTAGATATGTATAGAACCTCAGAATCAGAGATGGCTATAAAAGACACACTTTCAGTTATAGAAAGTTAATCAATCCACCATCGTGATTCACGGAACATCTCACTGGTGTTCCGTTAGCTGATAGCTGTAGACGTAGTGTAGCAATAGAACTTGCTTGATTTGTACCAGTAATGTACCAGGTTGTGTTTGAGCTATTATGCTCCAAGTCTAAATCTCTTTATAAGTTTCTGTACAGTTAAGTTACATTAATAAAATCATCATCTTACGTATATGTAAGACACGAGTTCGGTTTAGTTTATCCAAGTAAGAATTAACATTAGGAATCTGATCATCGAGTCGGAAGAAACATCCGATCCTTACCAGCAGATTAGGCCCAACAGTCTTGAAACAATATCCTCATCACCATCTTCACGACGAGGCGAGCCAGACTGTCCAGTATCCTTCTTCACCGTCGGTAAGAGGTTGTCGCAGCAACCTTAACATCATGATCTTACCGATAGTGGAGCGGGACCGTCGAGTAATCATTTAAGTCATAATCCGGAGATCCGAAATCTTCATTGGCTTCGTCTGCCAGGATTTGGAGTCAGATTCATCAATATCGTGTGCTTTACATTCAAACAGGAGTCAAATCTGTGAACTATGTAAGTACTTTAGAAATATGTCATCCACGCCGACGAGACCAGTAGTCACTGTTCTAGACGACGTGTGTGAAAGAGTGAAAAATTGTATAGACATAGCAAAGATCTCCGAGCACCCAAACGTGATTCAACATCGGGAGTACAAAGAAAATACAATAATCAAGATAACTACAGATATCAACTGTGAAGAACAGCCACGGCTCAAAAGAGTAGTAATCTTGAGAAACTACCATTTACATCTAACAGGTAGGCATTTTTGAAAATTTACCACTGTAATGACTGGCTCGATAACTGAGCCTATCATTTCAATGGTAAAGTGTAAAAAACACTGGTGTCGTGGTCTCAAAATGGGCATAGGATATCTCTATTATTATGGATGGATCTGATCTGTCACCCAAACATATGACGTCATAATTATTTGCGTCATATGTAGGATGACGTCACGATCAAAATACGTGATGAATGATGTAAATAGCTTCATCAGGAACATTGAATAGTCCATCAAGTGTACGACTTTTATGTCTTTACGATTTAATCTCCGGGATTTAATCAATCAATCGATCAATCGACAGATCGACTGACCGACTGACCGACCGAACAACCAACCGACCGACCGACCGACCAACCAGCCAATCAAGCAATCAATCAATCAATCAACCAATCAATCAATCAATCAATCAACCAACCAGCCAACCAACCAACCAACTAACCAACCAACCAAACAACCAACCAACCAACCAATCAATCAATTAATCAATCAACCAACTACCGCCAGTGTCGTGATGGAGAACGGGTAAGGGCATAAAATACACCATACGGTGTGCATTCAAAAGATAGTCTCATATGAATTTGTCATTGTATCAGTATATCTGATTCTTGTCTTGGTGCGGTGGTCCAGCGGAAAGATGTCTGGGTTGCTGAAGCTATGCGGAATTGCAGGATGACGGTTAGATCCCCGACCGGGGAAATGATGATCAACAAAGTAAACTAGCGGGTGCACGCCGTAGACGAGGTTAGCGGAGAAATTGAAGTCATCGCGTTGCCAGTGCGTTAAAAAACTAAGCAAGCAAACACTCTTTATTGACAGATCCAACATGTGGACATACAGACAATATTCAACATTCTGTTGAATATGTTGATACTAATTTGACTAGGCATTGTACGAATTGTATGGCCATACTATTTAGTCAACATTTTGTTGAAAATTCTAATTTAATTTTCCTGGGCGTTGCATGTTTTTTTACCATTATTACTTCGTCCTATAAAAGGTTCACAGGCGTCTTAGTCAAACTGCTTAGTGAATGACGTCTCTAGCTCCATCGTGAATATTTAATAGTCCGTGAAGCGTACACATTTTATGTCTTTACTTTTTAATCAACATTCTGTTGAATATTTTGAAATTAATTTGACCAGGCACTGTGACCGGGCACTGTTACGGCCATAGGCAGCAAAAGCACCCATTCGAATTAGTTTCAGGATATTCAACACCGTACCTGTATAGTTACCCTGAAATTGGGATACTGGGAAGTTGTGAATCAAAGTATATAAATTGATTCCAACACGCCGAAAGAACGGACAGAGCTTAGCTAGAAATGGACCTTTGAAATTGTCATGAACAAATTTGATCTTAGAATTTAATGATTTCAATATGTATAAATTAATACAATATTTTAAGTTGTGAAATGGAATTATAGATACGAGTCCTTAATTCCAATTTGTAATTAGAAAAAGTATAATAATTTGTATGGAATGAAATCAGCAAAGGCCTATGTTAAGATTTATTTCGCTTCATTACATTGAGCTAACAAATTAAAAGTCAATCATTTAAACAATTTTATTTTCACGCAGTCTAGTGTGAATATGCACCTTTAAATGGGTTGCAAATTAAATATTGTAAAATTAACCATATATACTAGCAGGTTCTGCGCCTTTCATAAACAGGTCAAATTGGTACATGTGTCTTTGCCTGTTTACTTCATATTTCCGATAAGATTAACTAAAACATGTAGACATAAATGCACAATGCACGGCATTGCATGCTTTTCTGACCGTTGTCGAAATATAGCCAGCCGCGCGAGATTTACATCAGTATGACACCAAACAATGATTTAATTGTAAACTATGGTTAAACTTATCCTCAGGTGAACTAACACAGGTGTAATACAGTGTGCATGTTTGGAATAATGCCTTGAACATACATGATGTGATGTGCGTGGGATCTGTTCTTTGGTGATCAAGAAATTAGTGTCAAAATATTCAACAACTTACCTGTTTAGTTTTCTGGAAATTGCGACTCAGGTTGTTCAGGGTTCGACCAATGTCAACACGGATAAAGCGTGCATTGAACTTAGTTAGGAATTGGCGAGAAATAGCTAAAACTGGATGATGCTACTAATTTATATGCCCTTGAGACATTGCTCTCTTAATCGAACGCTATTGTGGCAAGGATTTCTCAATATTCTGCCAAGAAAATAAAAGATTTTGTTGTGAAAGCAGTTCTATTCGGGATAATGACCGAAGAGTAGCATGACGTTATTGTCCAGGGCAGCAAACTATTAAAGAAGCGCATTTTCAAAATTACATCAGATACCACAGAGCAATGAGGTGGACAGCACATGCTTGTAATTACGTAACCTAAAGGCTAATCTCGTTAGCTAATTTTCTGATGTAATGGAGAGTAAAGAAATCAATACACTTAGCGGATGCTAGTGATCCTTAGCCCCACCGCCTAGTTGTCTATCCTGATCAACGCCAGTGGTTCGACTGCAGAGCATTTTTACATTAACTCATGATGATACTATAAGTACAATTTCTCCCGTGGACGGATAGCCCGAAGATCTGCTACTATATAATTGAATTTGGGTGCGGTTTGGAGAATGAATAGGATTCAATGATAATAATCGAAACTTCATTATCACTCACAATTCCGAATATTACTACATTGATTAGTTCTTTTCACTTGTAAAATTTATCACACAGCATTGCACACCTTCCCATGATTCTACCTAATCATCCCAGTGTTAAATTTTCAAAAATGATCTTCCCTTTAGTAATTAAATGGCTAAGCTGTTTTGCCATGTCAGTTACACCCTCCCATAATAGAGTTTATAGCTGATTGGTATGCAGGGTACCAATAGACAAATGTATGGTTTTGAATAAATTTTGATAAATTTATAACTCAGCCATATTATGGGATTAGAACTTAACGGATAATATGCATGCATACCTACGCAACCACATATGTGAGGATGTATATTATACATGTACAAAATGACACTCAGCCATCCCCGCCTAAAGTGGATACACCAAACCACACGTTAACAATATCACCACACATTAAACACATGCTCGGGCACATGCACGAGCACACACATGCACAGCGCTACACGCACGTATATATGCAGAGCACCACGCGCACGTGCACACTGGTACGCACGCACATGCTTGATCATGCGTCCACGCATGCATGCCCACACAGACATACGCACACACTCATATATGCAAAGTACCACATGCTCACACATTTACACAACACCGCACACACGCACACGTGCACCTACGCACGCATACATGCGCAAATGGGCACATATTTATGCACACGCAAACGGGCACTATATGATACGCACTGTTATAACATTGTCTGAAGTTACATAATACCAACTGACCATGTGCTTAAACACTGCAGCAAAAACATAGCAATAAATCACACCATTCTGCGTGCCTAGGAGGTATATATAATGGGCTCCATCTGGCGACGTAACCTGGGCAAAATGAAAGAGAAAGAACGTAGGAACGTCTCGGCATAATCATCAATAAATCGATATTGCGGTTTGCTCTCTTCACCCTCATTAACCATTTAATTAATAAATTTACTTATTGAATGTCCATTTGCAGGCCAAGAGAAGACAATTTTTACCAAATTTACCACTGTAATGACTGGCTCTATTACCGACCCAGTCATTTCAGTGGTAAAATTTCAAAAATAGTCTTCTCTTGGCCTGCAAATTGACATTACTCAAAGCCACTACAGAGGCAGGATTTGGCCGGTTTCATCACGAAAGGGTTAATAAGCAAAAATGCGTATCTTGTCTAACACCTCTTGTGTCAGCAGCGCCCCAAAGCACTCAAAATACTGCTTGATATATCAATTAATGTCAATAATTTTAAGACTGTTTTTGTAAATTTGCCACTGAATTCATTTTCGCCGACCTGACTATTAAAGGGGTAATGGTAAAGAAAATTAAAGTTATTACTTATCTAGTGTCTATCTGCAGGCCGAGAAAAGAGTATATTCCGCTAGCCAGTCATTCTAGTGGTAAATATTCAAAAATACTCTTCTCTAGGCCTTTCAAATAGCCATGTCTGAAGGACACTGCAAAGTTCCTTTGGTCAGTTTGACCATTAAAGGGTTAAGTTGACACAAGAAGGGTTAATCATATCTGGCGTAATAATTTTCCATTAACCGTTTCTTGGTAATATGTTAATGTTATAATCTGACAAATGTGGTTTTAAATAAGAGTTGAAATGGAAATTAAATCATAAAGCTCATGAGACGTATTCTGTAAATTGCAATTTCCAAATTATAAAATACAAGACAGCATTACAGGAAAGCGGTTGGATATTTTGAAAATTATTTTACTGGAAGTTGTTACTGCCATATGCAACAGTCGCTCCCAGTCAAATTCCTTAAAAAATTCAACATTATATTCTTTTCATCTGAAAGAATTTGTAGTTTCGCTTCTGTAATAGTTAAAGTGTTATGTGTTCTTTGGACAATTATTGACAAACTGGTGAAAACCCCAGCTTATTGTCAGAGCATTGACGACTCAACGCCCATCACGCCATTTCTACAAGAGAGTATGCCAAAATGTGTCGACCAACGAAGATAAGTAATAAATATGGCAGATCTATAAGACATGAGCTTTATAACTTATGACAGAATGTGTGTACTGGCCAAAACAATACATTAGATCGACATATAAACATAATGAACCATGGCATCCAACTCTTTTCATATTGGCTAGAAATCGTGAGATAATTCAAAAAGCTGAACGTGTATTACACTTATTCGCACGGGCTCTGACATTGAAGGGTGTGGGTAGTGGAGATTTATTATATCAACTTTCAGTGCCAGACATGTGTCACACTCTCTTATGGTATATGGAATATGCTTCATCAGAGCCACATAATGGACTTTTATAATTTATCCATCCATCATGTGATGTCTTATGATGTCATAATAAAACGTAGGGTGACGTCATAATTAATTTAGGTTTTAATCACTCGATTTAGTCCAACTTTAACGCTTAATAGTCTGTCACGTTGTACAAATTGTATGTCTTTACGATTTAATAAACATTCTGTTGAATAGGCAGCAATGGCACCCAGTCAAATTAGTTTCCAATATTTAACAGCTTACCTGTATGGTTTTCTGGAAATTGATAGTCAGGAAGTTCATGGAGCGATCGATTCCAACAGGGGCGAGGTGTAGGTGGAACTTAGCTAGAGGTGGGCGGGGCATAGCTAAAACTGGAAAGGTCGATTACGCTACTATAGATACGAAAGAGAGAGAGAGAGAGAGAGAGAGAGAGAGAGAGAGAGAGAGAGAGAGAGAGAGAGAGAGAGAGAGAGAGAGAGAGAGAGAGAGAGGGTGTGCTGGGGGAGATAATTCATGAACCACTATTACAGGATAGGGTACCAGATCACATACAATAGAACATTAATTAAGCTATGATGGTTTGTACCTAAAATAGACAAAATATTTTAATGATGCTTAGTCGAGATTAGCATCCTTGAGAAAAAGAATTTCAAGCCGAGATTTACATCCTTGAGAGAAAGAATGTCAATTCCCATGCAGTAATGAACAGCGCGCAGGGTGCAAGACTCCAAGCTAATTAGGCCAGTTTTATAAGTCGAACATCCTGCCGTGCCGCGCAAATGCCAACTGGTTGATCTATATAGTCTCATTTTCAGGCAGATTTAGATGGCACGGCACTAGAGAAGTTCGACTTATAAACCGGGCCTTATTTTGGTTGGTATTTGCTCATTGATTTGCTGTCGATTTACTTCCGAAAATTTACTTCCCAGCTTGATATCAGTCTTTATTTTCCTCGCTGTATAAGGCAGTGCTATACACTGGGCTGCTATAAATGAAGTATTTCACTTATTCACCGTTAATTATTTATCGATTTCTTCATTGGTGTAATTCGAACATATGGTCCCCATGCAGAAACAGGACAAAAACGTGCATAAAATGAAAATATTACCCCCGGACTCTCACAGAAAATATTATAATTTTACACCTAGAACAATGAATTAAATCATTCGATAAACGTGGTAGTGTTGGCGATACACAAGTGAAGTTAATAGTTGTGTGAGCTCCATTTACCCCCTTGTGTCACCAGTGCCTCAAAGCACTCAAAATATTACTTGATATAAAAATTATACATTTTGATGGTCAATATTGTAACTTTACCACTGAATTTTCTTTTCGGCGCCTTGACCACTAAAGGGGTAATGGTAAAGAAGATTAAAGTCCTTACTTATCTAGTATCCATTTGCAGACCAAGAGAAGTGTATTTTTTGAAGATTTACCACGAGCCAGTC
The DNA here is from genome assembly GCA_034401795.1 of Chaetoderma sp. LZ-2023a. Lineage (NCBI taxonomy): Eukaryota > Metazoa > Mollusca > Caudofoveata > Chaetodermatida > Chaetodermatidae > Chaetoderma > Chaetoderma sp. LZ-2023a. The sequence continues at coordinate 34,738,221 of CM067371.1, read as the reverse complement.
ATTCTAGTGGAAATATTCCAAAAAATACAGTTCTCTAGGCCTTTCAAATAGTCTTGTCTGAAGACCACTGCAAAGTTGTTTTTGGTCGGTTTGACCATTAAAGGGTTGACACAATGAGTTGAAACAATCCGGTTGTCATCAATTAGGCCTAAGCATCCATTGCATCAGGTGAGTTGTGTTGGCTGGAGCCTAGCCCATTCTCGCTAAATAATGGAGGGATTCGATCTGCGAAACACAATGACGTAGAATTATCCGGCACGAATCTGGAAAAGTCTCCCACGTGTCAGAATATTATGTCTTTGATGGATTTAGGATGTAATAACCATTCTGTTGAATACTGTTAAACTAATTTAACTCGGGCAGCAGCTTCCAGCAAATTAGTTTTAAAATATTCAACAGCACGTCTGTATAATTGGCTTGAAATTGAGAAAAGCTAGAAACGGATCTGTTGAATACCAAGTGCTATGTGCTATAGTTGCGGCGTAGGCAGCTTTGTCACAAATAACACAACATCTGACAGGTAGGCTGACCAACAGACAGACTGACAGACTATCTTATACAAGTAGCGAGACGAAACTAATACTAATATATTATATCCATTTGATTTATGAAGAGGAAACGGGATCACCTTTCCATAGTATCCATCTATCGTTTGACGTCATTTGATGTCATAATCAGCTATGCGGCGTGTAGGATGAAGTTATAATCATTATGTCATAAATGATTCTATATGAACCGTCTTTAACTCTTAATATTGCGAATTGTATGTCTCTACTATTTAATAAACTTTCTGTTGAATATTTTGAAATTAATTTGGCTGGACGCTGTTGCTGCCATTGTCTTATTAGTTCCAAAATATTCAATAGTTTGCCTGTATACTTTTCTTGAAATTAATAGTAAGGGTGTTCAGAGATCGTTCGATACCAGCACGATTGAGGTGTGGGTGGAGCTTAGTTAGAGATGGGTGGGGCTTAGCTAAAATGGAAAGGTCCATTGACTGAAGGAGTCCACTCATCTTAGTCTCTATGTCGTACAAGATTGATTCTGGAACATATGACAGATATAAATATATATATATATATATATATATATATATATATATATATATATATATATATATATATATATATATATATATATATATATATATATATATATATATATATATATATATATATATATATATATATATATATATATATATATATATATATATGTTTTGATTGAAAGCATGACCAGCCAAACAAATGACACACAGACGGACAAATAAACAACTGTCATAATCATCTCACTTCTTTTTTTGCTCGCTAAGTGCTGACTCTTTGAATATTTGAATGTTGATATTTATTGTGTAACTGTGTTAAAGCTTGTCTGGTCGAGTAACGAAAGGCCAGCGGGAACTGACACCGCCGAATTGCGGTGAAATCCATTAAGTCGTGTCCAAGAGAACGAGGCAGAGCTTTGCTAGAGGACTATAGGGTGTAATTGAATCTTCACACGTTCGTTTCAAGAATCATATGAAATGGAAACTTTGAGACGTCGAACGTTAAACAGTTGAACATGAAATCCCTAATTAAAAAATTCCTTGGCGATGTACTAAATATTGTGTTGCATGTTTTTCAACCAATGTTGTTGCTGCCATCTGTTCAAATTAGTTTCAAAATATTCAATAGCTTGCTAGTAGACTGAAACTGAGATTCTGGGAATTGAAGGTTCAAAGAGATAAAAAGACACATTTTCCTCTACCGATTGCTTCAATGGGATCATCCATTCGTGGGCATGTCAAGGTTTCATTTGTCACTATCAAAACGAATGTGAGGGTGCTGGTGTTGCATTTCTGATTGGGTGTGTTTGGACAATTATTGGTATGATTTAACGGAATCCATTCAAAGGTTATTTCATATTATTGTTCATGATTAGGATCAAGATTCTAGAATGTATGTTCTGCTCCTTCACCCTCTAGGTTTTCTTGATCATGACCAAAATCATTGAACACTCGTGTACAATGGATCTTTCCAGTTTCACGCCCATCACTAGCTAAACTCCACCGACACATCGCTCGTGTTGGGATCACTCGATCCCTGACCTCACTAACTATCAATTACCAGCCAATTATACAAGTAAGCTGTTAAATATTTTAAAACTAATTTGACTTGGTGCTGTTGCTGCCAATGCCCATTAACTTAGGCTTTCTATAGCAGCAACAGCGTCCAGTCAAATTAGTTTTAAAATATTCAACAGAATGCTTATTGAATGGTAAAGACATGCAATTCGTACAATGTACCATTAAGCGTTAAATCCCGACCATTTCGAATCATTCATGAGGTCATGTTTATGACTTCATCCTACACACCACGTAGTTGATTATGACGCCATATGATGGATGGAGAAATCGGAAAGGTATACAATAGCCTGTCCTGTAACAAATGTTGAGCCAAATCAATCCATCAGTTTCAGAGAGCCCATAGATTCAGAAGTTGTTCGGATCCAGACAGATACTACCAGCATTGAGTATTAAAATATGTAATTCAGATAAGGAAGTTCATGTTATAGTAATAACCATTGTCAGCCCCTCTCAAAATTTTATTCAGGTTAATAGAGGGATCCGATCTGTCAATCAAGTATATGATGTCTGACGTCACGCACATAATGATTATCACAACAACATCATGAAGCTGGAAATGTCTGCTTAGTGTATGCATTGTATATTTTGCTAAATTTGCAATTTTATGAACATGCTGTTGAATATGTTGAAAATAATCTGACTAGGAGCCTTTCAAAATATTCAACAGTATTAGTCCAGTCAATCTAGGCCAAAAATATTTTAACCCGGAACAAATTGCAACAGAATTTTTTTACCTCGCCCAGTGTATAGGGGGCCATCATGTACAACATATCAAAAGTCCTCCAAAATTCCAATAGGGGAAAGGGTAAAATTTGCATAATTATTACCAGATTTGGGCCATTTCACCTGAAATATCCATTTTTCTTTATTTCTTTAAAACCGGTATGTAATATATGTGTGACTGGGTATTTTTGGACTTTTTTAGTAATAAATGAATACGATTGACATATTCTCCACAAATTAAATGTATTGTGTTATGCCACTTGCATGAATTTACCTAATACCATCATTGATATTGATACAATACATATTATATTTTATTATGTCACGGTATTGTGTGTTTCTAAGCTAAGCTAAGATGAAATAGTATGGCATAGGTACCTGGTTTCTACTAATTTCATCTTGCATCAATTATCCAAGTCATCTTCCTCAATGAGCGTTATTGAATTCGAGCAACTGAGACCCTTACAGTTTCGCAGGCGGATGTGCAGATGAGCCCATGTTTTCTACAGGTGCATCTCTTTGATTCACAGCCAGTTTTCCAGCTGCATCTAAATGAATACAGTAAATCGTCAGGTGCTGCCAGCATGTCAGTCTTAACAGGCAGCATTTGGTGGTTGAGAACTTTCCAGCCCCATTCTGTTGGATCCATATCTCCAGCATCTCCTCTCCAAACTTGAATTTGGTAGTACACGCGAAGACTGTGAAACTTTGCGGATGCGGGTGTTGGTGGTAAAACTCGTGCTTCAACATACTTGGAACTTTTTGCAACCTTCTCCCTGAATCGCTTGTACCGCAAAGCAACTAGGTTATCCATTGAAGTGCCATTGTATAGAATAAGCATTGCTTTCTCACCTGCTTTTATCACGTCATCTTTATTCGCATTACTCATTGTAAACACTTCAGCAATTTGAGAGAGTTCTTTGCAGCACTGGATTTTGCTAAGGGATGCAGATTTCCCAATTCTATAAAGCCTAGATGTTGAGTCACAGCCAAGGATAGCATGGATAAATAACAGCTGTGAGCACAAACAGAACCCGAGTTTTTCCTTTGCCATTTTGATATTCCACAGTCGGGGTTTCTTTGCATTTTGCTTTGGCTCTGGTCTGAAAAATAGCTGACAGCCATTCATATCAGTATGGTATAGAAGCAACACCAGTAGGTCGGTATCGTCTCTAACAAGAGCAGTATTTGTTGACTTTGAAGCCAAGATAGCCGTTTGCGTAATTAGGACATCAGCATCACCGCTTGCCTTTATCGTTAAGCATCCAGCCTGTTCGAGAGATGAACTTAAGATTGATATGAACCGATGTTTGTTCTGCTTGTTACTAAGAAAATCAGGCTTACTCAGAGTTACAACTGTTTGCGGAGTCAGTACAACAGTTGCGCCTGATCCACGAGTTCGCCTCTTATGTGTTACATCTTTTATGTCTGGGCCTTGGTCATAACCATAAAAAATTACTGTAGCCTTTCCATATTTGCTTATGCAATATTTTACATATCTTTGACAAACATTTGCAAATGTCTCTCCACGCTGCCATGGAACACGGTGTAATAGAGCTCCTCCATCAAGCACATAGTGGACAGAATCTGGAAGGACTGCATCTTCATTTTGAATTAATTTCCACAATGCATCAGCAAGTGCTGGCTTATTTGCTTCCCATGGAAGAGATGAATTATCAAAGAGTGCGGGCGGATGAGTGCACAACTCATACTCAAAATAAGATGCTGGATTCCCATTTGATCCATTTGTAGCAATTAAACTGAGTCTTTGAAATAGGAGTTGTGGATCAATTTGTACACATTCATCATCAATCTTGAGAGATGTTTTAGATGCTAAGGTAATAGCTTGTCTCTTTCTCTAGAACGAAATGCTTGATACACATTGGCCACACATCGAATTAATAATTGATTCTCTAATATCTTTAGCATCGTCAACATTGACTGATTCATGTGCAGACAATCCACTAACAAGTCCTCTAAGAGAAGGGTCTGGTCCAAATGGATTCAGTTCACTAAGGATTTTGAGAATTTTGTAAGTATCATCCATATCACGCTTTATTCGAGATTGTGTGGAATCTTTGTGTTGTTCACTTGAATCACAGTTTACCCCAGAGAGCTCTTGCATTGCATTACACACATCTGCACATGCGGGCATAGACAACAACCAAACAAGACGCTGAAGTTCTGTCATTCCACGACCTCGTGTTAGACCACCACTTGACTTTACACTTCTCATAAGGACCTGCTCAATAACTAGATCAGTAGATAACCCTGCCCAATACCTATCACTTCGATGAATGACATGATGACCATTGAGGAAGCTGGTGTGTATATCTGGATGACTTTCAGGTATTTCTAACATCTTTTATAAATATACATATGCAGACTTGGCATACAGATTATGCCCAGCGGCTGCAAAATATGGAAGCATCTCACGAACGGTCTGAAGGTGCATGTTCCAATCACCAGTTCGTTCTGCCTTAATGAATTTGCGCAGCATGTCAACCAACTCCATATACAAAAGCCAGAGTCCTGCAGTCCTCTTATCTTTCATGACCACCTTCTCTAAGTCTAGTTTGTCCTTGACATCATGTAATGCATTTTCCGAGGACAATCCTGTAGCTACATACGGATTTTTGATAATGTCATCATAGAGCTCTCCAACTTTAACCATACTTTTATTTAGGGAACTTTCAATCGTTTCATGTCCTGCAACATTATCATCATTGTCAAACAATTCTTTTGAATGCATTGCAGCGGAATATTCTACTGTGTCAACTTCAGCATCTGCAATTGTAGGTAGTGGTAGGTTGTATGCATTTGCAATCAAGATTGTACTGAGAGAAGCAAAAACCATGAGGTGTCCTCGAACTGCTCGAGAAATTGCCTTTCCACTAAGAATGTGTTTGACAGCATTCTCACCGTAGACTACCTCTAGAATAGGCGCAAGACCGCTTCCTGCCATTAAGTGACCAATGCAGCCAAGGAAGCTCATCTCCATATGAAGACCTCCGAGTCTTAGAATAATTTGCTTTAATGGACTCCAGCTCGGCTCAATCTCTATGATAGTCATAGCTTTCCAAAATAAGGGTGATCAAATGTAATCACGGGTGCAACATGGTATCGGTTTGCCTGTTCACAAACATAAGTCAAAGTGGAAAAGATGCAGGTCATGTTACTTGGCTCTAGATCTATCATCGGAAGGAAAATAACAGACGATTTACCTGGATAAACTCCTTGGTGAACAGTTTGCATCATGCCAGACCATGCCTGTCTCCTTGAACGCAGAAGCAAAGAGAAATCCCAGAGGATGTCAATGTCAGCTGTTGGGTCTGTTTGTTCCATCGCAGTTAACTCCTTAAAGGTCAATGGGAAGTTCCTGGTATGCTGAGACTCAAAGTTCCTGATACAGATCTTGCCAACTTGCTTGATATCTTCAGATGTTCCATTTATCCTTGGAATAAGTTTGCACGAAATGTTTCCTGGTGTAACAGATGCAATGATTCCCATTCCATGAAATGTATTATGCCCATCTATTGTGCAAATATTGTGATCCACATTGTCGGCAACAAACTGAATGAACTCGCCTGATAATGGCTGTGGTAGATCTCCACCATGAAGTGATGCACTGCGCTCAAACCTCTGTATCTCCGCGTATGAACATCCAAATCCGTGCTTGTACAAGGTGTCAACAATAAATCTAGATCCAAAGTTATGGTGCATCTCACATGACAGCCCGAACTGCAAAGGTGCCAAAATAACTCTAGGACGAGTTCCTTGCATAATAGCCTGTCCAACTGATGCCTGTTTCATTTCTGTGTCTTTTCCAGTAAACAAAATCCGCAATAATTCCCGCAGTGTCTCTGGTAAATAATTCAATGCCTTTACTGGGTCGCTCATTTGCTCCCTTGATGGATAGCTTTCAGATGATGTGCATGAATCAATTAACTTAATATCGTGTCTAAGCAGTTTGGCAGCTGTCTGGATGATTAGCATGCTCTCTGATTTGAAATCCTTTCTCTTCTGTTCCTTATAGAAGTCAGTCAAAATAGTTGATGCTTTAGAACGAAAGGTAACAACGTTTGGCTTACCATTCACAGTGCTAACAAATATTTCATCGCCATAATTATCTTTTATTTTATCCTGCATGTATTTTGTACTGTATGCTTTATTCTCTTTATCATCGAGATACTCTTGCATTTTATTAACGAGGTCGTGCAGGGTCAGCTGCTCATCATCATTATTTTCAAGAAATGCCATTGTCGCACTAAATGCTCTTACTCTGTCCAAGTCTTCTGGCCTTCCATGCTTTTGGGATGAGCAAGATGAGTGCAGCTGAGGGATATTTTTCATGGTTCGAAAATTTACGCTGCAGCTTTGATGGTATACTGCATTGACAACGCATAAATCCGGCGTGAAGGCAAGCCGCCCAGCTACAAGTTTGCCACATTCGACTTTTCTCTGCTCACAGGCCTCGGCGATACTACATTGAAAGTCATGAGTACTTACTGGATAAATATCATTACCACGTTTCTTTCCATCTTGAATTTTTGCAGGGTATCCGCATAGCAAACAATGTTCACTAAAATTGAATGTTGGACTTTCTGAACGGAGTGTTCGCATGGGTGGCGGAGATTGTTCAATTTTCTCTGCGTCACGGGCAATCCGCTTGGGATCAATGAACTCCCGTCGACATTTTACATGAACCCTCTGTCATACTTCAGCTATGACATCGCTTTCACGGGCTCTGCTAGCATTGTTAATACCGTCACAGCCTTTAACTCGAAGCTTAACAGTTTGTGAGCCATTTTCTAGGCTCTGGTTACAAATAACGCATGTATCTAAATCCATGTCCATATTCTGATTGAATTGTATAGAAATTTATTCAAATTGTGAGATAAAAGTGAAAATTAAAATGCAATTTATTTTAGATAAAATTTTAAAAGCGTAAAACAAAATTAAACTTACTTTAAATATAAATTTTTTAAATTACCCCGGCCCTGTGCATACAACCATATTTAAGCTGTGGTTTGGAGAATTTGTACAAGTGGTTCAAGGCAATATTGCCAATTGCTTACTGTCTTCCGTGACCATGAAATTCAGAGCTTAGACAACATTTCTACTTCGTTTATTTGCGGAATGAAGCAGGTAAGGGAAGTTTCATTATTCGGATAATGGCGGTAGCTAAATATGCGAATTTACCCACTTTCCCATCCAGGGATTTTGGAGGACTTTTGATATGTGACACCTGGCAGTCCCATGAATGCCGCAGAAAAGAAATAAATTCTGTTGCAATTTGTTATAGGTTAATTTGTAGTTTTACTGGACTATATGTATGCATAGTTATTTTGAAATTGGTATTGTGGAAATTCAGGGTTTAAAGTATATACATCGATGTCAACACGTGGAAAACATTGACGGAGCTTACCTAAATGAATTAGCATAACTAGAAATGGATCACATTTTGGATAACAAGGATAACCCTATGTGATCGACTGACAGGCCTGATCAGTGACATGCTGACAACATCACACAATTGGATATCGATAATGCTCATTAGGCTAAGTCAAAGAGATCAACAATAGGTTGCGCCGGTATCAAAGTCGATAGATTGACGCTGTTTTAATGGAACGTCTAGACATGGGGAAGACATTCTGAACACAACTCCCTTTCTATTTCAATGCATCTTCATCGTTATGGTGTTAAACCTTTCCACAATGGATCACTTACAGGAGTTGGATGGTAACCTACACACCGTGTGATGACCCTGGTCCTCTGGTAGCGATGGCAACTTGTATATCAAAGTTTCGAAACCTGTCTCTACATGGTGAGGCCTTTAACCCGTAACACTCTGATGTCAATATTCTATCATTTATCATGTCAATAGCAAAGAAACTGGTGTTAATTTTTCAACAATTTTGGTGGATGATGTTGCTGTCTACGACAGCACCATCTTCCATCAAATTTGTTGAAAAATGAACACCCATTCATCCTTTAATTTACTTTGAAAATTTAAAAATTTGCCATCATTGTGGCAGGGGTTAAACTATTAAATTAGTCAAGAAGTGAATGAGTCATAACCTGTAAATGATTCATTATTGGCTGGTAACAGACTAACAGCATTAGCGACTGATTGTGATACACAATTTCATGAGTTGTTCCCTTGCAAAAAGGATCTGGTAAACGAGGCGCTGATCATAATCTAATGCTGTCTGATTAGTTTGATGGATGTTTTCTGAACTAGTTTATACTATTGCAGAAACAGCTAACCGTCAAATTAGTTTCAAAATATTCAACAAATATTTATTAAGATGTAAAATCGCCAAAGACATTCAATTCCTTCACATTCGTGAAGGACATTTTGAGTTTTGAAACGAAGCTATGCCTCATTTTGATTGTGAATTCAAGTAACATATGGCTTAGTTGGTTATGATCTTATCTAGTTGATCAATAGATTGGACACCTCCATTGGCTTAGCGTCTTAACTGAGAAGCTTGCACACGGTACCTCGTTCATTAATGATTGGCATTTGACAATATTTCTCTCAAGGATTGAGCATCATTACCGTGTTTACAGTAATTAACCTATTTTAGGAACAAAACTGAATTCTCCCAAGAATTCTATGCCATGTGAAAAGAGAATATGTAGAGGGCATGATTCGTGTAGATTTCATGACATATTCTGGTTGGTGCGCATATTTGGGCCTAAGCTATTGCACCCATCTTACAGAGCTGCCATCATCGGTCCCTAGAAGCGAATGTCTAGTAGAACAGCATTGGTATATATTGAAACACCATTGCTTGTCTTAGCAATATGGCAGGCGATAAGGAGGTATTGTCTTTGCAATATGTCAGCCTACACGGCGTCATTGCCTTAGTAACATGTCCGCCGATAAGGCGTTATATTCTTAGCAATGTGTCAGGCGATAATATGTTATTGTCTTAGCAATATGGCAATAAATCAATGTGATATGTGTGTTATTATCAAGACAACAGTAAAGCATTTGACCCTTACATACACGAAATAGTTAATTTTAGTTTCTCCACGTAAGTGACACTAAGTACTATATAACCCTACCGTATGCATTGAAGTAAGTCAAATTTACTGATATTTATCTCTTATTTAAATGATTTAACTATTGAAGTTGTTCAGGATTTTGCCTCATGTGAAGCTTTTTAGCATACATTCAATTTAATGCATATAATGAATTCAACAACCTGTATTTAACTGTATACAGTATTAGACATAGTGATGTAATAATACGCCTATTAATGTATTATGTTTTTAATTATAATTATATAACCAGAACAGTTCCTTAGTGGAATTTCAAACATATTTCATGCATATGACGAAGTAGTCAGACTTTACCTCGTGGGTGACGAAATACTGCTCAACAGTGTCGCTCATAGCGAAACTTCATGAAGCAAGCATGCCACACGTTTTAGCCTATCTGGGTCCAACATTCTAAAATATGTTATCCTCATATTCCCCCAACACAATTTTCTCATTTTTCCTTTATTTCATAGAAAGTTAATTTCCTACTTTGACACATACGAATGTAACAAAAATTTCAAGCGTCAATTAGCCCCTACGCCTTTCATAGAGACAACGGCCAAAACTGGCCAGTACAATGGCCTTGTGGAATGTCCACGTCAGAAACTGCCTGGAGAACCGAGCCAGTCATTTACATTCGTAAAATTTCAAAAGGATTCGTCAATTGGCTTGCAAATGGACATTCAAAAAGCCATAATTTTGATATTATTGATGAAATGTAGCCCTTAGTGTGTTAAACCATCTCATCTAATTTAGTTCCAGAAATGGTGTTCGGGAGATATGCGATATGATAATGATGAGGCATAGCAGCTAATAATTAATGTCTATTTGCATCTATAGACTGGTCAGCACATCATATGGAGCAAACTCCTGGACATTTTCCTTCTCGAATAACATATATGACAATAGTTCCCCCATATTCCAAGGAAAAGTTACCCTCCTAACTGTCATCAGTTATATCCGAAATGTGGTTCTGTCTTGCAAAAACACGTGCAAAGCATGCACTTATCATGAACTGTCAGGCCAACTGTCTACACATATGTAAACGAATTCTATCGCCTACATATGTTGAGACAGTTCGCCTATTTGTTCATGATAAATGCATAGTTTGCAAGTATTTTTGCAAGACAAAATCACATTTCGGATATAACTTGCCTAGCATCGATTGAAGCTCAACACGGCGATGTCAAATAAAATTGGATGGTATTCACTTCGCAAAACTGGATCAAGTAATAGTTGACTCGGTTACTGACATTTTTCATTGGCACTGTAACCGTGTATATAACATACCATTGCCAGAAATGGGGATGCAGCGCACTTGTTTATATCTGAATACCTATGAAGGTTGTTGATGGAAGCCTACCTAAAGTGTATTACCTTTAATATAAAAGAGCTTGCTCGTACAGGGCCAGGGCACATTCATTGGAATATTGATATGGATAGAGTAAAAAAAGCTATACCTGAAGTCTGGTTGCCATAGGCCTGATAGTTTAGCTGTAGCAGAGCTAAATAGAAAAATGAACTAAGTCAAGATAACCTCAAAACTTAGCCAAAGGTAATAAAGAGCTTAAGATAAGAATATAGGTAGGAATGGGATGAATCCAGTGTACTATTGATGGAAATGCAGTAATAAAACCATAGATGAAGTCTGGATACTATAACCCTGAAAGGCTAGCTGTAGCTGACCTTCTAACTATTTGCAACGTGAATTCCTGCAGAATCAACACAATGTGTCGGTATTTCAATTTGTCTGTCTCTCAATGGACATTTCCGGTTTTAGCTATGTCCCGCCCTACTCTAGCTAAGCTTCACCCACACCTCGCTCATGTTGGAATCGCTCAAGCCCTGAACACCCTGACTATGAATTTCCAAAAAACTACACAGGCTATCTGTTGGCTATTTTGAAACAAATTTGACGGGGTGCTGTTGCTGCCTAAGACAGCAACAGCGTCCAGAAAAATTAGTTTCAGAATATTCAACGGCATGTTTATTAAATAGAAAGAATTGCAAAAACTTACAATCCATACAACGTGTCGGACTATTTGAGATTTGATGATGGTCTATATGGAACAAGTTGTGACGTAATGATTGTGACATCATCATAAACGTGCTGAGCTAATTATACTCTGGAAAGGTGAATTGTCTTGCTATTTCTGGCAAAGCTGCCTACTATGCAAATACAGCATGCCACACTTTTTGTTTATTTAGCTGGAACAGGATAAATTCTGGCCAACAAATATCACCTGATGCAATGGATGCTTAGGCCTACTTAATCACAAACTGCGTCTTTCATTAATGAACCCGACACACCTATTGACCCCACTTGTCTATGGTCAACAGTATTGCATTTATGGAACGGCACGATTCTTTGTGTTGACTGTAAAATTAGAATATGGGATGGGAGAGTTTATGTCAATATTTTCCTATTCTATATGCGTGTGTGATATTTCTGCATGAGAACCATATGTCCAATTTCACCAATGCAAATATTGATAAATAGCGTAATCGTTATGAGTAAATATGTGAATTGTTTGCTTTATCTACGACCCAGTGTATCACATTATTTTATAACAGCGACAACAATGTGGGCTGGTATCAAGCTGGGAATTTTCGGAAGTAATTCGACAGTGAATCATGACGTGAATACTTTAATTACCTTAGCGTCCAAACCACGAACCTTTGGCACATGACACCTTGTCCATTACTGCTTGGGAATTGAAATCATGTTCTTAATGACGGAAAAGCCTTTTAGGAACAACCCTCGTTGTCTTATGATGACAGATGTTAATTAATGTGTTCTTGTACGCTATCTTGTGAGCTATCCTGTAATATCAACTTGATTGTGTTTTATTTTAATCTTATAATACTATCTCGTGGCTATTTTATCTGGAATATGGGCCCTGCACATTTTAAACAATAAGCATATCCTAAGTTTACCGTCTCTTTGTCGCCGTAGTGTGTCAGCTATTGTAATACAGTATCACATGGATATCCCCGCGAGAGAGTGCGGTACATGTAGTTAGCTTTGAACCCGGATGTAATAAATGCCCATTAGCTCCACATCTTTAACCCACAAACCCTCATATCATAAAAAATGGCTTCTGCAGTGGTCTTGAGAAATGCCCAATTGCAGACTAAGAGAAGACTATTTTTGAAAATGTACCACTGCAATGACAGCAACCGAGCAAGTCATTCCAGTGATAAATTTTCAAAAACCGTCATCTCTTGGTCTGCAAATAGACATTTTCTATGACAAAATTTGAGTGTTAAGGGTTAATATCATAGCCAGTCTGAATATGTGTAATGCATATTTGACATTTCGAATCCGCTCATGAATTCTAACAATGTACAAAGGGAATACATCGATAGCTTGATTCATTACATTTGCGTGTATATGTAATGATCTATCTTGGTTGGGGTACACATCTTTGCAAATATCTTGTTGAATATGCTTGATAGACATTGAAGCGTAAACTCTCTGGAAATAAGCTGTTATTTTCTTAGCAGGATGGAAAAAAGTGTCCAAACATCAAGTAATCCTTTAACTCTTGCAGATACGAAAGGACAAATTCATTCAGATAAAAAGAGTGTTCTGTTGAGTATATTGAAGCTAATTTGACTGAAAGTGGTTGCTACCTATGGCAGGGTTAAAGCTAGTCATTGGCGCTCTTCTATATTTATTTATTTTAACTAAAATGTATGTTCTTACAGCTCATCGTTATTTCAGAAATACAACCTAGTTACTTTCTCTATAAACGTAGCTCAATCCTTTGTCAAATTATTATTGTTTATAGGTAGATGTTGGTCTAATTCACTTTTCCAGTTTATCCATCCATCATACGACGGCACACTCAACTAAGTGACGTGTATGCTGACGTCATACGCATGACGTCATGAACAAGGCTGTAAGGAACATACGTTGGTTCGGAAAATCGCAAACCAAGGGAAAACAAACCAAGGTTCGGTTCCCTTGCATGGGATTCGTGTGGGTCGTGAACCATACATAAGCTAACCCTTTCACCGATGAATTCCCATATCTAACTTTAGGAAAACCATACTGGAAAACTGTTGAATATTATGAAATTAATTTAACTAGAAGCTGTTGCAGCCTTAGGCTGCTGCCTTAGGCAGCAACAACTTCAGTCAAATTTATTCCAAAATATTCAACGGAGTAAGTTTTATATCATAGAGAATTGACTTTTTTCAGGGATTTGTCGGTGAAAGGGCTATTAGACAAGTAATCTCGGTATGCCCTCTAAGTGTGATTTACGAATATGACCATGAACGGAACTTAGCTGGCTATGAATCTTATATAATATTATTTTCTAACATTTGTCAGAACTTGTCATTTGTGTTTTTCTACCATTTAGCCAGTACAGTCACCTGCCTTTAAATGTTATTTTCTGTTAGGAGGAATTTCTCGCATACAATAGCATAGTAAAAAGGTTCGTGAACCAGTTCGTTGTTCGGATAGCTGCATTGTGAACTGGTTCGGTTCGTGAAAATCCTCACGAACCTCAGCCCTCGTCATGAATGATTCGAGAGTCCGTCTTTAATGCTTAATTGTCCGATGCGTTGTACGTATTTGTATATCTTTGCTATTTAATAAACATGCTGTTGAATATTTTGAACCTAATTTGACTGGGATAGACAGCAACAACATCCAGTCGAATTAGATTTATGGAAATAGATAGTCAGGGAGTTCAGAGATCGATCGATAACAACACGACCGTGATGTGGGTGAAGCTTGAATAGAGATTGGCGGGGCATAGCTAAAACTGGAAAAGTCCATTAACTGATCCTGTCTTATGGACAGTCACGTGATGTAAATGCTATTTCGTGTTTTTCCATTAACATCCATGGCGACAGATGGTAACGTTTTCCTCCTAAGAAATACTCAATGAAATTTCAGAGAAGATTCTACAATTTGACTCTCACACATTCTTTCCCGCCATTATTTTGCCATGGTATGCCATACCTCGGCGTCCATTATCTTCTATTTTTCAGGCACACAGCATAGAGAATTAAACATAATTTTCAACAGACATGGCTTTTTCTGGACCACAGAAATACATTCAGTCTTGTCCATAAAGGACACCTCCCTTTGATACCACAAGACGTAAGACAACATGCCTTAAAAAACGACAATCTCGTGGCCCCAACATCAATTTCATATTACAACCTACCTTACTGATAACGCAGGTTACTGGGCCCGTACCATATTAACCTGCATTGTCAGGGCTATATTTAGGAAAAATCTACTCCTGACATTATTATTAATTATTATTACATTGGGGATTATGCCGGACTGCCAGTACGTGCATGCGTGCATGAGTATGTGCCTTCGTTGCGTGCATGTGCCTGTGCGTGCGTGCGTGCGTGCGTGCGCGCGCGCGTGCGTGCGTAATGTGTGCGTGCATGACTGCGTGCGTACATTTGCGCAATTTAGTTACATTTGGTATGTGGGTTTCCCATGGGATTGCAGAGTGCAAGAAGACTTTACATTTGTCTCAGACACCAGTGTTGGGGGAGGGGTCAAAAGTTCAAATTTTAATGTGTAGAGATATATTGTAACGCATCTCCTCGAAAATCGATTGACAGACTTCAAGCAAATTTGATATGTCAGTTACCCATATGATTGCGAATCTTGAGTACAAGATAACATTTACATTTGGGTCGAATGGGGTAAAATGTCAAGAAAATGATTGTAGTGCAATTCCTCCGAAACCGTTGGACGGAATTCAACCAGATTTCGCATGTGAGCTACCCATATGATTCCGCAGTGTAGGAAGCCATTTACATTTGACACAGCCAAGACCCCCACCCCCACCCCACCACCTACACCCCCATCCATCCCCCACCCACACCCGCCAATTGGGTGGGTTAACGTGGGGTCAAAATGTCAAAGCTGTGAACGTGGAGGATTTGCGATGATGCCTCATCGACCACGAAATCCAGCTACTTTATGCAATTTCTTTCCTATGAAAATCTTGTCTACTTAAACACTTTTGGTCAAGAAGATTAAAATAAGTGCTTATTAAATGTGCCTTTGCATGCCCGCATAGTACAATCTTTGAATGACAGACCCGTTAATCGAGCCAGTCATAGTCAGGAACGGTATTATTGCGTGGCCGCTCACGGCTACGCTTATATCCGGGTTGTATCTAGATTTGCGTATAGGCGCGGCCATTTTGCGCAAAGGATTGCGGTCTCCAACAGCTAATTAGGGAGATAGATAGAGCGCGCCTCTATTTTAATTGGAACCATAGATTTAGGATATATATTGGTTAGATCGCTCATACACATACGCTCACTATGGGGGAATGGGATAGATGTCTCGACCGCTGTATCTTCACTGATTGACTGCCATCTGACGCAGACGATCAGATATGTATATAGCCTCCAAAAGTCAGTAAATTCTTTCTTTGTTAATTAGAATAAACATTCTGCTTAAATAGCATGCAAAATACAGAACTACAAATCTATGGTAAAAATAAATAGCGGAACTACGGTAATACGGTTAAAACCTAACACATACATCGCTGAAATTCCAAACATTTATGTGCATATGATAACTATATGATAACTTGTATTCATTTTGGAAACTGCTGCCGTAAACCGTTGCTGCACACATGCAGACCCCTTTCAGCATTATTGTTTACATAATCTACACAAATCTTTCTTGTACTGACCGTGAAACAACTAGGCCTAGCTTTTGAAAGCAGAACGATAATGGTTAGAGGTTTTTTATATCCCAGTTTCCGGGAAACCAGACACCGTTTGGTATAGAAGACCTCATAAATAAATGAACACGTTTTCAAAGCATGGTAGAATTTCTGTTTTTCTTTGCAAATCATGGTGCCTTATTTACATGTATGAGCTGTACTGCAAAACCGCCTACTCGATGGTATACAACTTCTAAAGAATAAATTAACATGTTTGCAAAACAAGACAGAATTTATATTTATGTTTTGTAAGTATATTAACTTATTTATGAGCTGTATAACGCAGTCTAAGCAGTCGAATCACTTGCAATAAGTGAGCACATATTTTAGCAAGAGCTGTCAGATATTGTAGAGCCTTGTCGTTATAATCCCTTAGTCCCCTCCCTCTCCCCACTCAGCCCCCCCCCCCCCCCACGCTCCACACCCACCCACCCACCCACCGCGCCACCACCCCTTTCCCAGTAGGGTGACGTCACAGCCAAAATACGTAATGACTGGCGTAGCTATGTCCAACAGGAACATTGAAAAGTCCTTCAGCTGTACAAATTGAAGAGCTTTACTATTTAACAAGCAGCAGCACCCAGTCAAATTAGTTCCAAAATATTCAACAGCTCACCTCCATGGTTACCGTGAAAAGGGGATTCTGGGAAGTCGTGGTTCAAAGTATGTATATAAATCACGACGACTTCGACGAATGGGCGTGTGGGCCTATCATCTCTTTCCGTTGCCGCTGAGCTACGCAATCACTTGGTTGTGTCTAGAATCGAGCTTTCCACATTATCCATTCATCACATGACGTCATAATCAACTATGTGACGTGTAGAATGACATCATATTCAATGACGTCATGAATGACTTAGACAAGTACGTCACGGACGCATAATGGACCTTTCCAGTTTCAGCTAGTCCCCGCCCAAATCTAGCTAAGCTCCAGCCACACCTCGCTCGTGTTGGGATCGATCGATCCCTGAAATACCTGACTATCAATTTCCAGAAAACTATGCATGTAAGCTGTTAAATATTTTGAAACTAATTTGACTGGTTGCTGTTGCTGCTTACGACAGCAACAGCGCCCAGTCAAATTAGTTTTAAAATATTAAACAGCATGTTTATTAAATAACAGACATACAATTCTTACAACGTGTGGGACGCTTACGAGTTAAAGACGGGCCAAATAGAATCATTTATGACGTAATGATTATGATGTCAGCATGCACGTCACTTAGTTAGCTATGACGTCATACGGCGTCATATAGACGAAGGATCAATTAGTTCCCAGGAAGATGACGTCACGGTCAAAATACGTAATGATTGGCGTAGCTATGTCCAACAGGAACATTGAAAAGTCCTTCAGCTGTACAAATTGAAGAGCTTTACTATTTAACAAGCAGCAGCACCCAGTCAAATTAGTTCCAAAATATTCAACAGCTCACCTCCATGGTTACCGTGAAAAGGGGATTCTGGGAAGTCATGGTTCAAAGTATGTATATAAATCACGACGACTACGACGAATGGGCGTGTGGGCCTATCATCTCTTTCCGTTGCCGCTGAGCTACGCATTCACTTGGTTGTGTCTAGAATCGAGCTTTCCACATTATCCATCCATCACATGACGTCATAATCAACTATGTGACGTGTAGAATGACATCATATTCAATGACGTCATGAATGACTTAGACAAGTACGTCACGGACGCATAATGGACCTTTCCAGTTTCAGCTAGTCCCCGCCCAAATCTAGCTAAGCTCCAGCCACACCTCGCTCGTGTTGGGATCGATCGATCCCTGAAATACCTGACTATCAATTTCCAGAAAACTATGCATGTAAGCTGTTAAATATTTTGAAACTAATTTGACTGGTTGCTGTTGCTGCTTACGACAGCAACAGCGCCCAGTCAAATTAGTTTTAAAATATTAAACAGCATGTTTATTAAATAACAGACATACAATTCTTACAACGTGTGGGACGCTTACGAGTTAAAGACGGGCCAAATAGAATCATTTATGACGTAATGATTATGATGTCAGCATGCACGTCACTTAGTTAGCTATGACGTCATACGGCGTCATATAGGCGAAGGATCAATTAGTTCCCAGGAAGATGACGTCACGGTCAAAATACGTAATGATTGGCGTAGCTATGTCCAACAGGAACATTGAAAAGTCCTTCAGCTGTACAAATTGAAGAGCTTTACTATTTAACAAGCAGCAGGACCCAGTCAAATTAGTTCCAAAATATTCAACAGCTCACCTCCATAGTTACCGTGAAAAGGGGATTTTGGGAAGTCATGGTTCAAAGCATGTGTATAAATCACGACGACTACGACGAAGGTGCGTGTAGGCCTATCATCTCTTTTCGTGGTCGCTCAGCGCTACGCATTCACTTGGTTGTGTCCAGAATGGACCTTTCCACATCATCCATCCATCACATGACTTCGTAATCAACGACGTGACATGTAGAATGACGCCATAATCAATGACGTCATTATGACGTCATGAATGACTCAGACAAGTACGCCACGAACGCATAATGGACCTTTCCAGTTTCAGCTAGTCCCCTCCCACCTCTAGCTAAGCTCCACCCACATCTCGCTCGAGTTGAACTCGATCGATCCCTGAAATACATGACTATCAATTTCCAGGAAACTATACATCTAAGATGTTAAATATTTCGAAACTAATTTGACTGGGTGGTGTTGCTGCCGTAATGGTGCTGTTGCTGCATACGGCAGCAAGAGCGCCGAGTTAAATTAGTTTCAACATATTAAACAGCATGTTTATTAAATAGCAGACATACAATTCTTACAACGTGTTGGATGATTAAGAGTTAAAGACGGGCCAAGTAGAATAATTTATGACGTAATGATTATGATGTCAGCATGCATGTCACTTAGTTGGATATGCTGTCATATGACGTCATATAATCGAAGGATACAATTGGAAATACCATTGAAGATGGACTCTGAGTTGTTGTAAGAATTGCATGTCTACTATTTAATACATATTCTGTTGAATATTTTGAAACTAATTTGACTGGGCGCTGTTGCTGCCATAGACAGCAACAGCACCCAGTAAAATTAGTTACAAAATATTCAACGCCTTACCTGGATTTCAGGAAATTAAGGACATTCGCCGGATCGATCGATCCCAACACTGCGAAGTGTGGCTGGAACTTAGCTAGCGTTGAGCGGGGCATAGCTAAGCCTGGAAAGGTCCATTGCCGGCGCTGCCATTTTTCACTTGGTATATATATTGACGGGAGCGTCTCTGTTCTCTATTTAGATTGGAATCGTAGATTTAGGATATATTGTCTAGATTTTTCGCGCGCATTAGACGCATACACTCACTATTTAGGCTAGTTGTACTACTAGCTGGTGACCTGGGTCAATTGCTGACTGTACATTTGCATCAGAAATAAAACAGTATTGTCATCTGTCCCACTGTACCCACGTACATCTGTTAATCTCCACTTCAACACTCGTCCCGATCAAACTGTCCAAAATGGCTTCAGTAGTAATCTTGAGAAACTACCATTTACATCTAACATGTTGGCATTTTAAAATATTTACCGCTGCAATGACTGGCTCGATAACTGAGCCGATGCCATTACAACCATCTTAAAGATATGACACTACCAAGAAACTATCATTATTACAATCGCAACCACCATCAGCACTACATTGGAAAGGTTAGAAACTGTAAATGATAGTCAGAAACTATGTAATATTGAATGTTAATATAACAAGATAAACCCATTTCTCTCTGTCCTGCAAATACATTGTCAATTTATCACATGTATAATGGCTATGTCCTTATAGCACATTGAACTTAACTTGAAGCTCATGTCTTCCTATATTATATAGTGCTGGTGTCATTTTTACATGTATAATTTATCTTTTGTTCTATGTAGGGGTCCAATGTCTAGATGTAGTCACTGTCTTTGGTGGACAACCTGTTGTGCTACTGCAAATTGTATATTATATAAAAAAATGAATTTGAAACTCAACATGAATTATAAAAATCTCCGGCCACGCTATTTACCATTGATGCCTTGCATCAATATGTGTACTTGTATTTCAATATACTGTATTACGCTAAGTAGTGTGTAGATTTGATTTTAGTCAACTTTACAGTGGCTATCTTGAGCCTTAATTCACTCTCTGATTAATGTCTTCCCACATTGATGTCTTTGCGCCAGTATTTCCCTAAATCAACGCTCAGAGCAAAACTGCTGGCTGGTACCGCCGCCAGCAAGCCGCTGACACGTGTTTTGCACTAAAATACTCTGCAATCTAAACCGTTCCTATGATAAAGTAAAATCATTATATTATTTAAATCATATATCATTGGAAAGCGCATTCAATTGCCGAAACATTAAAGCATTACTTTTTTTAATATTTTTGTAAGGTTTTCACTTAAGTTATTTGCGTATATAAAATGCACCATTCGGCTTAGATTCATTAAATCAATTGGACAATAATACTTTAAAATTGCAATCAACTGTATTAAATTTTATAAAACTATAAAAACTAATACAGAAATCTATAGAAAATTTACTTAGCTTTTCAATGATGTATAACTTTAAAAATAGTATGAACATAGTTTTTCATATGCACTGCCAAAAGTGCGCTGTGTCTGACATGGCAGCCATGTTCCAAGACAGCGGAACCTGTCTATAGCGGCTACTCGCTTTCTGGATCCAGGAGGTGGTGGTCCTTTAAAGCAGATAGACATAAGAACCCAGGTCCTGAAAAGTCGCTACCCTGTTGTATGACAAGCCACTACCTATATTCCTAAATGTATGAAATAACCAATTTTTAGTGACATATTATTTATTTTTTAATGTTGTATAAATGTGGTCTCTGTAGACAGGTTCTTCCGCTGTAGCGCATCCGGCCACCAGGACAACAAATATGTAAAAATATGCACATGTACATGTAATAATACATGATAGTAATAATGATAATGATAATAATAATTAAAATAATAATAAAAATAATAATAATAATACATGTAAATAATAGTAATGGTAATGTCGTTGTTACTGTTATTATTTAATATAATGATATAGTAATGCGACAATAATAATAATAATAATAATAATAATAATAATAATAATAATAATAATAATAATAATAATAATAATAATAAAAATAATAATAATAATAATAATAATAATAATAATAATAATAATACATGTAAATAATAGTAATGGTGTTAATAACATTTTTGTTGTTATTGTTGTTAATAATAATAATAATAATAATAATAATAATAATAATAATAATAATAATAATAATAATAATAATAATCGTAATTTCACTAAATGGTAATACTACTCCGCAAGATGGTCACTCCACTCACTCCACAGCCCCTCTCCCCTCCCCACTCCCCAAACCCCCTTTATGTAAAACGTTATGTCATAAGTCATGTCTCCACACGTAATTTGTTTAAATGTATAAATGTATAAACATAATATTATAAATTTGCCTTTGGTGGATGCCTGTATTGAATTGTTGAATTATTTACCGATATGGAAATAAAGAATCTTGAATCTTAAAGCTTGATTCCCATAGTAAAGTAATGCTGTTGCGCGTCGGCTAGCGCGGTTACGAGCCGGAAGTAATATGCGCTACGCATTTCGGGAAGGTATTTTCCCAAAATACGCTAATGTGGGCAAGGTCTATTAGTGTACATTATGGCGGGTTCATGCGGGTGAACGTTTACATATGAATAGGCAGTAAACTGTTGGTGCCTGTGACGCATTGCGCAATGTAACTTCCTTTAAACCATTATCACTCTGATGTCAATATTCTATCGTGTACGGTGTTGATAGCGAGGGAACTGGTCTACAGTTTCCCACAATTTTAGTGGACGGCAACATCTTCCAGCAAATTTGTTGAAAAATGTTTTAATTTTGTTTGCAAATTTAAAAATTCAGCATCAACGTGGTAAGGGTTAATATGATCTGTTTAGCCGTCACTGATCAGATATTCTGTTGTATTATACTAGTTGAAGGCCGGTGTTGTATTTAATCAAGTGTAGTCCTATATTGTTAGTATTGGAATTGTGGTGGCATCTGGCTCGCAGTGGTGTTCGATTTACTGTGATATTGTATACTTATTTTGTTATTTTGTTACATGTTGTTGAAATTAAATCATATGTATTCATTTTGTAAATTATGTTCAGAGAGGTGTCGCTGTCGATAACAGCTTCTTGCAACATCATTTACAAACTGGCATGCATGCGTGCGTAGGTGCGTTAGTGCGTACGTACTTATGTATGTGTGTGTGTGGGGGGGGTGGGGTGGGGGTGGGTGGGTGGGTGGGGGGGGGCGTGTGTAGGTGTGTCAGTGTGTGAGCGTGTAGGTGACTGCGTAAATGTGTGCGTAGGTGCGTCACTGCGGGCGTAGGTGTGTGCGTAGCTGCGGCGTATGCGCGTCAGTGCATGCGTATGTATGAGCGTAGGTGCGTGCGTAGGTGCATCAGTACATGCATGCACAGGTGTGTGGGTATGTGCGTACATAGTTGCGTCAGTCCATTAAAATTTATGTGAGTATAGGTGTGTTATTTTGCATAAGTAAATAACGTTAAATAAATCCTATCCGCACGTCTATTTTTTAAAATTATTGATTACCGTGTTTGTTGACGCAGACATTGTGAGTAGTCCTTCACCCTGTTGGTCTGTGGTTCATGTGAATTAGAGCTATTTTCACTAGTAAATGTAATATTTGTGTTTACATTGTCCAATCCGGAGGCTATGGCTATGGAGGCGGCTTGTCCCAGGGAGTGTGTCTAGATGTAGCATCTCAGTGCCTCCATCCCGCGGTCCGATATATCACTGGCAGACGATTATCTGCTGTGCGAGCAGATCGTCGTGGGTCGTCATGGCGCACCTGATAGTAGTTGGAGATCATACTAAGTCATGGTGGAGCGTCCGCTCATAGTTGGAGATCGTCGTTGTGGTTCGTCTGGTAACATTCGGAGATCATTCTGACTCGCCGTGAGTGTCTAGTAAGAGTCGGGGATAGTTCTGAGTCATCGTGGGTGATCTGGTAACAGTCAGAGATCGTCCTGAGCCGTGGTTGAGCGTCTGGTAATAGGCTGCGATTTTAGACCAGGGGTCGTCTCGGGCCGTTATGGAAGATCGGCAGTATATCAGAAGTATAGACAGTATGGTAACACACTCACATTGAACTGGTAACGGCAATCATATACCATGTGTAGTCATTTGCCTGTGTGATAGACATATAAACTTCATCTAGGCATTGGGTATATGACTTCATTCACCAAACTCTATCATTTATTGAACTTCATTATTGTTAAATTATCAGATTCATATCAAATCATTAACTTATTATCATACCATCACAATTTACTTTATAGTTATGCTGTTCACAATGCTACCTACAAGTGGCTCTATATTATGTTTATATCATATCATGTAGGTGATCTATTAGTAGGCTGTGTGATAGATAGGCTGTGCACGCCTGAAAGGACTAACACTTGGAGTGAGTGTAGATTGTTTTATAAGACTCAATACTGAATATTTGCGCTTATAGATCTGTTTATTTTATTCACTTAAATTAGGTTTAAATCTGTACTTGATATTCCTGTCACTTTATAGCATGGTTATGGTACATCATGCGCGATGCGATGACTTACGTTAGAATATATCTGAAAAAATAGTATTCTCTAGACCTGCAAATGTACATTCTCAAGGACAACTGCAAATGCTGGGTATTTTGCCGACTTTGCCATGAAATGGATAATTTGACACTGGTGTTTTGAGATTTGATAAAGTATGAACAAGTATCATACCTCAACTTGAATCATTATTGTGTAGCAAGGTTTGCAAACCATGCATTCATCCTCAACTCATGTAGCCCAACTTTCTAAACATATGTAGGCGAGTTTTAACCTTTCATAAAGAACAGAACTATAACTATGCCTAGGTACATGGGGCACATTAATTGCTGCATATATTGTTCGAGAAGGAAATACGCGCTACTACTATAGCAGTAAAGAGAAATTAATTATGTAGATGGTATGTCTCATTATCTGCATCTGGAAACTATCTGGGAAATAATGTCATTTGTGGAACTGAATTGGATGAGATGCTGTATGTGCAATTGACGTAAGTGATAATTGGGTGTTTTGGACAAAGTAAAAAATTAACATTCTATGAAATAAATGATAAAATAAAAAGAATTGTTTGAGGAGGACGAGGACAAATATTTCCAGTCTTTTTAAAAATTGCAGCAGGTTTGTTTGAAGATTTACTATGTAACGATCACATGTCTCCTAGGGCCTAATATTAGACAGTGTGTTTGGAATACTCAGCATGCCTAAATTCGGGGTGACTTATTCACATGTCTCCACCCCTGTCATGTCCAGTCTGCGTAGGGACTGAACCTGCATGACACATGACAATGGCTGAAAGTGAAAGATCAGTTTGATGCCATCTGTGATTCTCAGACTATTGATTTCATGACGTTTTACCTGTTATGTTCACATCAAGTTTCGTCGGTATTATGTTATGATACTGTTTTTGTGTCAATGCGTGCTGTAATGGTAAAAGAATGAAAATGTGGCTGATGCAGTGTTGTAAAGGTGCTGGTGTTGGTTGGTGCAGCATATGATAAATGGACTCGCCAGGTCGACATAAGCACAATGACGATGAGAATGGACCTGGGTGATCTCAGTATATCATTCCAGCAACTGGAACAACACTATTTTGCATAGCTGTCCAAGAACATGTTCTATTCTTTCCACCCATTCATTGACCGCTTAAAATCATGTCTGGCGTTACAATATTCCATTTTCTATTCTCGGGGAAGTTGATATTACTATTTGCTGCTTATGCATTGCAACACAAAGGCTAATATGATAATGGACGTTTCCGGTTTTGGCTATGCCCCGCCTATCTCTAGCTAAGCTCCACCCACACCTCACTCATGTTGGGATCGATCGATCTCTGAACACCATGACTATCAATTTCCAAAAAACTACACAGGTAAACTGTTGAATATTTTGAAACTAATTTGACTGGGTGCTAAGGCAGCAACAGCGCCCAGTCAAGTTAGTTTCAAAATAGTCCACAGTATGTTTATTAAATAGCAAAGAATTACAAAGACATACAGTTTAGACAACGTGTCAGACTCTGAGATTCGATGACGGTTTATATGGAACCCTTTGTGACGTAATGATTGTGACGTCATTATACATACGCTGTGCTGATTATGACGTCATACGAGTTCAGACGATGGATGGATACTCTGGAAAGGTGAATTAGGTCATATGTCCTTGAGACATTGTTCTCTTAATCGAACGCATTTCTGACATGAACTTCTCAATCTGCCGCCAAGAAAATCAAAGTTTCTGTTGCGAGAGGCGGCTCTATTTGGAATACGATGCTGGAATCGGCCTCTCGAAACATAATCTTTTATTTTCTTGGTTTTTTTGGTAGCAGAGTCTATTTGGAATCACAAAGCCAGGAGAGGACGTCATTACATAAATCTGCTAAGAGTGCTACGAGGTGACCTTAAGACAGTAAGACACGGCACACTCAAATCAAGAATGGACCTGATGAAGCTAAAGATTTCGGCTGAGGACACGAAACAGTGAGCAAAAGCGAAGAACGACTGATTGCAGCCGTAGGATGTTTCCACTACTACAGCAGCAGAATGCAGTAATCATCATGCTGGCATCTCTGTGAAGGAAATGGCTCGTGGCACTCGCTAACTGCTTACAGAGGTGTCGTATGTAGTACAATCCATCTATGTCTCCGTGCATATATGGACGATAGAGCACTACGTTACTGTCTGGGAAAGCAACATGTTACTGCAGCACATTTTCAGAATCGCCTCATATGCTTGAGCTGAACAACACATGCTCGTAATTATCTAACTCTGTTATAATGCCGAGTTAAAAATCAATACTCTCAGAGGATGCTATTGATCCCTAACTGCGCTGGCTAGTTACTTATCCTGATTAATGCCAATGGATCGAATGCAGAGCATATTTACATTAGCTGAACGGATGCTAAGTATAATAAATGCCGTAGACGAATTGTCAGAAGATCCACTGATGAATAATTGCGTCTGAAAGTGGTTTGAATAATATGTTCGATTGATTGATAGTAGCCGAACCGTCACTAATACCGACAACTATCAAACCAGATAGAAAGTGATCAGGCATAAATACAACCAATAATACCTTTAGTTTTTCCGTTCACCATATTCATCGCACAGCATCAACCGTTTCAATCGTCTGCCGTCGCAGTGTGCATCTACACAGTGATACCATCATGAAACAATAACAACTTAGTATGCTCGGTGGAATACTGATGAAACGGCAACAACCAAGATTTTGAGAATCACCGATGATATCAATTTAATCTTTCACTTTCCCCACAGGTTCAGTCCTGTAAACCAATTGAACATAGAGTCAGACATTCTGAGCATTCCGATCAACTCGCTGTCTCAGTTATTTTAGTCGAAGGAAACATATCCTCGTTTCATTGTAAAACGCCACGAAACAGACCTGCAACGCTTTCTAGACTATCTGGGTAGAAATTCTGAAATATTTGTTTTAGACTGCGTCAAAAACAATTTTCTGATGTTTTCCTTTATACCATAGAAAGTTAGAGCTTTATTTTGACATATATTGACGTACAAAACGTTCAATCAGCAATATGTTCATAAGCTTTTAACCCATCTTGTGCTAACTTAACCCTTTAACGGCCAAACCGGCCGAACCAGCATCTGCAGAGTTCCTTAAAGCGGGGCGCACATCAGAGTAACTCAAAGGAACTTGACAGCGATACGACGAGACGCGAGGGGGGTGACGACAGCTAGAAATCGCTTCCCAGTCTCATCGGCTCGCTGTCCAGTTCCTGTACCGCGCACACCGCCGAAACTTGATAACGATACGTATCGATTACGGATTGGACGTGGCAGGGCATATAAATCACTCGCGCTTGACCACAATTATCACATGTGCATTTTGTCAAAATGGCAGCTAGTAGGTCATTACGTCGGAAAATGATGTTATCCATGTGTATCCTACTCGATACGGAAGACGATCCACCATCAAGACATGCACGTCAACGGTGGATGCGTGAATGGATCAAGCAAAGAACAATGCAGGGAATTTACAACAATCTATTGAGAGAATTTGAGGTAAAGTTGTATGTACACAGTTGGTCATTTCAGCTTACTTCTCTATCAATACATCGATATACATGTACATGCATACAATGTTGATACAAATACTCAATCGGTAAATGATATATGGATGCATCTACCCGCTCGCTCTGTTGCCGATATATGTATTTTATTAATATTAAACATGTGCCCCTACATGTATATGCAAATATTGTTTCTCTCTGGTGGGCACATCGTTTCAGAAGAAGTGGGAAGTGAGCAATTGGATATAGGTATTTATGCACATGTGCTTAACTGCTTATACGTTGTCTTTACACAGGATCTGTCTTCAAAATATGTTTGACTGCACTGTCAAGCATCTAAATATACACATACGTATTCACTCAGTGATCTCTACCATCCCCCCCGCCCCCCCCCCCCCCCCCCCCCCCCCCCCCACACACCCACACACCCACACACACGCACATGTATACAAACAGACACGCACACACACACGTACACACGCACTCACCCATGGATACAAAATACACCACACGTACACACGCGCATGTAAGCACATACAGACATGTTCACATGCAAGTGCACATACGCATGTACGCGAGCGTACGTACATGCAGATAAACGCCCATGCGCACAAGCACGTTTTTGGTTATTCCCGATACATCAATGTTTACAATTTAAAATTTCAGCTTGCAGATGAGGCGTCCTACTGTAATTATCTACGTATGGGAAAGAACACATTCAATATCCTGCTTGCTAAGGTACAGTCACGGATCGAAAAGAATGATACCAACTTTCGGCGTTCTATCCCTGTTGGGGAGAGACTGGCCATCACTCTGCGCTTTCTTGCAACAGGTAAGAACATTTCTCATCTAACACTTGAGAACATGGACAATGCCTTTCATTCGTTGCTGCCCATCATGATGTAAAATGGCTAATGGCTTAAACATTGATTCAGTTAGTATTAATAGACTGCAATACATTAACATAGATTTGGCGTAGATGCAACAACCCAATCATGGACGGGACATAATATAATATGCTGGCCCTGATGTGATGGATGTTGTCAAACCCTGGTGTATGTCATGTGAAGACAGAACGGACATGGCCAAACCTGATACCATTGGCCATCTTCAACCCAGTGATTCTCATACGGGTCCTTTTGAGGGTATATACACCCACATGTGAGAAGGATGCTTATGTCAACAAACCCATCACATCACTGACAAAAAATATTTCTTTTTCCTTATTTTAGGAGAATCGTACAAGAGTCTGCACTACCAATTTAGAGTAGGGGACAGAACTATCAGTTACATAATCTCTGAACGTGTCAAGCATTGTACGATGTTCTTTAAGATGACTACTTGCAGGTATAAATGAAAAATGGAATTTCATACAACCAAGAAAAAACACATTATTTTATTCAACAAAATTGATAACATTTATTTTATATCAGGGATTAAGCCAACCATTAATTTAGGATGTTTTTTTGGTCAGAACTCACAATTTCATGATAGGCGTTTTTGGATGGACCATAACGTGCCATGCTATTTTAAATAAAGTTATGTATACTTCATATATACTTCAAATATAAATGTTTACACTTAAATCATCAGGTATGTCCAGTTGCAATATGTGTAACGTTGTAATTCTTTAATAACAAATGGATCATATGTTAGTTGGGCCTAAAGTTTGATTTTCTGTAACAATAATAAAAAATCTCAGAATCTAAACAATTACATGTATGTCAAGTTATGTGTATGTAGTCTATTACCTGCTAGGATATATTCTCTAATGTGTCAAAAATAATCATGTTACATTGACAGATTAAAATCATAATTGGTTTGTTACCCTTTAATAATTATTTACAACTACTACAAAAACAAGAGCACTTAGAGACTGCAGACAGGCATTTTGTCACATTTTTTTCTCAAAACTCTGATTTTATGGCTTTTAATAGTTTTTCCGGATTTTCTATTTACGCCGGATTGAGCCCAAATTGTTGCTATCATATTGTATAATAACACATAAGTTTGTGCTAAAATTGCATTTTTTTAAAATAGCCATTGATCTGTAAATTGATCCGATACTGATCCGGGTATTTCAGATTGGATCAAAGTTTGAAAATCAAATCGGAACAGTAGCACCAATGATGTATTAACATGTTTGCAGGTTCGGATTTGTAGTTTCTATAAAAAAGGGTAATAAGAGAAACATTGTAGATCGCGTGACATAGATAACCATAATAGTTATACATAATTGCCAAAACATAAAGGCTGCCATAATAAGAATGGCTGTTCTCATATGACATTCATTGAATAATTTCCCAAAGAGTGCAGGGCTACATTGATCAGCTTGTTGTTGTTGTTGTTGTTGTTTTGTTGTTGTTGTTGCTGGTGTTGTTGTTGTTGCTGCTGCTGCTGCTGGTGTTGTTGTTGTTGTTGTTGTTGTTGCTGCTGCTGCTGCTGGTGTTGTTGTTGTTGTTGTTGTTGCTGCTGCTGGTGCTGGTGCTGGTGCTGGTGCTGGTGCTGGTGCTGCTGCTGCTGTTGTTATTGTTGTTGTTGTTGTTGTTGCTGTTGTTGTTGCTGCTGCTGCTGCTGGTGTTCTTGCCGCGAGTAATGAGGTAAATCATACCCCAACGCGCCCATCTGCGCATCAAATAGAGTTTGGTTCATTTTATGCTTGCAAATTATTTTCATTCTTGGACTAGTTATCTGCTTCAAAGAGGTCACGACGTATCTGCCGTACACCTCGTCAGGGTCGTTTAATTTCTGATTCTTTATGGCCTCTTCTCGCTTTCTTTCCTCTCCTTGCTCGATCTCTCGGATCTCTTTCGCGCGCTCCTGCTCCATCATTGTGGACATTGTCATCATCATTTTTTTTCGTTCATCAAGTATGTCTTCACTTTTCTTGGCCCTTTTTGACGCCGTCGATATATATTTGGAAACTGGTTTCCTTGACTTTGATGGGCCTGGCATGGAGATTGATTTTGATGGGCCTGGCATGGAGATTGATTCTGATGGGCCTGGCATGGAGATTGATTTTGATGGGCCTGGCATGGAGACATCTCTTCCTGCGGAGTTGTCAATAACAATATCGCATTCATCAGACACATCGTCGTCAATGTTGGCTTCTTGTTGTCGGGACTCTTCTTCGCAATCCGAAATGTTGTGATTGTCTTCGTCAGCGTCTGATACATCTGTCTGCTTTTCCTAAAGCAAATATATAGATGGATAAGATAGCTAGCTAGATAGATAGATGGATAGATGGATAGATGGATGGATGGATGGATGGATGGATGGATGGATGGATGGATGGATGGATGGACGGATGGATGGATGGAGGGAGAGAGGGAAGGAGGGTTGGTGGGTGGATGGGTGCGTGGGTGGGTGGGTGTGTGGGTGGGTGGGTGGGTGGGTGGCTGGCTGGATGGGTGGATGGGTGGATGGGTGGGTGGGTAGATGGATGGATAGATAGTTATATAGTTAGGCGGGCGGGCGGGTGGGCGGGCGGGCGCGCGGGTGGGCGGTGTAACAGTTTATTTACAAATATCACGGTTATGATTTATTTAACAGGTTCCTAAATCGGAGGAGGAATGGATGAAGGTGGCTAATGGCTTTGAACGGAGATGGAATCTTCCGCACTGTGCTGGAGCGCTAGATGGAAAACACATCGTTATAAAAGCACCGACCAATAGCGGCTCTGAGTTCTACAACTACAAGAATTGCTTCAGCATCGTGCTCATGGCATTGGTCGACTACGACTACAAATTCCTATGTGTGGATGTGGGCTCAAACGGAAGAGTAGCTGATGGCGGCGTATTTGCACAGTGTGTTCTACACCAACACCTCGAACAAGATCTTCTCGGAATTCCAAAGGCTTCTAAAATTCGTAGTTCTGACGTTGAAATGCCATTCTTCATTGTAGGTGACGATGCATTTCCCTTAAGAACATACTTACTAAAGCCATACCCAATGAGAAACTTGAATCACGAGCAACGGATCTACAACTATCGTATATCAAGGGGTAGTCGCATAGTTGAGAATGTTTTTGGAATCATGGCCCAACGTTTCCGGGTATTCCTCACGACGATTCAACTTGAAGCAGAGGTTGTAGAGCTCATAACCATCGCTGCATGTGCATTACATAATTTCTTAAGAGAATCCACATCTACGGACATCCCTATTGTATTCCCTGATGAGGGTGGTGATGGTCGCGGCGGCCTTGCACAATCTGATATATTGAGAGATGAACGAACACAGATGGTGTGTTTGGAACCTACTAGAGCGGGGAGACCGTCGTCAAACGCCAAGGCAGCCAGAGAAATAATGAAGAACTATTTTTCGTCAGAGGACGGTTCCGTGTCATGGCAGGATGCGATGGTGTACGATCACATAAGCCAAAGGGATGCTGGTGAATCATAAACTATTTGCCTATAAGTTATTAGAGGGTAATGCAATCTATATATTATGAAATTGATAATTACAAATTTTCAAACTCACCAAATTTGTCAACGAAGGTCGTTTTTTCTTATGGGTTGATAGAAATGCCAAATTCTTTAATTCCATTTCTGCCTGCCAGTCAAGTCCTTTGGAGCACTGCTACTTGGGTAGGGTTTGCAATATCGCGTGTACTGTGTCTTTAGACTTTTCATCCTTATTTGAATATCAGAAACTGAAAAAGAATAATTTTGTAAATGTATTAAAAATGTTATTATTATGAAGGTTTTATGTTTCTATCTCTAATGATGTACGAGAATTTGCTTTTCAATCGACGACTCTTCACTAATTACGTTTTACACATGCATAATATTGCCGTTAGCCGGACATAATCTAGTGCACTATTGATATGTTTCAAATATATACATGTATGTGACAGTAGCACCTTTGGCAAAATCGGTTTTGCCCACGCTCTCCCAACCAATGACCCAGCTCCTTGTTTGATAACAAACTTCCCAATTTGTTATGTAAATCCATGCCACATTTGTAATCACCCCAATGATTTCAAGCTTTTGTATGAAATGGTGGGGGAGGGAGATACATGGCACTCGATTCTCGCACAGACACACACGCAAGCAGGCAACGCACACACACACACGCACGCACGCACGCACGCACGCACGCACGCACGCACGCACGCACGCACGCACGCACGCACGAACGCACGCACGCACGCACGCACACACAGGCAGGCAGGCAGTTACTAGTTTTACAACTCATCAAAGGGTTAATATACACTAACATGAATGCATGTTTATATATGTGAACAACGAGGGTGAATATAAGGGCATACATGTATTTACCGTTTATGCCAAGATTTTTGGCAATTTCACGCAGGGATCGATTCTTCGTGACCGTATTGCTGTAATACCTGCAGGAAACGTCGTACAGGGATGAATGTTGCTGCCATTCCAGCAGCATCGCCTCTTCATTTTCGGTCGACCACACGTGCTTTTGAGCAGACATTTCTGATTTTGCGCTCGCTAAATCACATGACGAGAATAGCTCTTGTTATTGGTTAATAGAAATTGCACGCGCTGGTTCATTAACGAGGAACTCGGGGCGATCGATCATTTTACCTGTCCAGTCGCCGTGGATATCCTCCGCACACCGCTGAAAATCAACAGCGACAGTGGAGTCTCGTCGTATCGCTGTCGAGTTGCTTTGAGTTACTCTGATGTGCGCCCCGCTTAAGAATGCCGGTTTGCAGGCCAAGAGAGGGCTATTTTTTAATTTACCCCTGGACTGATTGGATCGGTCAATTATTTTAGTAGCAAATTGTTAAAATTGATACTGGCTCAGCAAAAACATGACATTTGTACCACTAACCCTTTAATTCTCAAGCTGGTCAAACGGCATCTGCTCAAGTCTTGATGAATGTCCGTTTGCAGGACGAAAGAAAACTATTTTTTTGGTCAATTCCAGTGGTAAATTTAAAGAATTTTATTTTCTTGCCCTGCAGTTTTGAGCATTAAATGGGTAATGGAGCTTTCCAGTTTTACCTTTGCCTCGCCCATCCCTAGTTAAGCTCCACCCAGGCTTCGAGCGTGTTTGGGATCGATCGATTCTGGAACACCCTGCCTATATATTTCTACACAACTCTACAGGTAAGCTGTTGAATATTTTGAAACTAATTTGAATGGTTGCCCATCCAACAGCGCCCCGTCAAATTGGTTTCAAAATATTCAAGAGAATTTTGATCAAATACAAAAGACATACAATTTGTACAACAAATCTTCAATCTTCAATTAAGCGTTAGTGTCGTGCTTACCTACATCATTCATGACGTCCTTGATTATGACGTCATCCTACACGTCCGTAGTTGATTACAACGTCATATAATGTATGGGTAGACAGGGAAGGTCCATTGCCATGAGTAGATTTTTTCACCGCTTTGGGGCGCTCTTAACCCAGGAAAGGTTAAATGATACCGCCAAGTTAGTTCCACAAATCAGATTATTTTCAGAGATTGACCCGATGAAAATGACGAGGTGTGCCATGCCTCGACATTTTCATCTGCCAAATCTCTGAAAATAATGCCGCTGTGGAACTGACTTCGTGGGAAAAAATAATTCCTATTTGCGTCTATGGAAGCGTAAGTATAGAGCATGCTCCGGGGCAAATTTCGATTCTCGAATAATATATAAGATTTTGTAAATCAGCCATCTGATATTAGAACTTAACGGATAATACCCACACGCACGCACACACAGCCATGTATGCACACTCTCACATACATATACGGACATACGAACTCAGACATCGCCACGTACAACGGACCACCAACCCACATGCTCATACGCACACACACACACACACACACACACACACACACACACACACACACACACACACACACACACACACACACACACACACACACACACACACACACACACACACACACACACACACACACACACACACACACACACACACACACACACACACACACACACACACACACACACACACACACACACACACACACACACACACACACACACACACACACACACACACACACACACACTGAAGTTACACAATACCAAGATAATCAATCTTTCTTAGATGGACCATACGCGAAAACACCTCAGCAAAAGCATAACCATAAAATGCATCATTATGTGTGCCTGAGAGATATCGGTAATGGGCTTCACCGGGCGACATAACCTGACGAAACAACCACGAGAAATAATGTGTCTCAGCATAAGCGCCAACAAATCGATATTGCGGGTTGAGTAGTCCAAGAACACTTTTCCTTTCTACACCAATTAATCAGCCAGATTTCTCATCTCGTTAAATATCTGGCGTAATAATTGTCCATTAACAAGTTCTTGAAAATTTAATATTATGATCTGACCAATGTGTGATTAAATGTAAAAGCTGAAGAGGTAATTATATTCTAGTACCCATATTAAGATGTATAGTCCGGGAGCTGGTTCAGAAAAAAATTAGTTCGTTCGACTTGTGATTTTGTAGTAGAGAACGTTGGGATTACTGCCAGGATGGTAGTCAAATTTTTTGAGTGGGTCTAATTTAATGGGAACCACTCTTGCGCACGAACTCCCCACACACAAAATAGAGACAATGGACCTTTTCAGTTTTAGCTATGCCCCGCCCATTTCTAGCTAAGCTCCACCCACGCCTCGCTCGTTTTGGGATCGATCGATATCTGAACTCTCTTACTATCTATTTTCAGAAAACTATACAGGTAAGCTGTTGACTATTTTGAAACTAATTTGACTTGGTGATTGGCTTGGCGTATTAAATAGTAGAGGCATACAATTCGTACAACGTGTCGGACTATTAAGAACTAAAGATAGATAGAATAGATAGACAATATAGAATCAATTATTACGTAAGGATGATGACGTCATCCTACACGCCGCTTAGCTGATTATGACGCCATATGACATCATTACTCTGGATAGGTCTATTATCACTAGTCGGTTTTTACACATTTCAATGCTAATATTCAAATAGAGGTGTACTTTGAAAAGGAATTCCACGATTTATGACATAACTAGATAGGAGGCAGCAAACTAAATACACCAATCACATTTATCACTACTCATCATCTGAATTATCAGCCAAATTATCAACAGAAATACAGATCCGGCAAAAAGTATCATATCGGCATGTTACCATACTGTTAAAACATATCTTTACATTTTTACAGCGTTAATATTCAATCAGAGTTGCAATTTAAATGTTATTTACATGATTTATATTCAGTAAAACATGCAAATAATGAACACGTGCTTTTGGGGCTACAAGATGATGTGCTTAGCAATGGGCGGTCCTAGGAACTTTAGGAACTTCCACTTGCGGCCCCGAATGTTCTCCAGACTCATAAACACGTTAGATTTACAGACCAAGTGACTTTGGCGACCACATGTTGGTGACCCAGACAGGTTTGTGCACGTGGAAGAGAAAAACATTTGCCAAATATCTTTAATATCAGCCATCGTCTGAATTACCAGCAACACCACCAGTAGCACCATTGTTTTCACATTTGCCATCGCAATAACATTGGCATGACACTGTACTGTTAATAGCAAACGTGTATAGTTGATTTAGATGCGATTTCATCTGTGATTTATATTCTGATTCTCATCCTAACATTTACACTAGGTCTGTGAAATCACTTCCTGAACACATATTATTTCCACTTATCATCTGAATTCACCTTTCCAGAGTACACACCCATCATATGACGTTATAATGAACTGCGTGATGTGTACAATGACATCATAATGAATGACGTCATGAATGACGTCGATACGTACGTCACGAACGCATATTTGAAGACGGTCTATGCATTGTTGTACAAATTGTTTGCGTTTACTATTTAATAAATATTCTGTTGAATATTTTGGAACTAATTTGACTGGGTGCTGTTGCTGCCATAGTCAACAACAGCACCCAGTTAAATTAGTTACAAAATATTCAACAGCTTTCCTGTATAGTTTTCAGGAAATATATGGCTAGGGCAATTGGGAAATCGATCAATCCTAATACGGCGATGTGTGGGTGGAGCTCAGCTAGTGATGGGCGGGGCATAGCAAAATATGGCAAGGTCCATTATCCTCCGAACTATTGTCAGTAGTAGTGTTCTGGCATGTACCATCACATACGCATGCCACTGTAAATATCATGTCAACCTTCTTACAGGAGCATCTTCCAGTACACCTTTTAAAGTACTTACCGATCATAAGTTCAGCAATGGTTTGAGGGATAGGCTGTTTGGACATGTAGTGGTGGATAATTGCTCTTTCAAGGACAAACCATCCAATACCTTGAGATGAAGCTATCTGTAGTACCGATATCATGGCGAGTTTTCACACGTACCACTGATAATTAACACGCTTCAGATGGTGTAATGCAGCAGCATTCGCTGAAGGCAGTTTGCTGCTACAAAGGTTCTATTTGTGAATATAACATAGCGTAGATGGTCTAGATTCGATGTCACTCCTCCATACACCAAAGCAGCGCAACACTTCCCCTCCTCTATTGCATCTTGTGAGAGCATATGGGGTGCTTCAAGAAGACAATGTTTTCCCGAGCCCTTCTCATAATCTTCTTCCTAGTTCCTGACAAGGAATGCAAAATTCGAGAGATTTGGTGCCAAGCTCCTGTGAGATGCATGCATTTGTATGAATTGGTATAAACATGCGAGTTTTTCCAGTTCATGTGTGAAGCCATAACTTATTGACCTTGAGCCAACCGTAATTGTAGCAGCATAGAACAGCTACGTCAGTATCAGGAGAATATATTATGCTTCTGGTTTCTTGACTGTTGATAGAATCTCAGAAGAATGTATATTGAGTAAATTACCGTGTGTCTCCTTCATCATGATGATGAAGTAAGAGCTACGGTATCTTTACAATCATTTAAAGTAATGCATACAACAGAGCCACTAGGCGAACCATCATAAACAGTATCGCCATTGAAGATATGTTTTGGTAGTTGCATATACCAGTCTGATGTAATAAGGTTGAACAGATTTGTTTTGTTTTTAGCAAATGACCGAGTGGTCCGAAGGCTCATTGGTAACTTGTTATGATGACTGCTGATATTTATCGCAAGCGCGTTTTGAGGCCTTTCTCCGTGATCTTTCACTGCTCTTAATAGAATATCCATTGCCATATCTGTCAGGAACCACGTGAGTTTCCTCCGCAAACTTGAATTTGGAAAGAATCTCTTCAGCAATACACAAGTCTCTGAATGTTGTCGTATTGCTTTGGTTATTATCTGTCTAACGCCTCGCAGGTCAATCATATACACAGAGTTGCAGACATTGCTTTGCCATTCTTAAAAGCGACACCTGACAAGATAGACCACACTTTTACTTCTTTCAGAAGCTCGCTTTTTGTGTTTTTTGTTGTGTCCCATCAAGCCCAGAAGGTGATAGTGGCACTGCAGCTAATTCATATGGCATTGCTTGATGTACATCAACGTCTCGTTCCTTTCCCATAACAACCCGACTGCTGAATCTTTGTCTCAGGTGTAACCCATGGATCTCCGATATGCTCTGTGGATGTTGCCATCATGCTCTTGATATTACATTCTTTATTCTGGATGCCCCTATGTCCTTTAATTGTGGATGCATTTGTGGCTGTCGACATAGTATGAACTGCTAGAGTTCATCTGGCTGTGGTTTCTTGGATGCTTTCTCCGTGTGTAATGCCGCCTTTCATCTTAGTATCGTAATTTTGTTCTTCCTGAATCGCAATGTCAGCAGCAGCAGAAGTGTCTATAAATGAAGACACTCCAGGTGATCGTGGGATGGCAAGAAGTCGGTCCTCGTAAAATACCTTGTACACAGCAAGGCCTGATTCAGAGAGCAAGCAAACTACAAGGTAATGTGTGCAACTCATGTGATTCAAAAGCCTGTAAAATTCTCTAACAATATCTCTCTTAGCTTGCTTCAATTCTCGCTCCTCCTTCAGCCACAAGATGAAATGATTCAGTCGTCCTCTTTCCAATGCCACGATTGTGAGCTATGGTCTTAGATATCCCGGATGTAATGAGATGTTTGTACAATTCCGGAAGCCACTTCACTGACATATAGGACATCCGACGGTCTTCTAAACCAGACTCTGATATACGTTTACCCACCCAAGGAAAGTAGTTGGCTCTGTGGATCACTCCAAACCTAATCTCAATGTAATCTATTTCACGTGCCACTCTCCACTGAATTCGTTTAGCAACAGCATATACATCGCCATCAAATGTAGCAACTCGGTATTCCTGTCTTACGACTTCACACACTGTTATTTTCTGGGCTCTTCATACATGCATAGACTGTTTGTATGTCTTTCACTGATGCCAGGAGTATGGGAGGAAACGCAATCATAGTTGGGTGAGAAAGACCTCTATTCTCAACAGCATTGAAACCACTCATAGGATTTGTTCCTTTTGATGGTTAAAATCAACTGAACATATTTTCTTATGATATAAAAAGATATATGAAAATTAATCCAGCTTTCGAAGGCCTCTTCGCAACCCATCCACCCTGGATCCATATATTTAAGTAGATTTATCGCTTGCTTAAATGTGATGTTTTTCTTGGTATTTTGTTTCTGTACTTTATGTTACAAAACCATTCAATAATCCTATGCATCTATTGATTACTCTCCTACTGGGGGTGTCGTTCTTGATAAATATAGTGCTTTACTTTATTTTACACATTCTGATAATGGACCTTTACATTTTTAGCTATGCCCCCACCCACCTCTAGCTAAGCTCCACCCATACCTCGCTCGTGTTGGGATAGAACGATCTCTGACTATCAATTTCCCGAAAACTATACAGGTAGGCTGTTGAATATTGTGAAACTAATTTGCCTGGGCGCTGTTGCTGCCTATGGCAGCAACAGCGTCCAGTCAAATTAGTTTCAAAATATTCAACAGTATGGTTATTAAATAGTAGGGACATACAATTCGTACACCGTGTTGGACTATTAAGAGTTAAAGATATATGCAATCATTTATGACGTAATGATTATAACGTTATCTAACACACCGCTTAGCTGAGTATGACGTCATATCACGTCAGCTCATCGATGGATACTCTGGAAAGGTGAATTGCTCATACCAAACTCTCCCGATACCAAAACACGTGCTAGGTAGGCTTCTTTCATGTAGAAGCAGATACAATAGCCATGGCGGCAACAAGTGAGACTATCTTATAGGCCTGTGTATGCATAATTCTGA
Organism: Chaetoderma sp. LZ-2023a; assembly: GCA_034401795.1. Classification (NCBI taxonomy): domain Eukaryota; kingdom Metazoa; phylum Mollusca; class Caudofoveata; order Chaetodermatida; family Chaetodermatidae; genus Chaetoderma; species Chaetoderma sp. LZ-2023a. The sequence goes on along the minus strand of CM067371.1, from coordinate 34,698,209 downwards.
TGCAATAATGATGAGAGATGGAATGAAATATTCAAATGAAATATTACAAGGTAGTGTACCAGATGACATACGGAATACGTTAATTAACTTCTATTCTGATCAGACGACACGGTTTGTTCCTAAAGTAGAGTACTTAGGGTAATGATGCTTCTTCGACATATCCATTCTTGAGGAAATACTGTCAATTCCCAATCAGTAATGAACGACGTTCCGTGCGCAAAACGTTCTCGGCTAAGACACCAAGATAATTAAAGTATTTGCGTCATTGATTTGATGTTGATTTGCCTCAACAGATTACTCAGATTGAATTCTCCATTCCCGTCGCTATAAAACACAATCATACACTGGAGAATAAATGACGCAAATCGTTCACATATTCACTTTTAAAGACGAGGCTATTTATCAATATTTACATTGGTGAAATTCGAACATTTGGTTCCCGTACGGCGACAGCACAAAGAAAATGAAAATATTGAATTAAACTCTCTCACACAATTTTCTAATCTTAGATTCAGGACAAGGAATTATTTCGCTCCACAAATTCAAAGCTCCTGAGGATGTCATCAAGTATGCCTACACATCCATCGCATCAGGTGGAGAACGTGGCTAGAACGCATCCCGTTCTCAGGAGTAAGGCTGACATGATAGCATTGCGACGTAGGAAGCTTTGTCAGAAATGGCAAAACAATTGGCATACAGACAGACCGACAGACTGGCTTAAACAAGTTGCGAGACAAAATAGAAAATGATGTTCGTCATCCGTTATGGAGAGGAAGCTGTATCTCTGTTTCAGTGGCTGGGACATGTTTGCTTTGTACATGTGCATTGGAATCCAGACCACCAACTAATTCAGAGCCGGGATGCGAATCACGAATACTTTGGAACAACATTTCCTGTAGGCTTGCAGTTATTTTGGTCTCCATATCGTACACAGATTCGCTCTGGAACACGGGGACTCCAATTTCACAAATTAAGAAATTTATATTAATTTATATGTAATTAAATCATCATATGTTAAGATATATTTGATTTCATTACATCTAGGTACGCAATTTAAATCTCTACAACTCCCAGTTAAATTACTTTGAAAATATTCAATATAATGTTTATTAAACTGTAAAATCGTCAATGAAATACAATACAATTAGTTCGCCTTCGTGATTGATTTTCCTTAGTTTCGAAGCGAAGTTATGCATCATTTCGATTGTGAATTCCAGTAATATCCGACTCAGTTGATTAGCTTAGCATCTTCACTGAGAAACTTTGCACACAGCACCTCGTCCACTACTGACTGGGATTTGAATTATTTTGTGACGACTAGAAAAGTCAACTTGCCATCATTACGCGTCGACCATACTTAGTAAATTTCTTTAACAGACCTGACGATCTTATGACGATAGATGTTATAGTTGGAGAGTTAGCTCAAGTGCAATTACACTATCGCATACAAAATGTCTGACAACTGTTATTTATTGGAGCGAACACAGCAACAAAGAAACACAATTTCTTGAGTGTCCTTTTCCTGGCGCTAAGGGGAAATTATCCCTCACAATGACCCCCACCCACCCCATCCACACCAATCACTTTCAATTACACTTTAACGTACATCTCTAAAAATCATTTTATGGAAACTCACTTTATCAGTGACACGACATAAGAAATTAAATTACCTGACATTTATAATTAAAAGTGTCCCTTTAAGGGCCCAAAATGGTTATAATTGCAAGAATTTGTGGCTCTAATTAATTCATCAAATGTAATACAAACAAAAGTCATAACCCTTACGGACACAAAATGGCTTCAATTTTACACTTTTCTGAACATCTGAAGATCAGCTTATGAATATGCATACTATCAATTATTTTTAAAATGGAACTTAAGAAATGAAATTATTTGACGTTTGTTCTTAGGGACTGAAGGGGGTTTTCAATTACACTTTTGAGTACAATTTTCCATATAAGATGGGTCAAATAACCCTAAAGGGTTTAAAAGGAGCGTCAATTAAATTTGAAAGACCGTTTTGGCAGAACTTGTCAAATAATATGTAATACATACAAAACATTTGTAAGAAAATGTTATTCATGACATTAACTTTTCACAGATGACATTTTCCTATTACACCAGTCAATCAAACATTATAAAAAGCTCATAGTGTTTGTAAATACATTTTCGCTTACAAGGAAAATTGTCATCTCAAAGTATTCAATTATCACAACCAACACAAGAAAAACAAACACATTTTCTCAAGGTGTTTCGTTCCAGGTATCATCAGATAAAAAATAAATACCTCTTGGGTTAATTGTGAGTAGGATATCACAATACGTTGCTGTCCGAATGACTTACAATATGATTTATGACCAATCACCGTTAAAACACCCACCACGACCACGACCACCACCACCACCATCACCACCACCACCACCACCACCACCACCACCACCACACAATTGCACACACAAGCACGCACACACGCACGCACCACACACACACACACACACACAAACACACACACACACGCACGCACGCACGCACGCACGCACGCACGCACGCACGCACGCACGCACGCACGCACTCACGCACGCACGCACGCACGCACGCACACAAACACGCACACACACATACACCACCCCACGCATGCACCCCCTCAAACACACACCTCGTGTATGCGATAATAAGAAATAATAGCCTAATACTTATTAAAGGTTGCTGAGATCGGACGTCCACTAGTGCCAAAGCATTTGATACAGCTATTTACATAGTATGACAGAACAGTTGCAATTCCTGTGCAGTAGTTACTGAACTATTATTTACATATCTCTATAGGCCTAATGTCTTTAATCCAATCTAGTTTTAAGTCAAGCGGCACAGGTTACTCTGTTACGTTGAAGGTCACTGACACATGTTGAAATGAAACCTTTGAGTAACCCGCAAACAGTCTCGCCATTGAAGACAGGTGATAGAACACCTCCGCATCTGTTTAAGACTTTCATCTGTGTCTCATTAGGAGAGCCAACGCTACAAATGCTCAATACTCACTATTCATTGTGAAACACCTGATTGAAGGCAGCTCTACATATTCTGGCAGCAATGCCAAGCAACTCTCTCCCAGGAAGCATGGAGAATAATACAATGATGGATAAATTCTGGTCGTACCTAAACTATAGTGATATTGAAAAGCTTAAAAGAGAACTCACGCAAGAAGTGCTTGACAGGCCAATGAGTTCCCTAGCTGATACGGCTGCTGGAATGCCACATTGGGCTAGTTATGGCAATTATGATAAGCAAACAAACACGTTATCAGGACCAGGTCCTATTTTTCTATCATGTTGAATCATAAAGACAGATACCCCCAACAGAACTACCTCCAGAAGTGCTGGAACTGCCTCCTCCACATGTTGGACAAAAGAGAGTATGGAAAATGTTGGGTGTTCCAGACATGATATGTGTATCTTATCGAGAACAAAACGTCATCGACTATCCAAACTTCAATTGATGTAAGGGCATTCCTTCCATGTTAGCACTTGTATTCAAAAGTTTTTCGGAAGTTTCTTGTCACTTATGAACACACATGTGTGTTGATGGCAATTACCTAATCAACGACACTCGATGACAAATTGCGCATCGACATGCTGCTGGAGTCACCTGTCTCTGATAGACTTTTCGAATACTACAGTTCATTCACTCAGTTGCCACTTGATGTACCATTGACTAAAACTGCAAAATTATATATAGAATATGTTATAAGTGCCAATATATTACATATCATGGATAGGGCAGTGTGAGATGCAAATGTGGATTTGTGCACTTGTGCTCTAACCCAGGTCACAGAGCTATTGTTTTCCACAAACCGTCAACCATGCAAGATGGATGTTTAAACATTAGTTGGATTTGATTAAGCTGCCCAGCAAACATTCATGGTTGGATGTTCAGTATACGGCGCACAAACAATCAGTTCAGTAGATTACCACTGGGACTTACATTAGAACACATCATTAATGATGTGGGATTTACTGTAACTACAAACAAAAACATAGCACCTCGTCTGCGAGCGAGTGTCACAAAGGGTAACAGAGCGACTCTCACCAGTGCTGCACTATATTAAGGATGCAAAGACGTAAAGATACTCAGACTTAGTTGTCTAATAGCCGTATTCGCCATGACAATAATGATCTTGAGAAGCTTTCAATACCTCGATCCCAACAACATGGAGACAGAAATACTGGTATATAGCCATACAAGAAAAGGTTCACACCTGAGATATTTGATTTCCTACTCACCATCGAACAGAACTGTAATGAAAGCCACATTGCATTCGTTTCAGAATGTACTTATGACCTATATCGGTTTGAGCAACAAATGCCTCGAAAATAACCAAGATATTTGCAGATCGGGACGCCAAAAAGCAATCACCCATGCCATCCTATGGCCAAAAGAATTCAATGGACTTGGGACATGTTCGGTCGGATTGCAATAACAGCAACACATCTTTTGACATATGTGCCATTGATGGGATGTTGAACTGGTGGTACAATGGTGCATACAGACAAAAGTACTTCTACTTGAAGAAAATATGAATGAACACAAAAAACCCGAATTCGCAGCGTGCATCATTGGCAGGAAATATAGGGGACTATCATACACAGTTTCGTACGCTGTTCTATCCCACCCTTCAAAGAATTCCCATCGAATCAAATCAAATATTTGGATGTAGGTTGGGACTTCATGAATGTTTCTGTCATTGCCACAAACACCGGTCCGATTACTGTGCTGTGCTGCCTGTATTCCATTCTTACATGGGATGTGACTATGCTGTTGCCTTTGCACGAAAGGGCAAAAATGTCCATTCCGCGTACTCGTCAGATTCCTAAAGCTATTCAGTGCTATACCATCCGGACCAACAGATGAGGCTATTTGCAAAGCAATTGAGAATTACACATTTATTGCGTATGGTGCCCATAAAATACTTCCAATCAATAAATATCTTTTTGAGAAAGCGTGATGAGATGAAACTTCTGGGAAGATTGAAACGCATGGACGCAAGCAGCAGCTCACTATTTGAAGCTGTAGTAAGATAAACGATTAACAGATACACATTTATTGCAATGTGCCATGCAGCATGTGACACCATAAAACCAAAACAAGCCAGTCTTGGTTGGGACCGGATGTGTAATTCTTACCATATTGAGTTGCTCGATGGACCACAAGTTCCCCCAAATCTGGTGTACATGAAGGCGCTGTAAGTGATGAAGATGATAACACTGAGAATGGCATTGAAGATGGCACCTACTTAATTGAAGAGGATGAGGAATTAGATGAGAATTTATTTGCTTGACTTTATTTAAACTAACCGTATCAGTGAAAAGCATTCATTTACATGCAAATCCATAATTAAGATCGGATTTTCTGAAGAATGGACATACAATTCTGAAAAATCAGCATGAACAAATCTTTGAAAAATTAGTTTGACCGAAACCTCGATCGTCTCCTAACGTAACAGATCATAGAGGTAGCTGGTATCCTTTGAAAATGAAACGCATTCATCAATGCTGCATTCGAAACTATTGGTGATCAGAATACGTCTCAACTGGACTGCACGCTCGGCGTGAAAGGCACTGGCTGGAACTGGTTTCGTTCTTACTTGTTAGCGTGATATCAATCGGTCTACATAAATGGCATACGTTCAGTTAAGCTTGCGTGCAGCGTGTCGCAGAGGTCCATGCTAGGCCCTTTGTTATTTACACCGTACACCCGTTAACTAGGATCCATAATCGAGAAGCATAGCCTCCAATATCACGCTTACACAGATGATACTCAGCTCATTAATAATTTCTTATCATATGTACCTGCTGCAAGTTTTGCTCAGAGATTAAATCGTGGATGACTTCGAATATGTTGAATATGGTAAATTACGAAAAATCACAGGCTATGTTGGTTGGTCCACCGCTTAGGCGTGCGAAGACAGAATTAAGTAGCATCTCTGTTGGAGCTAGCCAAATTCAGGTGTCAGGCAAAATAAAGGATTTAGGTGTTATGTTGGACAGCGAGTTGAATATGGAAGCACATGTTAATTATCTTTGCAAGTTATATTTTTTTCAGCTCCGAAACATTGGGAGCATCAGGATATATAGTACACGTGCGTCTGCCATCATGCTTGTTTTAGCGTTAGTATCATCAAGACTCGACTATTGTAATAGCTTTCTTATAGGCGCTCCGTAAGAACTAATCCGTAGGTTACAAGCTATTCAAAACACATCCGCCAGAATTGTATCAATCAGCCGAAAGCATGATCTCATTTAGCCTGTCCTCCAAGAACTACATTAGCCCCCGATCGAGCAGAGGATGCTCGTCTTATGCCTGACATATCAATGTGCGTGTGTATCTGCACCAGCATACCTCTCTGAACTGTTAGAACCTTATACTCCCAGTCGATCACTCAGATCTGCAAATCAAAATCTGCTCAAAATTCCAAAAGTCATAACAAATCATATAGTCATGAGACTTTTTCATTTGCTGGCGCTGTCGAATGGAAAAATCTGCCAAATGATCGTAAAACCCTCTCCGACATTGGCTATCTTTAAATCAAAACTTAAAACGCTCCTCTTTCAATAAGCATATCCATGATATAACGAAAGTGTAACTGAAGCACCGTTTGAGTCCTTCTTATCCGAAAAGGCTAGAGAGGAAAAAACTGTCTAAAATAGCGATTTTTGTTTATATTCCATTGGATGGCGCAATTACAGCTAAATAGTCCTTTTTAGGATACGCCGAAAGTGTAATTGAAACACTTTTTATCCCGTAATAAGGCCACTCGTAAAAATGAGAATTTCATTTCTTAAGTTGCATTTTTAATATCACTGATAGTATGCATATTCATAATCTGATTTTCACAGATGTCCTTCACAGTATAATTGATGTCCATTTTGGGACCTTCTGGGTTATTCGACTCTTGTTATATGAAAAAGTCAGAACGAAAATTTCTTAAGGATGATTCTCGTGTATATTACATTGGATACAGTAACTACACCCAAAACTGATCCTTGTATGCAAAGTGTAATTGAAACCATTTTGAGCCATTAAAGGGCCCTTCTTAAATACAAATTCCATGTAATTTCTTTTCTTACGTTTCATTTTTAATCATTTATAATATGAGTTTTTATAACATGATTTTAGAGATGTGCGCCATTGAAGTGTAATTGAAAGTGATTTTTGTTTTTATGCGGTCCATACCCACGTAAAAGCCAGGAATGTGACGCTTAAGAAATGGGTTTTCTTTGTCACTGTGTCGATCCCCATTGACAGCTGTCATCAAACCCATGTACACAAGAGTGAGATTGGACTTGAGCTAGCTCTCTAACTATTAGCCCCACCTGTGCCAACAGCGCCTCAAAGACAATGTGTGTAAATTTGCCAGAGAAATTTACAAAAATAATTCTGTTGCCATACATGTTTGTCAGCTTGATCATTAAACGTTTAATATTAAAGAGAATCCAACTTGTTTGCTTTAACAGTGTACATGTGCAGGCCAAGAGGTGACTATTTCTGAAATTTTACCACTGGAATGACTGGCTCGGTTACCGAGTCATTCCAGTGATAAATTTTAAAAGACTGTCTTCTCTTGGCCTGCAAATGTGCATTCCTCAAGAGCACTGCAGGTGCCATTTTGTAGGTTTAACCATTATAAGAGTAACCTGAAACAAGAGGAGTTATGCAATGTCCTCTCGTACGCCACCTGGTATGCTATCCTGTGATATCAATTCGCTGCCGATTTAATTGAATCTTCTGCATCCTACCTAGTGGATATTTTACCAGAATTATGGGCTATGCTTGACCATATTCTCAACATGGATATGTAGACTAGTACTATTTATATAACCATAGTTAATGTATCTGCTTATGCAATGCTGTAGCACGTGCGTCCATCACGACAGAGGTTATACATGTAATTCATGAATCCATTTCCTCAGTTAATCACATGACGTCATAATCAACTATATGACGTGTAGGACGACGTCATAATAATTACCTCAAGATTGACTCGATTTAGTCCGTCTTAAACGCTTAATAGCCCGTCAGGATGTATCATTTGTATGTCTTCACTATTTAATAAACATGCTGTTGAGTATTTTGAAACTAATTTGACAGGGCGCTGTTGCTTTCTAGAAATTAATAGTCAGTGAGTTCAGGGATCGATCGATCCCAACACGAGCGAGGTGTTGGTGGAGTTTAGCTAGAGATGGGCTGGGCATAGCGAAAACTGGCAAGGTCCATTGGCTTTGAACCTGGATATAATAAATCTGTCCTACATACCCAACCCCACCCACCCCTTCTCCCACCCCTTATGGTCATAACTAGTATGAATGAGAGTAATGCATATTTGGCATTTTGAATTCTCTCACAACTTAAAGAGCCAGTCTCCTGGTAGTAAGCTCTTATATTCTTAGGAGAATGTCAAAACAACTTCCAAAATAACAGAGACACCTTTAACCCTTAGATGCATTCTTTGTAATGAAAAATATATTCTATTGAATATTTTGAAACAAATTTGACTGAGAGCTATTGCCGTCTATTTTCAGCATATTTACCCGCTTTACTCTATAGTTGTCTTGAATGTTAGATAATGGGAATAGTAATTTACAGAATACGTCTTATAGACACACGTATTACCATTTCAACCTTCTTTTTTTTTTACATAAAACACATGTGTCAGGTTATAACATTAACTTTCCAAGGGGATGGTAATAGAACATTATTACGTCAGATATGATTTAACGAGATAAGCATTCCGGATTATTAATAGGTGAAGAAAGGAAGTGTTCGCGGAATACTCAAACGGAAATATCGATTTATTGGCTGTTACACTGCAGCCTTTCCGCGTTATCTGCTTGCAGTTATTTTTGTCACCAGGCGGAGCGCAATACCAATAACTACCAGGCACGCAGAATGATGTGTTTTATGGCTATGTTTTTGCTGCTGCGTATTAGCATATGGTCCATCTGAGAGTGATTGATTATCTTGGTATTATGTAACTTCAGACAATGTTATGCTAGTGTGTATAATAGAGAGAGAGAGAGTGCGTGCGTGCGTGCGTGCGTGCGTGCGTGCGTGCGTGCGTGCGATCGTACGTGCGTGCGTGCGTGCGTGGGTGCGATCGTGCGTGCGTGCGTACATGCGTGCGTGCGCGCGCTCGTGTGTGTGTATGCCTGTGCATAATAGTAAAAAGGCGATGGATTTGCGGTTGCTCTGATTGGATGAGAGAGTTATGACATAATCTTTTCTATATTAGGCCACACCCCTTTATTCCTGCCAAAAATACTCGAATCCGATTGGTCGAGAGTCATTTCTATTGTTCTCTATCGGCCAATCGAATTCGAGTATTTTTAGCCAGAAAAACTTGCAAATTACATCAATGTTCATGATGGTCGATCAAATCTGCCTCTAAGTACTCTGCATAGGATTCCTTACAATGAAGTACTTCAGCGTTAGCAAAGATCTCGCCCCCACCCCCACCCAACACACACGCGCGCGCTTTACCAGGGTTGGGATCGATTGAACAGAAAACTCACTGATCCTGATTCTCAATTTCCAGATACTTATATCTGTAGGTAAATTGATTGAATATTTTGAAACTAACGTGAGTGGAGGCCTTTGCTGCCTATGGCGGTAACAGCATTTCCCCCCATAACGCTGGAATGCAAGAAGATATAATCGTCATATTTAGCGCGCACATTTATATTACAACAGTTCATGATTGCTTTGAGGTCGAGGTCAACAAATCACCTATCTAGGTGACGCTGCTCCAGAACGACATTATCAAGGCATAGCCCAAAAGCGTGAGTGACCCCTCCCCCACCCATTTTCCTTCGAGTGTATTCTAGCTGTTGTTGTTATTGTTGCTATTGTTGACGTTGTCATTCTTACCGTTGGTGACACTGTTGTTGTTGTTGTTGTTGTTCGTGGTGGTGGTGGTGGTGGTGGTGTTGTTGTTCTTGTTACACACTGAGGAGTGAAGCGTTTTTGTACATCTACATATATATAGAGAAAATTATTTGTGAGGCGGTCGAAAGGAGATATTTCAGAATATCTGTACACAGATGGTTTCAAAAGTGTGACAGGTCTATTTTGTGATATTTTAGGATGATGGTAAGACATGGCTCCTAAGACTAAATAAATGACACACTGTGTTATCTGGAATGCCAAGAATGTCTGATTTCCAAGCACAGTGAATTATTGACAACATGTTTCCACTCCTAACATGTTCAATATGTTTAAAGAACTCAGCAATCAGGACACACGACCCTGAATGAAAGTGAAAATTTAATTTGAGGTCATCTTCTGTGATTCTCAGAATAATTATTCATTGACTCGCTGTATTCTACACATAAGACGTCAGTGTGTCATGGTGTTTTCAATGGGTAGAAGGTATACACATGAAAAGGTGAGTGATGTTGCGTGGTGAATTTGACGAGTGTAAAACTAACAAAGGTAGTAGATATGGTTTACAATTATCTATCTGGATTGACATCTTTTTGGTGATAGTGAAGTTTTGATTACTATCATTCAATTCAATTCATTCTTCAAGCCACGCCCAAATGCCATTAATTATCTGCGACTCTTCTGGCTATCCGATTACAGCAGCTGTTGTACTTATAGCATCCCGGTGAGCTAATGTAAATGTGCTCTGTATTCGGTATCCGTTGACATTAGCCAGTGTAAGCGACTAACCAGCATGGCTTGGGACTAGTAGCTTCCGCTAAGTGTAGCGATTTTCTACTCGACATTTCATTAGGAAATTAGCTAAACGAAATTTGCCTTTAGCTTAAGTAATTACAAGCATGTGTTGCTCATGTCAATGCTCTGTGGTATCTGACGTAATTTTGAAAATGTGCTGCTACAAAAGTTGGCTGCTTTGAGCAGCAAATAACGCCATATATTCGTTACATGTCCTGACACATACATGGATAATAACACATACGATATTTCTGTGAGCAGTTGGCGGGTTTGTCATCCCATATCCTTGAGAAATATTCCAGGATGGTATTCCAAATACAAGAATAGAACCACCTCTATCAAGAGAATCTTTTATTCTCTTGGCAGCAGATTGAGGAATCCGTGCCAGAAAAGTGTGCAATCGTCCAATAAGAGAACAAGGTCTCATGGACATATGACTTAATTGTCATATTAGCTTTTGTGATGTAAACCATAACCGCCAAATAGCAATATCAAGTTATCATGAAATGGACAATGGAATATTATAAAGGCAGACATGATTTTCCAACGTAAGACCTTTTGGCTGGTAAAAGCTGAGTAAACGGATCATGTTCTTGAAGAACTCTACAATAGAGCTTTGCTACCGTTGTTGCAGTGTTGTACTGTGATCGGCCACGTTCATGTTTGTACCAAGCACATGTCGACCCGGCGAGTTTATCAGGAAGACAAAATGGCACTCTTCATCTAGGCCATATATTGGACTATCCTAATGGACCTTTCCACTGTATCCAACGACCATATGCCGTCATCATTAACTACGTGACGTGTAGAATGACATTATAATGAATGGCGCAATTATGACACCATGAATGATGTAGATAAGTAAGTCGCGAGCGCATATTTGAAGACGTACTATGCGTTATTGTACGAATTGTATGTCTCTACTATTTAATAAATGGTCTGTCATGCCATAGGCAGCAACAGCTCCCAGTCAAATTAGTTACAAAATATTCAACAGCTAACCTAGATAGTTTTCCGGAAATTAATAGTTAGGGCATTCGGGGATCGATCAATCCCAATACTGCGAGGTGTGGGCAAAGCTTAGCTAGAGATGGGCGGGGCATAGCTAACACTGGGCAGGTGAATTACCCCAACCCGCTTCTGTATATGCGCCTGTGTATATGAGTGTGCAAGCCACCTGTCTATCTATGTGTCCGTGTGTCCGTGAGTCTGTTTGGAAATTCCATTGTAATGCAACTCATCCGAAACTGTTGAACAGAATTCAAGCAAATTTGCTATGCATATTACGAATATGAGCGTGGAGTGCAAGAGCACATATGCATTTGGCTCCGCTTCCAGGGTGTGGTGAGCAGGGGTCAAATGGTTAAATTGATTGCAACACAACTCTTTCGAAACTGAATTCAACCATATTTGTAGCTGTGGCCGATCTGAACATAAGACATGGGTCAATAATTCGCCCACTGATGGGTATCGCATATGAGTGGGAGTGTCATTTGGACAAAGGATTTTTGTTATTTACTGAACCTTTATTGACGATCATTAATCTCCATAAAACTGCGAACACAAAAGATGAACAATTCTCTTATTTTAACGACAAGAACTTTGGCAAGACAATTGGAGCAACTACAGCCGTATACATATTAAACACGAAGCCACTAGTGCAATTTTAAATGATGTGTACAAACCCCCATGGTCCGATGAAACTTCATATTTTATCAATTGACTACAAGGAGCATTTAGAATTATAGTGAGCATTAAAGAATATAATGTTCAAAATTATAGCCTTCAACGGGCCGATCTGTCATACCACCGTCACATATCCCTAAATTAGTTAAACCAAACTTGGTTCGTCAATGTACAATATAATAAAGAAAGAGAGATCACTGCGAAATAAAACAGGTGATCCAACTCCAGGTTATATGGCCACTAGTTGAGTTTGTCCTCGATTAAGTGTACACATTTCTGAATTGCATTACGATCTCTTGTCCAATCAGTAACACAGAGTTTCATGATATGGACACGACCATCGTCCTCTGGTAAGGTCTTTGAAATGCGAGCAAGCAACCACTGGTTGCGGGTAAGTTATCATCGTTAATAATGACAATATCTCCAATCCGAATATCATGCTGACGTTATGTCCATGTCTACCTCAACTGGAGTGTATGCACGTACGCCTTCTTCCAGCGCTGCCAGAGCTCATTAGTAAGGTGGTGGACACCTTGAGCAGATATCTTCACGCACGGCATTTGCAAGTGGAGGAAGAATAATTTTAGACTTCATTGTTAAATGATGATTAGGTGTCAGCGGTTCGAGTGACTCTACACAGATAACGCTATGAGAGGCCTGCTGTTGATGATAGGTGTGATCTCACACATAAATGTTCTCAGGGATTCGTTATCCACTTCAGAGCAGCATTGGTCTAAGGGAGATGACATAACATTTCTGATTGTGCGAATTTGATGCTCCCAGGCGCCACCCAGATGCTGATGATACATTCATCTTAAGATCAAAGAAGTCGCAGTCCTGAGAGAGCAGGACGTTTCATATGTGATCGTTGTCTAGGGCGATGAGGGCTTCATTAAATTCATTGGAAGCGTCAACGAAGTTTCCTGGTCAGATCGAAGCAAAACATCCCTGAAGTGAGTTGATATAGGAATATGTGGTCATATGGTTGACAGTCTAGATACAAATGCCTCATTTACACGTGAATAGGACACCATATCGTTACAATGCATTTCTGCCTTCCTTGATGTAGAATGACCCAAAACAATCCATTCCACAAAACGTGAAGGGCACAGCAGGGCTTCAGCGATCTACAGGCAGATCTGCCATCTTTTGCTGTTGGACCTAAAATAAAGTCTATGACATTTCACACACTGTATGGTGTAGTAGGATACCTCAGAACTGTACTCCAGAATCTAGAAACCACCAGCTCTAAAAGCATTTGTTGTGATTGCACGACATTAATGCTCCATTGTTTCATAAAAATGGCGAATTATGATTTGAGTGATATGGGGCCTTTTGAGAATAATCACAAGGTGCTTAAGATTCTCTTGAAACTCTGAACCTCTAGGACGACCATGGACTCGCAACATGCAATCATTGGCTAGACAATGCTCAATGACTGGATCTCCTCAGAGTTTTCTTGTGGGTCGAGGATACACCATGGTGCCTACTATCATCCAAACCCTGCAACATTCTCGGCTCGTCCTTAAATTCATACTGCTGTAGCAACTTAATGATCAGAGTTTCCGCTTTAAGCACGCCATCAACATTGCACAGTGTATATTTAGCCCCTTTCGGGTTTCGTTGGACTAAGTGTACACTATAAGCAAAATGAAATGCAGACTCCTATAGTCCTCTTAGCAAGATGTCAATCTGAGAATCGATTTAAATGATCTAAGAATGAAGTCGTTTCCTCCTGTCGTGGCTGTGTAGCATAGGGGTTTGCCTGCCTGACCTCTGCCTCATTTGATTGAAGTTCCAGATCATTCTGCCCAAAGTCATCAATGTAACGTCCTTTTCACATAGACACGATGATCCTTTAATCCACATGCATTTTGACACCAAATCTTCAGCCAACAATCCTCTGGACACTTCATCAGCTGTGGTTTTATCCGTCTGGATGTATCCCCACTGAGAGGAATTCATTTAATTATGAATCTATTGTACTGTATTCGAGACAAAGACTCCTCCAAGAGTCACTAGTTAGATTTCCTAATACAATCTTGCTATCTGTTCAGAATATATTCACGATGTTGTCATGCTCAAGTTACTCTAACAGATACCAAAGCTGCTGTTAGCTCCAAATGTGAAAGTGGTGGTCTTTATGGGACTTTACCATGTCTAAAGAGCAGTGCACACAGTTTTGGTATTTCACTATGCGAATGTACGAGCACTGCCTTTAGTCACACGAGTTAGCACCAGAGAAGTGGTTGAGCTCTACAGTGTGGATATTATCGAAGTCTTTAGGCTTGGGGCATTGCCGAATCTTCAAACGTTTCAGATTTACAAAATCGCCCATCCAGTGTTCCAACTGAGTTCGCAAGTGATCAAGCAAGTCATCATTTCCAATCAGGCGTGTCATTGCAAAGTTCTCGCTGAGCTTGCTTTCCTACAAGTAGTACAGGAGCAAAGGATCCCAAGGGGTTATATATTGAACTTATGGCCGAAAGTATTCAATGTCTCGTCAACGGTTTATCATGCAACGTAATTCGGAAGATGGAAACATCAGATATGATGCACCAGAATACTCATAAAGCTCTTTCTATTGGAAGGTCATCGGGTAAAAGGTCAATTTCGTGTATCCCTTCAGCTCGACCCTCAGGCGAGGTGGTAGAGGGAACATCTCGACAGTTAGAAACACATTTATATAACCTAAGAGCTCCCTTTTTACACATATCTTGACAGTCCTTTATCAGGTGGTTAGCTCTTTCCATGGATACAACAACCGTAAGATCGTCATTGACCACGGAGCTGGCTGCCTCTGATCCAAACTCCTCTTCAAAATCTATAGCTGTTTACCTCAGTCCAAAATTAGCACATACAGGAGAAGAGGTAGCCACAAATAAATGTACATTCATTCAGTATCCCACGAGTTCACTTTCTGCTTTTCGAGCATCCCACCATCAGCAGATCTCTGTGTTCTGCTTAATTGAAAGAACATCTTTTAAATATCGCAGATAAATGCTATTTTTCTGTCTGAACCTATTTATGACACTACCATAAGAGGGATTCTCCTCTGTACTTGGAACGCTAATCGAGCACTATATGTATCTTTTTGTGTTTCTTGGACTAATGGACGCCATGATGAGGCATGTACCAGACCACCGCATCATCACGTTGCAGGTCACTCTGATACTTGTTCTGCATAACCATCGCCGATGGCATTTTCAATGAAGGTTTAGTAGTCATTACAATACTTTTGGTCTCTAGAAAATCAGGATCTCATCTGTCTTAGATGGCGAAGCATGAGCGCTTTAGTGTTTGGAAAGGGCAAATGTTGGAAGAAGCATCTGGTAATGCTGTTTGTCAGACCTATGAATTCCTTCCTTCATTAATTTGAGGAACTGCATGCCATCATACAACAGCCCTTGCTCTTCTGAGCTGTTCATATTAAAGTCCCTTTCCATCATTCATGTATGGTCATGTGAAGTTACAACAACTTCCTTAATCGTAGTTGGGAGTGTTATTTGAATCTCATCTTCTCTGATAAGCTTAGTGAAACCTAGTACGACATCTCCGCAGGTCAAAATGTGATGGGTCAAACCATTTCGAGTTCCACATGATTTACTCCTGCAATGTCCAAGCGAAGATCCCTCCATTAGGCATAAGGCTCGCTGCCAAAGGGCACAATCACATCTCGTGGAGTGCATGGGAACAATTGTGGCCAATAAGTAATCCTACAACAGCATTAATCAATGGCATCAGCTTCTCAACAATTTGTTCCAAATGAGGCCACGCTCTGGCAATATCAGGTGTGGGATGTGAGCACGATTAGATGACATTAGCTCTCTAGTGTGTGTGTGACAGGAAGTGGTATTCTGAAGGAAATGTTATGGCCACGAACAATAAGGTCATTCAGCTTACGACTATTCACGACTGGATTTTCAGCCGGCATTGGGTTATTAAGCTGTTACAAGCATATTTATGTCAAGCGTATGATGTTAAAGGGTAGAGCGTTAATGAGGGCGAGGACGAGGTTAATCGGAGTCTGTACATGCATCAGTGTGTGCGTGCGTGTGTGCGTGCGTGCGTGCGTGCGTGCGTACGTGCGTGCGTACATGCCTGCGTACGTGCGTATGTACGTCTGTGTATATGTGTGTACGTGCGCGCGTGCGTCGTGTATCCGTGTGTACGTGTGCGCGTGTGCGTGTATGTGGTGTTACGTACGTGCAGGCGTGCGGGCGTCTGTGCGTGCGTGCGTACGTACGTGTGTGTGGAGTGTGTGTGTGTGTGGGTGTATGTGTGTGCGTGTGCGTGTGTGTGTATGTGGTGCGTGCGTGCGTGCGTGCGTACGTGCGTGCGTGCGTACGTGCGTGCGTGCGTGCGTGCGTGCGTGCGTGCGTGCGTGTGTGCGTGCGTACGTACGTACGTGCGTGCGTTCGTGCGTGCATGTGTATATAGGGATGTGTGTGTGTGCGTGCGTGGGTGCGTGCGTGCGTGCGTGCGTGCGTGCGTGCGTGAGTGCGCGCGCGCGCGCGTAGCGTGTCCGTGTGCGTGTGCGCGTGTGTGTGTGCACACGCGCGCGCGCTTATGCGGTGTGTACGTGCGTGCGTGTATCTGTGCGTGCGTGCATGCGCGTGTGTATGTGGGGTGTGTGTGTGTGTGTGTGCGTGTGCGCGCGTGTGTGTATGTGGTATGTGTGTGTGCGTGCGTGCGTGCGTGCGTGCGTGCGTGCGTGCGTGCGTGTGCGTGCGTACGCGTGCGTGCGTGTGTGCGTGCGTGAGTGCGTCCGTGCGTGTGTGTATAGGTGTGCGTGCGTGCGTGCGTGTGTATGTGCATCTGCGTGTGTGTATGCGTACCTGTGTGTATGTGTGTGTGCGCACGCCCG
Organism: Chaetoderma sp. LZ-2023a; assembly: GCA_034401795.1. Lineage (NCBI taxonomy): Eukaryota > Metazoa > Mollusca > Caudofoveata > Chaetodermatida > Chaetodermatidae > Chaetoderma > Chaetoderma sp. LZ-2023a. The sequence continues at coordinate 34,680,928 of CM067371.1, read as the reverse complement.
TGTGTGTGCGTGTGCGTGTGCGCGTGCGTGTTTGCGCGTGAGTGTGCGTGCGTGTGCGTGTGCGTGCGTGTGTGCGTATGTGGTGTGTGTGCGTGTGTGCGTGCGTATGTGTGTTGACATTGACGAAATGTTCACCATTATGGACTCTGGAAAATTGTGATAGTAATTGAACTGCAGTATACCATCAACTTTAATGAACAATCTATCCATTCTAAAAACCTTGTAGAAGTTTCTGACTTATTCGAAAGGATATTAACACAATTTTATGCTATTTGTCGGGACTCCAATTTTAAAATAGACATTTTTCATGCTGAAATGCTTAGAGGATGGTAGTTCCGACAAAAGTATATCTAGATTGCGTAGCCCTACTGATTCTTGCGATAACCCCGTCTGCAGGGTTAGAAAATATCTGAGATGTATGTGTGAAGTTGATTTAGTTAATAACGTATGTTACATGGCACAGCATGGCAGAACATGTGGGTCTATTAGAGAAACATAAGGCCCATACAGATAAACTGTATGATGGATCTCCAATACCTCACTGATTCATATTTTATGATTTTGTAAATAATCAGGTTACGAATTGTCATGAAGTCATTTACATTGCATCACAGCTAGCATTTGCCGAATTCCTTTACAAAACGATAATAGAATATTGTGCCGTGTGCACAGCTAGACAGAGAGGGGTGGACGTAAAATCAGTGCTACGCAGTAGTAAAAAAAGCAGCAATGTGTTTCTCTTTCATGACTATGTAGTGATAGCTCATAACAGTCATGGATTTGACTTAAATCTAGTGATGGAATGTTATTTGGAAACACCCAGATTAAGCCTGACAGCATAATTGTGAATGGTTGTGTTCCTAGACGTTGGAGGAATTCAGTTTAAAGTGGTTAGTCAGCGGTATTCTTGAAATAGCTAATAAGGTGTGATATATACGCTCCATTTACTAATTTACATGGTGGTAATATTTTCGACTTTAAATAATGAACCTAGACAACAGAGAAATGCGGTAAAACAGTAATATATGCGTGTGAACCAAGAACGATTAACTTTGACCTGTGACATGTATGAGGGAACATTTAGTGGTGTATTTTATATACTGTTAGCGACACCCTAAGCTAGCGCATTCGTGTGTACATAGTGTACTATCGTAAATTCTCGTTCTCCTGTCAAAATAGTCGTTTTTTAAATCTTCAAAAATTGTTAAGTGCCAGAATGTTCCTCATTCACTGCAACATTTGAACATCTAAAAAATTTCAGAATCTGTTTTTCCTACATCTTGACTACTTGCAATTTTCGGAGTGCAGTCAACATACATGACCGTATTTGACTAGCGCAGTTGCGTAGGACTAATTGTTGAATTTCTACCGATATTATGAGCTAAGAGAAACTTTCATTTTTTTATTTTCACCAAATCTGCTCATATGTTTTAAATTTTTCTTCTTTCTTTCATAAGTATAGGAAAGGAGGAGGCGGGTGAAAGTGGTTGGGGTCGTGTGGGTGGAGATATGTCCACACGCCCCCCCCCCCCCCCCGATAGTGTATCTCCATAACGCCCCCTCCCCATAGCATTTAGCCTCACCAATACTCTAGGCCTCCCACTCACCCCAGACCAAACTACATTCCTACACTTATGCCCTTCAGACGAGACATTAAAGATATAGGTCCAGGCTGCTTAGCCGCATGTTAAGGACATCATGAACTGAGGTTGAAATTCCTGAGAAAGTGATAATTTTTCTAGGCTCTTGGTAACAATTTTTGCATATTTTTAATCCTTTAATGCTGAAGCCGTCCAAAACCGGTCTTTGTAGTGGTCGAAAGGACTGCCCATTTGCAGACCCAGTGAAGTCTATTTTTGAAAATGTAACATGGGAATGACTGGCTCGATTACTGAGCCAGTCATTTCAGTGGTAAATTCTAAGAAATTGTCTTCTCTTGGCTTGCAAATTTATATTCAATAAGAAAATATTTAAATTTTCCTTACCAAATTTAGCCATTAAGGCGTTAAAGGGGTATGGGCTGATGATAATTGAAAGTCTCAAGGTTGCATATTTACGGTCAAATATGATTTTAGCATGTAACCTACACCGGCATTGTGCTTCCAAATTGTAATACATTCAATTTCATAACCATTTCACTGATCAATTTCCTGTATTGTCAAGCGTTGGTAGGGGAATTGAAATCTAATTTTCTTTGTGATTGTTAATTCTCCGCATTTGCAGGCGAAGAACGTTATTATTGAAAACCTTCTACTAATTTGGTGAGTGCTGACTACGGCATGCAAACATTTACTGCTACCATCACTTACAGTGACAGTGATGGTGAGTGAACGGCATTGATGGTGAGTATTGGTGGGCAAACAAAATTATATATCTGGTTCAGAATAGTCAACATATCACAGTCCATGCGAATACCAAAAACACTTACATAAGGCTCATAAGAATCCTCTAGGCATACCGGAAGGCATCGTTAGAAATCTTAAACCTGTAGATGAGCTCAACTTTTACTTTGAACTTATAAAATGTACCTGTTTCCCTCAACAAGATTTATTTTTTCCAGTACTACCATACCGCTGGAATGGCTGCCTGTTCATTCCATTATGTAGTAAATGTGCTCATGATCTACAGAGTGCTGAATGTATGCATACCGATTGCGAATGCATGTTCAAGGGGTGTTGACATCTGAGGAGCTGATGGAGGTTATATGGGTGGGGTATTGAGTATTGGAGTTTGGCCACGTCCACATTTTCTCACACCCAAAAATACTCGAAACTGATTGGTCGAAAGAAAACAATAGAAATGACTCGACTAATCGAATTCGAATATTTTTTTCGAGAAAAGTTGGTGCCTAATTTAAATCATAATGATGTCACAGGTAACGTCATACGCTCTCGCCCAATCAGAGCAGCCGCCAATCCAATCGCTCTTCTACTTATGTCGTTTGTCTGGTTTGTCATATTTTCAAACATATATATCAGACATGCGTTACAGAACCATTCCTTTATGCCATAGAGACTAAAATGACGGGAAGCCTGCATACAATTTCGTTCCAGAGTAGTAGAGATTCACATGTTGTCTCTGGAGTGGGTGATCGTATGGATTACAATAAACATGTACAAACTGAGTGTTCCATTAAAAAATTCCACGTGCCTATTGACTCTCCTTGTGCATGGTCAATAGTGTTGCATTTATGGAATGATATAAGCCGTCGTGCTTCATTACTGATTGAGAATATAAATTATTTTTTCAATGATGAAAACGTTGACAAATGATCATTACAATAAGTAGTCCACTTTAGGAACAAACCTGGTCAGCTTATTATGATAGAAGCTAATTAATGTGCTCTTGAACGCAATCTGGTGTGCTACCCCATGATATCGATTTGTGTCTTATTTGCATTTTTACAAAAGTCGTCCGTCTTCAAGATCTTCCAATCGTGTGGTCGTATGAGCAAAAATCTGATAGAACATGCTTGATAGACAATAAAATACATTGTTTCGGCATATACGTTCTTATCTTCTTAGCAATACCTAAAAGATTGTCCAAAGAACAGGTAATCCTATAACACCTATCGACATAAAATGACACTTTTTCAGAGATAGGAATATGATGTTGAATTCTTTGAAACTAATATGACTGAAAGCTGTTGTCATGTATCGGAGCAAAAGTTTCCAGTGAAATTAGTTTCAAAATACTCAACATCATTCTGTAGATCTGTCTTGAATTTTGGAATTTTGGAATTTGTTAATTACAGTTTATAGAACACGCCTTACGCGCATTAAGATAGTTTTACTAATTCAGCTTTTTCATTTAAAGATCACGTTTATAAGCTTAAAAATACGATTAACTTTCCATGAGCATTTTACTGGAAAATTATTACTTCAGATATGGTTTAACGAGATAAGCTACATTTTGTAAAGAAAATCGAGTCCATTTGCAGTCCAAGAGAATACTATTTTGATGACTGGCTCGGTTACCGAACCAGTCATTCCAGTGGCACACGTTAAAAAATAGTGTTCTTTAGGACTGCAAATAGACATTCTGCACGACCATTGTAGAGGCCGGTCTTGGCCAGCTTCCGCGTAAAAGGGTTAAACAACACTATCGATGTATTGGTTGTAACGCTGGGTTCTCTCACGGCATTTCCTTGCGGTTATTTTTCAGATTATTTCGCCAGATGGTAACCGTTACCATTATCTCGCAATCACGGAAAAAGATGTGTTTATGCGTTGTTTTTATTGCCGCGGTGTGTTAGCGCAGGGTTCATCTGAGAGTGAGTGATTATCTTGATATTATGTAACTTCAGACGTTATAAGAGTTTGTATAATAGAGTGCGTATCTGGGAATGAGTGATTATCTTGATATTATGTAACTACAGGTGTTATAAGAGTGCGTATACTAGAGTGCGTCTCATCGTGTGCAAACATGGATACATGTGCGTGTATGCGGGCGGATGCGTGCATGCGCGTATCCGTCTGTGTGGTGATGTTCTTACGTGAGTGCGTGCATGCATGGTTGCGTGTATATGTATGCACGTGGTGGCATGAGTATATATGAGCGTGTGGGTAGATGGAGCGGTATGTGTGTGTGCATGCCTGAGAGTCACTGCACGTGCGCTCATGTGCGGGCCTACTTATGCGCGAGCGGGCATACGTGGCTGTGTATGTGCGTGTGTACATTGCCAATTAAGTTCTATTATGATAATATGACTGAGTTAAGTGTATTACAAAGCATACATTTGCCTATTCACATCTGTGTACCAATCAGCTGAAACTCTTAGGGTGTGACTGCAGTTATTGGTAAGATCATGCAGTATTACTGAATCATATGCAGTTACCTTGAAATTGAGATTCTGCGAAGTCAGGGATCAAAGCGGTAAAATGAATTCAAATGTGTGCCCACGGTGGGCGTGTCAGAGCTAGAAATGGATTCCTCTACTGCTGAGAATAGTGAGAGATATGACAGAAACTAGATCGCAGCCGTGCCTTGCCGCTGATTAATTTCAAATGATGCATACAGCGCACGTGGACTCTGCATGCACGCCTGATTCTGTATTGCACAAAGAGCCTTGCACACCATATACGTATAATCAACAGCCATAACCCGACTTCCTACACATTTGTAGGTGGCATTTAACCTTTGATAACAGCCGAGACACAGAACTGTCCCCGCTATATGGATCACAAGGGTTGTCATATATATTATTCGAGAACGGATTTATGTCCAGGGAATGTTCTATACGGTGTACTTCCCCGTCTATAAATTCAGATAGAAGTCACTTATTTTGCTGCCTTGGCTCATCATTTTCATATGTCAAATTTCTGAAACATAATGTTGTTTGTGGAACTGACTTGGCGGGATTGTTTAACCCTGCATCGGTCAAGCGTGCCTCAAAGCGCCGAATAACCTACTTATATTAATTACCCCTTCGATGGTCAAGATTATCCATAACAATTAAGATTTTCGCATGCCAAAAGAAGAAAATTGAGAATATCTAGCTTTGAAATTTACATAAATTTAATTTCTTTACTGGACATTCCTCAAGACTAGTCCAAATGCCGTTTTGCCGGCCTGATCATTAGAGGATTAAAGGTCAGCTTAGCGAGTGTTAATTTGCAAGGCAAGAGAAAAGCCACTCTATTACCAATTAAGTCAATCCAGTGGTAATTTTTAAAAATAGTCTTTTATTGGCCTGCAAATGTTTGGCCGGCCTGCCTATGTGTAGATATATTCATGCTGTGGTGGTATAATCAACTGGCCAGCCAGGCTAAGGGTCAATAACACCCGCTAAGTGTATTGATTTCTTACACAGCATTACATCAGAAAGGTATCTAACGAGATTAGCCTTTAGGTTATGTAACTACGAGCATATGTTACTCCGCTCAATGCTCTGTGGTATTTGATGTAATTTGAAAAATGTGCTGCTTTAACAGTTTGTTATCATGTGCAGCAACATAATGTTATATTCAGGGCATATGTCCTGACACTTACAAGGTTAGTACTACATTCGGTAACTTCATGAGCAATTGAAGATTGTGACGACCCATTTCCTTCACAGAGATTCCAGCATATTATTCCAAATAGAACCGCCTCTCGCAACAGAATCTATTATTTTCTTGGCAGCGGTTTGAGAAACTCATGCCAAAAAAGCGTTCAATTGTCCAACACTGATTAAGATAACAATGTCGCAAGGGTATATGCCTTAATTATCATATTAGCTTTTGTGTTGCAAATCATAAGCCCCAAATAGTAATACCAACTATTCAACTTATCAAGAAATGGAAATAGTATATTATAACGCAAGCCATGATACTCCAAGATAAAACCTCTGTGCTGGGAGGGCTGACTAAAGGGAACGTGCTCTTGAAGTCTTCTGCAATAGAGATTTCTTACAGGTGCTGCAGTGATATATTGTGATCGTCCGCGTTTTAATTCATCATTATTATTGTACCAAGCATATGATGAACCTTGTGATTTTATCTGCAATACCAACCTGGAAGACAAAATGTCACGCTTGATCTAGACCCTATATGAGAATATTACAATCTCCATACCCACCTATCTCGGTGTGTCTGTGTGTCTTGGTATCTGTGTTTCCAACACGATTATACATGCTCTATTGGATGTGCTTTTCAACAAACTTTAACAGAAGATTGTAATTGTATCCACGATGTTGGTTGTCTGTTCAAATAGATAAAGGTCAACATTTGCGAAAAGAGTAAGCGGCTATGACTCTGAATAATTCTTCTTGTATCATGACTGCTTTGTCTCTACATATTAGGATGTAAGCGGACATACACACTAGGTCCGACTCGGACGGTCACACATATATGTAAATATGTTGGAACTCATCGCTGCACTATATTATCACATCAATTTAAGCTACATGACGCTGAATGTTTTGCTCACTCTGGTATCAAACGTGGCATTGCCTATGCGTCATGCTGACATTGGATGTCATATGATATGTTTCCAAGCAAAGATTATATGTTTCTTATTATTCTAAATATCAACTCGGATGAAGCTCGAATTACACCCAATTCAACTCTAGCAAATCTGTACCTCATTCTCTTGAAGACGGCTTAATGAACTTCACGATAATTTACAGTCAGGTCAAGCTGGCATTTTCTTACCCTTCCAGACATGTATTAACCACTTTACACAATAAACATTGACCTTCAAGGACACAGCGCTTAGTTAACGAAATGGGAAATGAGATTCTATAATATATAGTTGTTTATCTGTCGTTTGTGTGTCGTTTGTGTGTCGTTTTTTTGGCTTGTCCTGCTTTAAAAAACCTATATCAGACATAAGTTCAAATCTAGAACCAATCCTTTATGGCATAGAAACTAAAAATGATGGGAAGCCTGGAGTCAATCGCATTCCAAAGTAGTACACATTAACATCTTGTCCCTGGAGTGGATGATGGTCTGGATTTCAAGAAACATACACAAACTGAGTATTTCATTAACCTTTTCATGACGAAACCAGCCAAAACCGTCCTCCTCAGTGGTCTTGAGGCATGCCCATTTGTAGACCAAGAGAACACTATTTTTTTAATTTTACCACTGAAATTACTGGCTCAAAAACCGAGCAAGACATTCGAGTGTTAAATTTCAGAAATTCTCTTCTCTAGGGCTGCAAATGAATATTCAATGATCAAATATATTAATTTTCTTTACCATATTTATTCACTATATGATTAATGAAGCGTAGGCGAACAATTGACTTCACGTGCGTATAGGCGAGGGTGTTGAATTTATGTGGTGAATGCACGATTAGCATATGGCGTGGGAGTGTTTGGGACAATATTTTCAATTTATATACACCTTTATGTTGGTTCTTTATGGGAACCATATGTTCGAACTACACCGATGCAAACATCGATAAATAGCCTTGTCGTTAGCAGTATATGAACTGTTTGCCTAATGTATGGTCCGGTGTATCGCATTGTTTTAGGACAGTTATTAGAATAAAAGCAGATATCGAGTATTTGCTACTACTACTACTACTACTACTACTACTACTACTACTACTACTACTACTACTACTACTACTACTACTACTACTACTACTACTACTACTACTACTACTAATACTACTACTACTACTAGATCATAATGCACTATTGCTGCTATCGCGACTACTGCTTCCTTCAAACTGACGAACCTCAACAAGTGCTACTACTAAATATCAACTTACACGTTGAGCTGAGGTAATTGGCATGCATGGCCCCAACCCCTTCCTTCTCCCACTCCAAACCCCCCACCCACAAATACAAGTCTCTAATCTCAATAACTAAAAGAAAAAGCATAGATGTATTGTATCGTTTGTTCTTTGTTCTTTTCTCTTTGCCTACTTAGCTCAGTACCATATCGGTACATTCACAAGTATATTTCACATTCTATGTTAAGCTGTGTGTGTAATTGTATCTGTATGTTTAATGTTAGATGTTCGCCAACACTATAGGCAATGTCTTCGGCGGACAACCTGTATTGAAAATATATAAATTCGTACCCAAGAAGCAAATACGTAATATTGAATCATGAATCTTGAATCTTAAGTTTGGTAATATTTGGTATTGAAATCAACAGCAAATCAATGACGTAAACACTTTAATTATCTTTGCATCTTAGCCAAGAACCGTTTGCACCCTTCAGCTAGTTCATTACTGATTAAGAATTGAAATGGCTTTCTCAAGGATGGAAACGTCGACGAAGCATCATTAATAGAATTAGTGTAATTGTGGAACCAACCCGTCTTATGCTGGCAGCCGTTAAGTAATGTGTTTTTGTACAGCATCTGGTACCCTGCCATGTAATATCGGTTCGTGAGTTATTTGAGTCTTACACATGCTCTCTCGTGGATATTAAATTAATGGGGTATGTCTGAACTTCATTAATGTTCTAGTGTATTATATTGTATCATAACACTGCCGAGAATGGCGGCTGACACAAAGATAAGTAATTGTACGAGGTAAATCGACAGCAAATCAATGATGAAAATACTGTAACGTTTTAACTAAGACAATATTCCACCTCACCCCTAGCCCACGGCGTCGTGTTCATTAATAATGGAGAATTGAAATTATTCACTTACAGATGTAAAGGTCGATGAAGCATCATTACCATAATTAGTCTATTTTAGAAACAACACTGGTCATCTTATGATGATGGGAGATAATCAATGCACAGTCATGCACCATCTGGTACATTACCGTGTACTATCGATTAGGCATTATTTGGATCCTCCACTTCCTATCTCGTGGCTATTGTATTGATGTATGGTGCCATACCGGATAATAATCCCAACATGGGAATGTAGGATAATGTTGTTTTTGTCTGTCGCCATTGTAAGTATATCTGCTTATGTAATGCTGTAGCATACGGTTCCATCACGAGCGAGGTCGGTACATGTATTTAGCTTTGACTGTAGATTTAATAAATCTCCTCTACGCATGTCTCCATTACCACAACGCTTTAACGTCATAGCTAGCATGAATGAGAGTAATGCATAATTGTCCTTATGAATTCTCTCGAGAATTCTAGGCAATGTGAAAAGAGAATGGATCAATGTCATGGTTCATTATATTTGCAAGCAGAGCTAATAAGTTAGATCAGTTTGTGCACATATTTTTGTACAAGCTATAGTAGTCGTCTTAAAGATCTGCAATCTTTTTGGCCATACAATTAAATGTCAAAAGGTTTGAGAGAATTTGATAAGCCTGCATTCTGGCAATAAGCTGCTGTTTTCGAAGCATCATGTCAAAAAACTGTCCAATCAAACAGTTAATACCTTTACTCTAACACACATGAAACAACACATTCTGCGAGATTTCTCTTGAATATTTTGAAACTAACTTGACTCGGAACTCTTTCCCATCCCAATTGCACTCAAAACTTTCCTGTAGAGATGCCGTGAATTTTGATAATTTTGAAAAAGCTATTAACAGAATACACATTATAGGCATTACTAGATGTTGGAAGATTATTATGTCAGATATTGCTTAGCGAGATAAACATTTTGACTCATTAATGGGTGAAGAAAGGAAAAGTGTTTGTCGAATTCTCAAACCCCAATATCAATCTACTAGTGTGTATGCTGGGACTCTCTCACGTTCTTTCCTCGTTGTTATTTGTCAAGGTTACATTGTCAAATGGAGACCATTACGATACCGCTCAAGCACACACAAAATGGCGTTTTATAGTTATCTTTGTGCTGCGACGTATTAGGATAAGGGCCATCTGAAAGTGATTTTATAATAGTGTGTACCGCGTGTGTGTAACTATCCATGTGGATGAATGCATGTGCATGTGTGAGTGCGTGCACCCAGATAAGTGTATGAACATGTACACCTTATTGTGCGTGATTGCGTTTATGCATGAGTTCATGCACGTGTGTGTGTGTTTGTGCATGCGGGGTTGTGTGTCTGCTTATTTATGTGTTTGTGCATGCGGGCCTGTGTGTCTGCTTATTTATGTGATTGTGTGTGCGTCCGTGCGCTGCACTACATGTCAGTGAAGGTGTCATCCTATAATGTCACAATGTGACTGAAAGTTATAATAATACAAATTTGACTAGATTACTTTAAAATCAATCACTTGTTTATCAGTAATGCCTAGCTGACAGTTGATTGGGTAATTATTGTGACCCTTAAGGATATCTATTTGTGATCGACTAAATCCGTTAATTAAAATTTATTTTATGAAAGCAATGTAAAAATGGTTGAAGAAATCTAAAGTGGTCAGAACAGATACACTTGACTCTCGCACATTCCTTCCCATGATTATATTGCCAAGGTTACATTAGCCCTGGGCGTCCTTTGTTGAAAAATCTGTCACTTTTCAGACACACAAAAGGACAATAATGCATACATCTGAATTTTGTGCATATTCTTTACATAAATTCTTAAACATACATCGCTTTGTCTGGAGACAAAGAAATACGAATACATTCATACCTGGTTAAAACAACAGATGGTGGTTCTTTAAGACAGGTGGTCTTGTGGACCAAAAGGCAATTTCATACTATAAGCTACTACCATGATAGCACAAGTTACTAGGCCGGAACTGGAACATTAAAAGTACAATACAAAACCTGCATTATCTGTGTTATATTCTGTAGAGATCTCTCTCTGTACATTCCCTACACTATTTTAATAGTTTACGCTTTACTAAGTCAGAGTTAAATGTCATTGGCATAGTCAGTAATAACTTTGTCTAGTTTTTGCTATGTAAGTATGGTCTACTGAAATTTGCGGTGTCCTTGTTAGTTTGCATCGGTTATGAGCAAGTATTATACCGAAAACCGAAGCTTTATTGCATATGAAGATTTGCAAACCATGCATGTCTCCTTATCCACAATAGTCCAACTTCCTAAACATCTGTAGGCGAACATTAACCTTTAATGGCAGCCAGGATAGTAACCGTTAGTAGATATATGAGGTGCTACCATTGCCATATATATTACTCGAGAAGGAATATATGCTCCGAGGCAAGCTTTAGATAATCTACTCCAAATTCCTTTGAAACAAATAGGAATCAATTATTTAGATGTCATGCTCCATCATCTTAATCTGACAAATTTCTGGGAAATAGCATCAATTGTGGAAGAGCTTTTGGAATCCAGATCTGAATCCTAATCATGAACAAAGATATGAAATACAATTTGAATGGAATACCATTATTTGCTTCCATTTGATTCCATTAAAACAATCAATACAGAAAAAGATCTTAATTTACCTATTTGAACCTTGAAATCCTATCAACTTAATTTTGGCATACTACTATAGTTTTGAATATTTGTAACTAATATGGGAAGAGCCTTGAGCTGCTATAGAATTAGAGATTTCGTGTTCAACTGTTTGTCTTGTGGAAAATTGTGTACTCTTGAACGACACAAAGTTGCCATTTGTTATTATGGTAAAAATGAGGGCCTGAAATTACACCCAATTCATCTCTAGTAAATATGGACCTCATTCTCTTAGACATAGCTTAAAGGATTTCTCGACAATTTGTACTGCCAGTTCAAGCTGGCTTTCCATTACTCGACCAGACACGTCTTGCTAGATCTACAGAATAAACACAGACGTTGAAAACTCAGCACTTAGCTAGACACATGTTTCTGAAACTACACGGTGGTGGTTCTTTAAGCCAGTGGGTCTTGTGGACCCAAAAGCAATTACATGTTATAACGTAATTCCATAATAACGCATGCTACTGGGCCGGAACCAGAATCATATCTGACTGGCCAATATGGTCCAATATTGGCCTAGTATCGGCCCTGTAACCTGTATTACATGCGTTATATTCCGCAGAAATTTTTCCCTGACTTACAATATTCTAATGCTCCACGCTTTATTATGCCAATGCTAAATGGCATTGCTACAGTCAGTAATAACTTTATCCAGTTTTTGCTATGTAGATCTGGTCTGCTGAAATTTGTCGTGTCTTTTTTAGTTTGAGCAAGGATTATACCAAAAACTGAATCTTTATTGCATAAGACGATTTGCAAACCATGCATGTATCCTCAACTACATTAGTCCAACTTCCTAAACATCGGTAGGCGAACATTAACCTTTGATAACAGCCAGGATAATAACTTTTGCTCCATATATGGGGCAGTACCATCGGCATGTATGCTACTCTAGAACTAATATATGCTGTAGACAATTTCCATCCACTTCTATTTACACAAATGGAGATTAATTATTTAGATGTCATGACTCGCCATCTCCATCTGGCAAATATCTGATAAATAGCACCATTTGTGGAAGAGCTTCTAAAATCCGGATCTCTATCATAGTCATGAACAAAGATATGGAATACCATTTGAATGGAATACCATTATTTGCGCAGAGTTCTGTGGCAAATAAGATTAATTGTTTATGACAGACAGACCATCACAAATGGAAGACCAGAACATCCACATTCGCTTTGATGGTAACAAATGGGAGCAAAAGTCCAATAATGCATGGTTCTATTCGTTCCATTACACCAATGAAAAGAGAAAAAAGACATGATTTAACTATTTGAAAGTTGAAACCCAACAATCTCAACTTCAACATACCAATATATTTTTGGATATTTGCAACTAATATGGCAAGAGGCTGGCGCTGTCATAGGCCGCACCAGCATCCAGTTAAATTAGTTTCAAAATATTAAAAAAATAAGTCTTACAATGTCAAATAGTTTAACTGTTTGTCTTGTGGGAAATCATGTACTCTTGAATTTTTCAAGCTTACCGTTTGTTATTATTCTCAGAATGAATGGGTGAAGGTTCAATTACACCCAATTCATCTTCAGTAAAATGTGGATCTCATTGCCATGGAGAAGGCTTAATCGATTTCACTCCACGTTGCAATGCCAGTTCAAGCTGTCCGTGCATTACTCATCCAGACATGTATCACTAGATATACACAACAAACACAAACATTGAAAGACCCAGCACTTAACGAATTGTGAAATGAGATAATGCGTATGGTGATATATCACTTGTTCGGCCTCTCATGCTTTCAACAGACCTGTATATCAGACACGCAATCCAGAACGAATCCTTTATGACATAAAAATTAAAATGAAAGCCAGCAGTCAGTCTCGTTCCAAATATTCTAGATTCAGATTCAGGATTAGGTGACAGTATTGATTTGAACAAACACTTCAGTATGTTCAACAATGATGTATTTGTGGAACTGAATAAGTCGCTATGCTGACTCTAAGATTAGAATGGTGCATGGGATAGTTTGGGTCAATATGTTCGCATTCTATGCGGTTTCGTGTTGTTTCTGTATAAAAACCATATGTTCGAATTACACCAATGCAAATATCGATAAATAACATTTTCGCTAATAGAGAACAATTGAACAGTTTCTTCATTTATGGTCCGGTTAATCGCACTGTTTGATAAACACTTTGAAAATGAAAGCTGATATCAAACTTGGTATGGTTTCGAAGTAAATCGATAGCAAATCAATGGCGCAAATCCGTTAATTAGTTTAACATCTTAGCCAAGCAGCTTCTGTACCCAGCACGTCATTCATTACTGATTGGAAATTGAAATTATTTTCAAAAGGAAAGAAAGACTTTGAAGCATCATTACAATAATTAGTCTATTTTAGGATCCAATCTGGCAATCTTATGATAATATAAATTAATTAATGTGCACTTATACTCCGTCTTGTACGTCATCCTGTAATATCGGTTCATCGTTCATTTGAATCTCACCCATCCCGTTTCGTGGTTATTGTATCAGACTTATGGGGCCCTGCTTCAGCACATTCTTAACATGAGCATATAGGGTAATCATATTTTTACCGCCATAGGTAGTGTATCTGCTTAGTTAATGCAGTAGTATACTGTTCCATCATGACGCAGGGTGATACACATAATGGATGGATCAGATATGTCACTCACGTATCTGAAGTCATAATCAAATATGCTTTCTTCATGATCCGTGCTGTACACATAATTAACTTTCAACCTTGATATAATAACTATCCATGGCCCACCACCCCCTTTAGCGTCATAGCCATTATCAATAAATATAATGCATATTTGGCATTTTGATCTCTCTCTCTCTCTCTCTCTCTCTCTCTCTCTCTCTCTCAAGAATGTGAAAAAGAGATGTCATGATTTATCGTGATTGCATGTAGATGTAATGACTTATCTATGCTGGTGCAGATAGTTGGGCATAAAGTATGAATCAGTCTTAAATATATCTTGGCTCTCAAATCAAATCAAATCAAATGTCTGGTAGAAAAGGTTCGACAGACTTCGAAAATCTAGTGCTCTGGCATTACGCTGTTATGTTCTCAGCACCATTCCACATAATTGTCCCAGCTACAAATAACACTTCAATATGTACAGAAACCCAACGACAAATTCATTAAAATGAAAAGAATATTTTGTTGAATATTTTGAAACTAATATGGCCTGGAACTGTTGTAGCGTATGCCATGGGTCCAGTCAAATTACATTCAAAACAGCAAATCACTTTCCTCTAAAGCTGTTTAAATTTTGGATTTTAGAAATTGCAATTTACAGAGCACAGCTTGCAGCCAATAATATCAAATTACCATTTCAGCCTTTTTTACTTGAAAACCCTTTTGGCAGATTGTAATGATAACTTTCCAAGAACGTGTTAATGGCGAATTATTACTTCAGATATGGTTTAGCGAGATAACTATTCTGATGTATTAATTGGGACACGTATTCGTGGAGTACGCAAACCCTAATATCATTTTACTGATGCAATGCTTGGACTCTCTCAAGTTATTTCCTCATCGTTACTTTGTTATAGTTATGTTGTCAAATAAAGTTCATTACAATATCTATTAAGCACACAAAATGATGTTTTATGGTCATGTTTTTGATGCTGTGTTTTAGCATATGGACTATGTCCGTCTGAGAGAGATCAATTAGCTTGATATTATGTAACTCAAGACAATGTTATGCTAGTGTGTACATGTGCGTTTGCATCTATGCATGTGAATGGATGCGTATGCATGTGTGAGTGTGTGCCCGGATAAGTATGTGTGGACTTACACATCCGTGTGCATGTGTGCGTGCGTTCATGTGTGCTTCTGTACATGGGTGTGTCTGCTTATTTACGTGCATGCGCGTGCGTGCACTACGTGTTAGTAGTGATGACACGTTATAATATCACAATATTACTGACTTCACTGAAAGTTGAAATACAAATGTAGCAAGAAGTTCATTTGGTTATGGGTAATGAGTAGCTGACAGTCGATTGAATCATTCTAGTGATCATTAGAGGGGTAATGAGATCCATGACTGGTCAAATACATTTTCTATGTAAACTACGGTTTATTTTATGGAAGCAAATTAAGTCCCATTCAAATTCGTTATATTCACCTTCCTCAATCAACATATCTCAATCGACTGTCGAATTATTATTATTTATATGTCCAGCATATGTAATTGATCATATGTTATGGTCTGGCATATGTGGTAATTGCAATTTCGTGTTCTTTCATTCAGATCCATAGTGCCATTGTCGTCCCAAGAAATATTCAAGGAAACTTCAGACAGGCTTCTATGAGGTGAGACAGATCTCCACTCTATGAGATGATGAAGAAAGGGTTGAAAACGAGAAAGTTATCAGAACAGTTTCACTTGGCTCTCATTGAGTACTTCCCCTCATTATTTTACCATAGTTATGCCAACCCTGAGAGTCCCAGAGAGACCACTGCACTTCTCATGCACACAAAATAACAAGATTGCAAATATATTACTATTGTCCCTATTCTTATTATACATTTTTAATTATACATGTATCAGGACCACTGCAGCGGCTGGTTTAGGGCGACGCTGGTGTTTTCTGCTTTGATGGATTATGATCGCAGATTATACCACACATTGAATATTCATTGGATAGAACGATTTGTATAGCATGCATTCATCATCAACTACCGTAGTCCAACTTTCTAAGCATCTGTAGGCGAATATTAACCGTTGGTACAAATCAAGATGCTTTCCTCGCTATATGGAGCATGTGTTATTCGAGATGAGAAATGTGACTTAAATCATGCTTCATACGGTCTACTTACCCTTCGAAAGACGCAAATAGAAATTAATTATTTAGCTGTCAGGCCTCATCATCTTCATCTGGCAAATCACTGGAGAATAGCGCCATTTGCGGAACTGATTTAGGTGAGATTGTGTAAGAGCACATAATAAAATGGACGACTGAACGTTTTGCACATCCATATGTGTCAAAGTAAGAAATTAATATTCCATGAATAAGGGAGAAAATGTGCTTGAGGAGTGGCTGAACCAAATATTTCAGAATCTATTTGACCAGATAGTTTAAAACCCATAGCAAGGTTATTTCCTACAATTTTTCAATAAAGCACGAACATTTCTCCTAAGGCTAAAATAAATGAGTGCGTTTGGAATAACCCGAATTCATGAACTCTAAGTGAGTTATTTAAATGTCTCTACTTCTATGATTTCCAATCTGTTTACCGAACTGAGCCTGCACCACACAAGACCATGAATAAAAGTAAAATACCCATTGATGTTATCTTCATTGATTCTCAGAATCTTGGCTTGTTTTACATTTCACGTGTATGCCACGCATCATGCTAAGATGCCATATTTTCATTACGGCGACAATGTGTGGATGCGCGCTCCGAAAGTACAAGCATGAAAAGGTGGGTGATGCGTTGTGGTGAATTTGGCAAGTAGAAAAGCAAAACAAGTTACTCGTAGTTATGGTAGAGATTCTTTTGTTTCACGCTTGAGAGTTTTCTGTGGTAGTGATGTTTCGATTACTAATCATTCAATCCAATTTATTCTTCAACCCAACTCCAAGCGCACCCATAATAACACATGTCTATGGCAGCAACAGCGCCCTGGAAAATTAGTTTTAAAATATTCAACAGTATGTTTATTAAATAGAAAAGACATAATTCGTACTACTTAACGTTCTATGAAACATTTATAACGGACTATATCACGTTATTGATAATGTAATTGATCATGACGTCACCCTACATGTGACGTAATTGATTATGACACCATCTTATTGATCGATAAACTGGATTCATCAATTATCAGTGACTATTTTACTATCTCTTTAGAGCAGCCATTGTACTTAGCATCGCCGTCAGCTAATGTGCATATGACACATAATAGACCACGTGGCTCGTGAGAAATAGCGTCTGCTATTGATTTTCTACTTGCCATTGCATCAGTAAACTGGCTAACGGCATTATCTAGTTGGTTATATAATTACAAGTAAGTGTCCTTCAGCTCAATGCCCTGTGGTATCTGATGTAATTTGGAAAATCTGATGCTGTAAAAGGTTGCTGGGCAACAACAGAATACCAACTCTTCGGTGTATATATATAGATAGTGTTACACCTCTGGTAGCAGTTAAATGGCGTGACCTCCCGTTTCCTTCACGGAAATTCCAGCGTATTATTCCAAAGTGAACCACCTCTCGCAAAAGAACCTGTTGCGTCTTGGAAACACTTTATGCATTCACACATCATTTTTATGTCATAAGACTTCTGGACTATGAGTCTATGAATGGGCAAAGAAAGCGAATATGTTTTCGGAAGACTCCGTCTATTCTAGCTAAGCTCCGCCCACTCTTGTGCCTGCTGGAATCGATTTGGAATTATTGAGGCCTGAATTCCAAGAATCTAATTTTCAAGTTAACCATACAGGCAAACTGCTGAATATTTTGAAACTAATTTGTCTGGGGATGTTTCTGTGTAGAATGACCTCCTAATCAGATACGTATTGAATGCCGTAGATAATTTCATCACGAACGCCCATAGGCAGTATCAGTGGGGATTTATTGTGCTAAGGTTCAAAGTTAACTAATGCCAAACCCTCTCTCTCTCTCTCTCTCTCTCTCTCTCTCTCTCTCTCTCTCTCTCTCTCTCTCTCTCTCTCTCTCTCTCTCTCTCTCCCTCTACCCCCTCTCGCTGTCTCCCTCCCTCCCTCCCTCCCTCCCCCTCCCTCTTCTTCTCTCCCTCTCTCCCTCTCCCTCTATCTCCCTCTCTCTCTCCCTCTGTCTCCCTCTTTCGCCCTCTCTCCCTCTCCCTCTCCCTCTCTCTCCGCCTCTCTATCCCTCCCTCTCCCTCCCCCTCTCGCTGTCTCCCTCCCTCCCTCCCTCCCTCCCTCCCTCCCTCCCCCTCCCTCTCCTTCTCTCCCTCTCTCCCTCCCTCTCCCTCTCTCTCCCTCTCTCTCCCTCTCTCTCTCTCTCTCCCTCTCTCGCTCTCTACGCCTCTCTCTCTCCTTCTCTCCCCCTCTCTTTCTCGGATATATACGCTTTAGCCAATTAGCCAAATGCTAGTAAAACGGAAATCTGAATAATTAAAAGGAGAATTGGCTAGATCATTGACTAATAGTTAAAATTAATTTTATTTTCTTGTTTCTCTAACATATATATATGTTAGAGAAAACAAGAAAATTAAATTAATTTTAATTATTAGTCAATGATCTAGCCAATTCTCCTTTTAATTATTCGGATTTCCGTTTTACTAGCATTTGGCTAATTGGCTAAAGCGTAGCACGGTTCCTGCAAGGCTGAGGATGTGATTCATCAGCGACCCATAATTCTGATACAATAGTGGCAAGAAAGGAGGTGTATCATTCAAATAAAACACTGTTCGATATTGCAAAGTAGTGTATCAGATGACGCACGCACGCACGCACGCACGCACGCACGCACGCACGCACGCACGCACGCACGCACGCACGCACGCACGCAATCACATACGCACGCGCGCGCACACACACACACACACGCGCGCACACACCATACAAGTGGCACGGAGTAACACATAGACATCGGAGATGGTTGTGGGGGTGGTGCAGCGGTGACATGGATAAAAAGATTCGGCGCGCAATTTGAGGTGATAATTCATCATTTGTTCTGGTACGTGCTTATTGTTCGATAAAAATTGTGACGTACATCTTACAATGAATATTCGTAGATTGTTCATGCATATTTTCTGCAGTCAACACTTGTTGTTAATTTAGATTATGCTGGCATGCTGAGTTGGCAGCAACAGCACCCAGTCATATTATTTTCAAAATATTCAACAGAACATATTTTAAACAGCAAAGGCATACAGTCAGTACAATTTGACATACTGTTAAGCCTTTAAGTTGGACTTAGATGCGTTTGACTGACGGACTGGATTCCTCTATTATCATATTAGTTTTAATATTGCAAAACATAAGCGCCAAATTGTAATATTAACTTCCCAGGAAATGGAAAATGGGTTATTATCATGGCAGGCATGATTTTCTGAGGGGAGACTTCTGGACTGGGAAAAGCTGAATAAACCGAACGTGTACTTGAAGTACACGGCGATAGAGATGTGTTACACTTATTGCAATGATGACCTGTGATCGTCTATATTTTATTATTCATCACTATTGCACGAAGTGTATGTCGAACCATGTGAGTTTATTTGCAACAAGCATCAGAAAGACAAAATGGCACATTTCATCTCTGACCTATATGCGGCTATTGCAAACACCCCGTGCTTGCGGCTGTGCCTGTATGTCTGTGTGTCCTACATGATAACACCTGTTCTATTGAACGTGAACTTCAACACACCTCGATGAGTTACTGCCTTGGCAAACCTGAAGAAGTATTTTTGGTTGTTCAAATGGTCAAAGATCAACATCATCTAAAAGAGCAAGCGGTCATGATTCTGAATAAATCTTCTTGTGTCAGAACTGGCTTGTCTCCCAACATTAGCTGGTCTTATGGTCAGACACACACACAGAGAGGCACATGCGTGTCAAAATGTAAGCCCCCATTCATGCACTATATAATTATCACACTAATTGAAGCTATGTTGCACGGAGGGATTCGTCGATCTAGGTATCAAATGTTCTATAGCCTATGCCACATGCAAATATTGGATGCCACAGAATATGTTCCCGAGCAAATATTATATAATCTAAACATATTCATGCTGCATCACGCTTCAACTAACTATCTGGAAGATAGGATCACCATTGTTAAATGTCACTGTTCATTTATGCTGTATGGGTGCCGTTTAGGCAAAGAACAACGTTTCTCAGATTTTATCACGATTGATGCTTGGATTATTACAGTTAATTCTTGCTTTCTTAAGCTCACTCGCCAATGGACACCTGAGAAGATCATGACGAGTGCTATTTTTCTATTACAGAATCGATATCAGTTCGGCGTTTGAAATTACATAATCATATTTTCGATTAGGCCAGACTAATATAATGTATTGCTTTACGAAATCTCCCGCCGAAGGCACAAGATCGGAGATGGAAATTTTTTTTTAATAAGGCACACTTTTAAGGTCAGAATTGTTTAATCATGTTAATTGTCAAGATTGATCAAGAAAATCCTAAACGTTTACTCAATGAATAAATTGTCAAAAATAGTCCAAAAAAAGGTTTCTCATGACCATTGCAAAGCCAATATGAAAAAGCTGGTCAACTAAAGGAGTAACAAGGCTACAGAGAACAAAATGTGTTAGAGAAAACTGTGGGGAATTTCGAGTGGTAAGGATTTGGCTGGGAGAAATTGCTAAATGGAAAGAATGTTGAAAATATGCCTTAAAATTCCAGCACTATTTTTTTTCTAGATATGAAAAAATTATATTAGGAGGATTTGTAAAACCAAGAAAAATAAATGCCTATGGCCTTGTGAATAATCTTTTAGACTGGTGGCTGAAATGTCGTCTATGCACAATTGCTAATGAGCGTAGATTAAATTAATTAAATTACAAATGATATAAGTAATTCTAGGTTGCTTTGTATGATTCTAGCCTGTTATTTTCTTAATGATACACGTGATTCTCATCGTTGGCCAACTTTGTCGGAAAGATCACCATGGCTAGCAAATGCTAGCAGTGTCATAGAAATTCTGAGAGATATTGTTGAGCAGCATATCGACAAAGACCCAGAAGCGATCTCAATACGTTGTCATCTGCAGGAAATATGATTGCAATTCCACCATTCAACTAGCATGGTCATATAATGGTAGAAATAAATACTATTTGCAAAGGGGTAACTATTACATTTACAAGGCAAAGAAAGAATTCACAAGAACACAACCGTATGCGCTAGAAGCATCTTTTTTCTGTTATGACAATATATAGTTGTTTATCTGTCGTGTGTGTGTGTGTCGTTTGTTTGACCTGTCCTGCTTTCAAAAACCTATATCAGACATAAGTTCCAGAAACAATCCTTTATCTTTATGGCATAGAAACTAAAAATGATGGGAAGCCTGCAGTCAATCGCATTCCAAAGTTTTACACATTAACATCTTGTCTCTGGAGGATGATGGTCTGGATTTCAAGAAACATACACAAACTGAGTATTTCATTAACCCTTTCATAACGAAACCAGCCAAAACCGGCCTCCTCATTGGTCTGAGGAATGCCAATTTGTTTTTTACATTACATTTTTAAATTTTAGCACTGAAATTACTGGCTCAAAAACCGAGCAAGACATCCCAGTTTTAAATTTCAGAAATTCTCTTCTCTAGGACTGCAAATGGATATTCAATTTTCTTTACCATATTTATTCACTGAATGGTTAAAGAAGCATAGGCGAATATTAGCTCCACGTGCGTATAGGCAAGTGTGTTGCAATTCTGGAACTAAATATTTCCTTGTGTTGAATGTACGATTAGCATATGGCGTGGGAGTGTTTGGGACAATATTTTCATTTTATATACACCTTTAAGTTATTTCTGTATGTGAACCATATGTTCGAATTACACTGATGCAAACATTGATAAATAGCCTCGTCGTTAACAGTATGTGAACTGTTTGCCTCATTTATGATCCAGTGTATCGCATTGTGATTTGATAGTTATTAGAATGAAGGCAGATATCAAGTTTTTACTACTACTTCTCTTACTACTACTACTACTACTACTACTACTACTACTACTACTACTACTACTACTACTACTACTACTACTACTACTACTACTACTACTACTACTACTACTACTACTCCTACTACTACTACTACTACTACTACTACTACTACTACTACTACTACTATTACTACTACTACTACTACTACTACTACTACTACTACTACTACTACTACTACTACTACTACTACTACTACTACTACTACTACTACTACTACTACTACTACTACTACTACTACTACTACTACTACTACTATGACTAGTACATCATAATGCACTAGTACTGCTATCGCGATTACTGCTTCCTTCAAACTGACTAACCTCAATAGTGCTACTACTAAATATCAACCTACGGGTTGAGCTGAGGTAATTCACCTATCCAGAGTGCCCACCCATCATATGACGTCATAATAAACTGCGCGATGTGTAGAATGACATCATAATGAATGACGTCATGAATGATGTCGATAAGTAGGTCACGAACGCATATTTGAAGACGGCCTATGCGTTGTTGTACAAATTGTTTGCTTTTACTATTTAATAAATATTCTGTTGACTATTTTGAATCTAATTTGCCTGGGCCATAGGCAGCAACAGCACCCAATCAAATTAGTTACAAACTATTCAACAGCTTCCATGTATAGTTTTCAGGAAATTGATAGCTAGGGCATTTGGCGATTGATCAATCCCAACACGGCGAGGTGTGGGTGGAACTTAGCTAGTGATGGGCGGGGCATATCTAAAAATGAAAAGGTCCATTGGCATGCATGGCCCCACCCACTTCCTTCTCCCTCTCCATCCACCGAGCCGCCCCTCCACCCCAATCCACCCCCACAAATACAAGTCTCTAATCTCAATAACTAGAAGAAAAATACATAGATGAATTGTATCGTTTGTTCTTTGTTCTTTTCTCTATGTCTACGTAGCTCAGTACCGTATCTGTACATTCACAAGTATATCTCACATTCTCTGTTAAGCTGTGTGCGTGAGTGCGTGCGTGCGTGCGTGCGTGCGTGCGTGCGTGCGTGCGTGCGTGCGTGCGTTTGTGTGCGTGCGTGCGTGCGTGTGTGCGTGCGTGGTGTGTGTGTGTGTGTGTGTGTGTGTGTGTGTAATTGTATATGTATGTTTAATGTTTAATCTTAATTTTGGTAATATTTGGTGAGGAAATCAACAGCAAATCGATGATGTAATTACTTTAATTATCTTAGCGGCTTAGCCAAGAACCGTTTGCACCCTTCAACTAGTTCATTAATGATTGGGAATTTAAATAGCTTTCTCAAGGATGGAAACGAAGCATCATTACTAGAATTAGTCTATTTGAGGAACCAAACTGTCTTATGCTGTTACACACACTCTCTCGTGGATATTTTATTAATGCGGTATGTATGAACTTCATTAATGTTCTAGTGTATTATATTGTATCATAACACTGCCGAGAATGGCGGCTGATGCAACGATAAGTAATTGCACGAGGTAAATCGACAGCAAACCAATGATGCAAATACTTTAGCGTTTTAACTAAGACAATATCCCACCTTAAGACATCCCACGGCACCGTGTTTATTAATAAAGGAGAATTGAAATTATTCTCTTACAGATGTAAAAGTCGATGAAGCATCATTACCATAATTAGTCTGTTTTAGAAACACCCCTGGTCATCTTCTGATGATGGGAGTTAATCAATACACAGCCATACACCATCTGGTGCATTACCGTGTACTATCGATTAGGCTTTACTTAGATCCTCCATTTCCTATCTCGTGGCTGTTGTATTGAAGTATGGGGCCTTGCTCGATAACAATCCCAACATGGGAATGTAGGATAATGTTGTTTTTGTCTGTCGCCATTGTAATTATATCTGCTTGTGTAATGCTGTAGCATACGGTTCCATCACGAGCGAGGTTGGTACATTTATCTAGCTCTGAATATAGAGTTAATAAATCTCCACTACACATATCTCCATTACCACGATGCCTTAAAGTCATAGCTAACATGAAAATGAGTAATGCATACGCGAGTAGTAATGGGTGTATCTGGTCGCTGTTGTTCCTCACCGCAGGGGGTCTGTTTTAACCTATCAAAACGCTCCATTTATGATCGCTATTGTTTTGCGAACAATGGCGACTATATTCCACAACTTTACATTTATGGTTGCTGTTGTTTGGAGAACAATGGCGACTATATGCACACAAGTGTTTTAGAACAATGTTGATCGTATGCACTGGTATGTGAGAAGAATGTCTTTCATGTTCGCACAGTTGAGAATCAATATTTATAATAAATCATGTTAAGAGTCCGTGTCTTGAAAATGTTAACACCTAAAAGTTGTGTATTTTACGTTTTAACATAGCAGCGGCGCGCCCCTCGCCGTGGTTAGCTACCTTGGTATGTACGTAAAAATAGTAGATTTTAAGAGAAGGACTGATAATAGGATGTAAACAAAATAGCATTTAAGAGGTGGTCTGATAAGGGAGGTCGTAGGAGGAGGAGGGAGGAGGTGGGCGAATTGCTGCTCTCCTAGGTGCGACCGATTCTAGACAATTAAATTTATTAAATTTACATTCATCTGATTTAGATGCGTACATACGTATACAAATGTATTATACCCGTATGCGCCGAATATCCATTCTGTTTCACGGCAGGGCTATTTTTAGGAATAAAATTTATTGAGAAAGATGAACAAATTAATTTCTGCAAATGAATGACAAAATTTGAGACGTAATAAAACATATTTGAAGCATATGGCGCGTGAATATCATACAGCTTGTAGTATTCATGAACGCGAAGTTAATAGTACTGAATGGAACAAATTTCAGGAACATTTTCGCAACCAATTTTCTGTTCAAGTCTACTTAGGGTCAACGCATGAACGCCTATCCGGTAGCGCTTTTACGAGTTTACCGTGCATAAATCTTATGCATTCAGAATGTGATAATCATATATCCTTAATCACGTCTATGGCCGCATTCCTTTTGGTACGTAATTACTGTACGCGGTGTAATGCGTCATACTCTAATGATCACTCATGCGCTGTGCACTGTCGTAGTTGTCAGACACCTTATTCTGATAAAGGATCTTGTACTTCTACAGACGCTACACATAAGATAATGTGTACTGATTGTCATCGTAAGTTGTATAGCCGTCAATGTATGGCGAACCACCTCTCTAATGGGATCTGCGTAATGGTGAAGGCGTGCTCCCACTGTTTCAGTCGCATATGTAAAGATGATAATGAACACGTATGCGGTATGACAAAATGTCACACGTGTAAAGAAAAGTATGTTATTACTGAAAATCATACATGTTATCATAAAGTAATTGAAGAACCTATTATGTCACTATCCCACGCATGCTCTATGCATATGAATGCCAACAATTGTAGTTACGAATGTTTTAAAAAATACATCATTTACGATACAGAAACATATTTATCACCTATCGACAGTAGCAATACTAATATTCTAGCCGAGCATAAAGTCAATCTCGTGGTTGCCATCACATGTTGTGATGTGTGCTTCGAGCAACCGCATGATGGAATGGTATAGGTACATTGTGGATGTAACATATGAAAAACTACATGTCATCGAGGCACGAATTATGGATACGTTCGCTTTCACGGGTTAGACGCAGTGGATCAGCTCGTTAGCTGGTTGACACATGTTAAGGCTGCGTGTGTCGGTAAACAAATCACGAGAAAATATGTTTTCTCTGACTACTTGGTGATCGCTCACAATGTGCGTGCCTATGATTCTCTTTACTCCTTCAATGCATTTGCAAAACCGCTAACCTGCATCTTAAACCTGCAAATATTATCATGCACGGTTGTTCAGTTCTCTCATTTGATGTTGGTACTATTTGGTTTATCGATTCCATTAACATTTCCCCCTTTCATTACGTAAGGCGGGCGATGCTTTTAATCTTCCTGTTCGTAAGGGGACATTTCCCCATCAGCTCAACATGCCTCAATATTGAGGTAAGGTAATGCCCTTTCCCAAGAGGGAGATATTCTGTCCACAAAATATGAATGCGAATGAATTAATCGAATTTGTTCGCTGGTACAACTACCAGATATCTAGACACGAGCACTACGATGTTGATAAAAATATCATCGACTATTGTAATGATGACGTAACCGTCGTACGTTTAGCCATGTCTAGATTTAAGACTTTATTTTCTGAATCGATGGATGGCCAAAACCCATTTGTGACAGGGATAATGCTAGCGGGAGCATGTAATGCGGCCTATCACGCTTTATGGCGTACAGAATTTACCTGATTTCTCACTAAGAGCGAAACGTGCTTATAGCGTTTTGGGTGTAGAATGGATGGAAAGGGTCAGTCAATGCGATGGTCGCCAAATCGTGCATGCGCTAAATGGTGGCGACCAGAAAATATGCCGACATTATTTGGATGGAATTGAAGTATCTGAAAATATTATTTTCGAGTTCTTAGGTTGTAAATTCCATGGACATGAGTCTGCTTGTTGCAGTGATAAGCGTGATACGACATATACACCATATGGCAATCAGACATATGAAGAAGCATATTCTGTGCTTCAATGTCGCATTTCTTTATTTGAATCACACGGATATACAGTGAGAATTATGTGAGAATGTGATAATAAGAAACAAGTTGCTGATTCCTCCATGCTAAATGATTTTACCACCGAATTGGACTTAGCCCACCCAATATCACCACGGGATGCGCTATTCGGCAGACGTATGTCCACGATTCGTTTATTTATGGAAGCAAATGAGCATACCATGCTCGAATATTTAGACTGCGTTTCCATGTATCCTTCAATGTTGTTTTCCAGAAGGGTCATATACAGTACTAAGAGGCGATGACATGAGTGATAAGATGGCTCATGACTTCTTTGGTCTTATTAAATGCAAAGTCCTTCCACCTCGTGATTTATACTTTCCCGTGCTACCTGCCTCGTGTTCGTACTATGCGCTGAATGCGCAAAAAATGAACAGGCTTCTGTATGCAAACATACGGAAGAACAGCGCAGTTTATGTGGAAAATGCACTACTCCAGAATTACAGCTAGCTATACGCAATAGTTATGTCATTAAAAAATGTATGAAGTATGGCATTATCACACATCATTGCAATATGAGCCGCATGGCGACGATGGGCTATTTTCAGAATACATTAACCGTTTTTTAAAAATTAAACAGGAAAGTAGTGGTTATCCTGTTAGTGTCAGTAGTGAGGGTGAAAAGGCGAATTATGTGGCTAATTATTATAAACATGAAGGAATACAGCTCGACCATGCCAAAATATCGAATAACCCGGGTTTGCACTTTGTTGCTAAATCCTGTTTGAGTATTTTGTGGGGACGATTTTCTCTTCATGATCATAACAAGAATAGCATGATATCAACACGTAAAGGTCTTCACTCCCTTCTGAATGATAAAAGTAAAACTGTAGTCTCCATTACATTCCTGTACGATAGTCTTCTAATGACCTCCTATTCGGTCAATGATGAGTACGTTCAGTCACAATTAAATACCAACTGTATTGTTGCATCTTTCGTGACAGCTTATGGATGAATAAAACTGTACAAAGTCTTGTCCTGGCTCGGATGCCACGTGGCCTATCACGATATTGATTCGGTGGTATTTAGTACCTGTGAAGGCGAGCCGACCATTCAAGAACGAAGTGGGTGTCTAGGTTCTTGGATGAGTGAAATCCCCTCCGATTAAGAATTAACAAGTTTTTGCACACTCGGTCCAAAAGACTATGGTTATGAAATGAAGCATCACGATGATCCATCGATCGTTAAACAGGTAACGAAGGTTAAAGGTTTAACACTGGGTACCGAACAATCAAAACAAGTTAACCGAAGCTGCACTAGCTGCTCACACTATGATAGCAAATATTGCTAGTCTGTGTAACGCTGATAAGGATAAGATGCGTGCATTGGTTATGAGGAGCATGCGGTTCACTTTAAGAGATGACAAAATTAATGCTGGAAGAATTATACTCATGTCTGAAATTAGCACGGGTTTATTAACCGAATATGGGATAGACATAGTGCATTGGGTTCGCGTATTATTGTTGCGAAGCTACATTAATTGGTGGCTTTCTCATTCATAAGTTATGATTAGTTATCGCACGCATTACAAGTCTTATATTACCGCAAAAATATTATGACTGAATGTTGTTGGCATCTGCCATGAACTTACAGGCAGATAGTTTTCAAAATATTTTGCATATCCATCGACTTTAGTGTACCAAGTCTCTCAGTTGTGTAATGGTTAAAAGTTGGTCATAAGTGTTATTGCTCATAAAGCGCGCGTTGAGCGGTAGAAGACAGTGTTCGTCCTGTGTGAATATGTACGTTATTAATCGAACAAATGCGCACCATGCATTCAAATTAAGCACGTCTATGTACGTCATTGTAACACACATGTTCCTCTGTACGCCATTGTGTACATGGTATTTTCGCCAGATGGCATTCAAACCATGTGTGGATGGTCGTTATTGTAACTAATGATATATAAATGCATCAGTTTTGCACTATGATTATTCATTCTCCACGATGTCGTCTGATCCTTACTTTAAATATTTAAATCGCTCGGCGTTTTGGTGTGATCTTGGTAATTTGCGTAAAGCGCGAACAATACATTTTGGCGAAAAGTGGTGTATCGATCTACGGCAGTTTCATCCTGATGGCTATCCTACTAAAAGTGGTTTATATCTCAGTGCAGTAGCGTTTCAACAGCTGTTACAAATCATACCCGATCTTGAAGATGTGGTAAAAGTTGCACGCAAAAAAGAAGACATACTATTTACAGATTCTTTGGACAATTCTGTTCGTATTTCTATCTGTGACAAATTTCCGTGTATTGACATACGCTATTTTTTCTGCTCTGACGCAGAACCACGCCCCACACATTGCGGAATATACCTGCAAGACAACGAGTGGGAATTATTGAAACAGAACGCGAGTAATTTTCTGACAGCATTACCTAATTTGTATACGCCTCCTGACATGTGCGGTGACATGTTATTTAGCCCGATACCTCAGTGCTTTTACAGTGTGAAAACGAAAAAGCGAGAACATGAATGATATTCCATCCACTAGTGATTTCGCAGAGATGTCTAATCACGCCATGCTTACTATGGACACTATATACCTCGATGAGTTTTTAAGCGATGATGAACTAAATCTCGTCGATGATGATACCGAGAAATTGTGTCACTATTGTAAAAAACTATGTGTCAGTCACATCATTATTGTCCTACGTATCATGTGCAAAAGATTAGTCAGAAATTATTTGCATTCATGCTGTGTGAAAAGATACATTTGGTGGTTGTGCGAGATTGTTACGGGTGTCTAGTAAATCATCCGAGTCATGGTGAACATTCTTGTTTAGGGATTGATGTTGACCTTAATCTAATTGATAATGTTGAACTGTATAATGAGGCAGCATTATTAGAAATGGACGAAGCCGAATATTGTGCTCAACTAGCCTGCCATTACGATATATATAATTGTACTGATCTTTACCTCATGTGTATGATGGAATGATATAGGTACATTGTGGATGTAATATATGAAAAACAGATGTTGTCGCCATAACTATAATTAATATTTTCTCTATGCGCGTATTAATTTATTTAATTTTATTTAAAATTAACCGGGTTTTAAGCATTAAAACCCACAGATAATTTTAAATAAAATCATATACGTATTTTATTTTTATTTAAAAATAAAATAACATAATTAATTTGGTGTTTTTCGTATCTTTGTAATGATATGTATTATTAATGTTTGTATTAATAAAAAAGTTTTAAAATTGTATTTCACTTGTTCAGTACTAGCACCTTGCTCTCTCTCTCTCTCTCTCTCTCTCTCTCTCTCTCTCTCTCTATCTGTCGCTAGCGACTCGCTATTCACTCCCCCGGCCTCCTCCGCACCCACTGGTATGCCCACTTTTCACTTGACAGAGGCACTTGTCAGTGCGTGCCATTGCTATTCTTTAGAGAAGAATGGTTCAGGTGAATGATTGATAGAGTGAGATGAATAGCACATTTCGTTATGCACATACTTAAATAAAATGCCCATTTAGTTAGACGGTTTTTTGTTCAATTTCATGGTAAAATATTCACTGAATATTGTGTTTATTTTTGTAACTATTTAAAGCTGACATGGATTCGTCACGCAAGTATCTGATGTCATAATCATACACCTAAATGTTCATAGCATTTCTGCTAAGATACATAGCGTGTATATGACATCACAATCATATTATTAAACGTACATAGCATTTCTCATACGTCACGAGTATCTGACGTCACAATCATAGCATTTCTCCTAATTTTATGATGCAATCATATTCTTAAATGGACATAGCATTCCTCCTACGTCTCGAGTATCTGAGGTCACAATCATAGTATTTCTCTTAATTTTACGTTACAATTCTTAAATGTACATAGCATTTCACCTACGTCACGAGTATCTGACCTCCCAATCATAGCAATTCTCCTAATTTTAAGTCACAATTCTTAAATGGACATAGCATTTCTCCTACGTCTCAAGTATCTGACGTCACAATCATAGCATCTCTAACATCACGCGTATCTGACATCACAATTATATTCTTAATGCTCGCTAACCAGTAAGCATCGATAAAGTATTCGTAGAAGAGTAGCTACATATTACATCATAGTGATGGTTCACGCACGTTCACGCACCACTAAGGTATATATATATATATATATATATATATATATATATATATATATATATATATATATATATATATATATGCATGAGCTTATACCTCCATAGTCGTATGTGGACGTATGTGTGATGACGCAATGGCAACGTTGCTTGACTGCAATACGGCGTTGCGCCACCCATTTACTATAATTGTCTGTGGACCAACACAGTGCAGTAAAACTGAGATGATAAAAGCAATAATAAGAGATACCTACGCCATTACTCCCCCTCCACAGAGGATTGTGTACTGCTACGGAGCATGGCAAGATCGGTATAATGATTTGGTGAAAGAAGTTGAATTTAAAGAGGGTGTGAATGTTGACCTAGACAAAAGTTGCAGAACATTGGTGGTACTCAATGATTTGATGAATAAATGCGACGAGAATGTGGCTGACCTCTTTACAAAACGTTCTCACCATGAGAATTGTAGCATAATATTTGCTGCACAAAATCTGTTTCACAAGTCACGCAATCAACGTGACTTATCAGTTAACTGTCACTACATGGTATTGTTTAAGAATCCACGTGATGCGTCATCTATTCGTTCTTTATCTAATCAGATGTACCCAGGCAATACAAAGTATTTGATCGAATCATATAAGGATGCTACACGCGAACCTCACTCATATCTACTCCTAGATCTGAAACAGTAAAAAATGCCATCAAGTAAAATGGAATGCCATTTACCTATGCTACAATATTTGGCTAAAGTAAAGCCTTCAATCAGAAATGATGTAATCAAACAGTGTTCGAACGAATTGGTGGATGTACTATGTGAATCATGTCTAAGCGTATTACGTGGGAATGTTCATCTCACTAAAACACGATACAAGCAGCTGAGTAAATATGGAGGGAAAATGCGAACACTGACTAGTCGCGGTGTACCATAAGCACGTAAAAGAAAATTGCTACAAACAGGCAGATATTTAGGAGCCTTATTACCAGTGGTGATCGGTATGCTTGCGCCATTAATTGATAAACTGTTCACGTGAACAGATGGAACATACATGCAAAATGGCGCTAGTTCCTCATGAATTGATAGGTAATTTAAATGAACAGAGTAAAATATTATTTCTACAGACAGATCCATCGATATATAAAGCTATTAGTCTCGACAACGAGATATTCAATATATTAGCCAAACACGATCTGACTGAGAATGAAAAAGCAAAATCGTATCCACAAGTATTGGATAAGTATAGGCATTACTAGCAGCAAACGCAAGGACAACAACAATATCAACTGATACCTCTTAAACCCATAGCTAACTATGGTGCACTGCACACGCAAATACTTGAACGTACGATGAGGAGAATACCAAAAACGTACAAGAAAAAAGTCAGTGGAGTAATTGATATTTTACGTTCGGTTCCTGAATGTTTTAACATTAATGACCTGGGTGAAGTGACAATAGAGGGTACGTTTTTCCCAAAAAGTAATGTACTAGATCTGCTTACAAACTTAGTAGTGCATGGGCGAAAATCTCTTATGGCTGGTATGCATGATCAAGCGGAGGGAAGGTTTCTTAATCTTAATCTGTTATGTGACCTAAACATATCCCGTAGGTGTGTAGGGCAAGAAAAAACGATGAGACAGATATATAATCTCACAGAAAAGTATGATAGCGCCAGTGAGTACACGCCTATGCCCGTGAATAAAAAAATATGTAGAAATAGTTCTCTAGCTGTCAACAGGAAGAAAAAGGGGCATTCAATTCCGGTGTGGGTAAATTTAGATAAGTCATGAATGATACTAAATTGGCAAAAGTATCTTTTGATCCGAAACATTACGCATCTTATGGTGGGAAAGAAAAGCTGTATAATGTGTTCAAAGGTAAAATACTGCACAACTACATCGACAAATGGTTAAAACACCAAGAAGTATAGACCCTTCACAGGCCACGGAGAACAAAGTTTGACAGGCGAAAAATAAGAATCAGCCGTCGATGAACTATGGCAGGCAGATCTATGCTCGATGGGTATTCTTGCGAAAGAGAACAACAACGTGTTATATTTGCCCTTTTAAAATACGCATGGGTGGAATGCTTGTTTAGTAAAACGTCTTCTGTAGTCAAGAAAGGGTTAGAAACAATATTGGATCGTACTTGGCGTCGCCCACACGCTATTCAAACAGACAAAGGGGGCGAGTTCCTAAACCATGTAATGAAGAAGTATTTGAAAGATAATGGAATACATTTCTACACTTCTCAAAATGAGACGAAAGCGGCAATGGTAGAGCATTTTCAACGCACCCTGAAGGGCTGAATATACAGATACATGACGCATAAGAATACACGAAAGTATATCGATGTATTACCTAGTATAGTCGCTGCATACAATAACACCACACATTCCAGCATGCGCATGGCTCCTTCTGAAGTCGACCGTAGTACTGTGATAATCGCGTGGAGAACTATATATATTGAAAGAAGACGAAGAAACGTTCCAAATCTAAAAACAGTCCTACTCAAGCCGACCATGTTAGAATATCACAAGCAAAAATGCCATTTGAAAAAGCATATCGCAGGCAATGGAGTCGCGAATTGTTTAAGGTACATGAGGTGCTTACAGACAAATATCCATACTTATATAAATTAGAAGACTATGGAGGCGACCCGATTATTGGTACTTTTTATCGTGATGAGATACAGCAAGTGATAGAAGAAAATGATAAAGAGTACTCAGTAGAAAAACTATTTAAAAGTAGAAGAAATAAAAAGGGACAACGTGAGTATGTGGTAAAGTGGCTCGATTACCCGGCTAAGTTTAACACATGGGTTAACAAACTAAGTACTATACATCATTAACAATGGGTGAATATATAGAGAGAAGATTGGATCAGAGCATGTGGCGAATGATGGGTTCATGAGTACCGAAGGAAGAAATAGTATACCTAGCTCAAATTATAATAGTTTATATCGTAATCATTACATGCATCGTGAATGTGAGTATACAAAATGGACACTCAGGCATATGGATATCGCTTTTGAGCGGATGTCTAGGGTATATATTGCCTAGTCCGTGCATAAAGACGTCCATACATCATTCAACTCAGAATGAATGAGGATCAGTTTTACATAACCCTTCCGAGCAATAGTAGTACCCAGTTCTTTCCAGACAATAAGATATCAGAGTTTCGAACACGTCTGCAAACTCCATTAACATTAGATGGCGAATGGGAAGTGGGCCTCGCGAGTGTGTTATATCCGAGGAGTTGGCTTACTATTGTGGAGGAAAGTTTGTACAAATATATGCATTTATTAAGAAGAAGATAAAGAAGAAGAAGAAAGGTAGTGATGCGACACAAGAAATTAGCAAAGATGTCACAAGCGCGTCAGAAATAGAAAAGACAACGGCTTTTCCGCTAGTTTTAAAAGATGGTTTTGGCAATTCACATCCTGCCGATTGGGGAAAACGGGCTCGATATGCTCAGGGGAAAGATGAGCGAAATGATCAAACAAATGTCGGTAAAAAACATAGAAGCGAACATTATTATGTGCAAACAGAAACTCCATTTATCAGCGTACCGAAAGGCTACTATGCTGTAAAAATATGGTAGACTGTCTAAATGGGCAGATAGAGAGCAAGACAAGATTTAGACACAAACAATTTTTTTAAAATTTTTACTTGCATCGCGTGAATCTAGTTTCTCGCACAGTTAAAGATAATTATGCTATACGCCTAGGAGGAGAAGTGGCAAAGTTAATCAGATTCGAAGGAGGAAAAATACATATGGGACCTATAGACTTTAAAGAATCATTTTGTTCAAATCGTGAGGGTGGTCCTTCGACCGTGTATATATACTGCAACATAGTCTCACACAGTGTGGTAGGCGATACTTCTGCACCGCTACTCAGAGTGATACCCGTTTCTAGTACAGATGGAGGGAAAGATATATGTCAGTGGACGTTTCCTGATATTCAATACTGCTCTGTGTCAAAGAGGTGTGTGTTGTAATATTTGAGGCGTTTATATGCTAGTTCCCAATGCTAGGGTCTAGACTCACGCCTGGCCTTTATGGTTTCTGTTGAATTCTTGTGAATTCTTGTGACGTCGGTTTGTGCATTAGCTTGTGTCTCTCTCTGTGTGTGTGTGTGTGTGTGTGTGTTGATCGTTGTCTCTCGATTTTGTCTCATGTTGCTGTTCTTTGCCATGGCTTTTTTTGTTGCTCCTCATGCTTGGGCGTGTGTAATGGGGATGGCCTAACCTGGACCTAACAGGGGTGGGTAAGGGATGGGGTAGGTGTTGGGTCGGGGGAGGTGCGTACGGTCTTATGACCTGATGCACCCAAGGGGGGGCTTTAGGTCAGAGACCTCCCGGCCCCTTTGGGGGGAGTGGGGAGGTTGGGGTGTGGGGTCTTTCGGGTCCTGGGACCCATTTGGTCTTCTGGCCATCATCCGAGCAGGCACCAGCGCGCACTTGTTTGATTTTGATTGGTTAGGTAGCCCGTATGGTGACTGTGTCCGTCCGAGGACGAACTCGGTCAGTCATCCGGGTTACATCCCTCCATAGTCCCCTCGAAAATTCCGAAAGATTCTAATTCTAGCAATTTGGTTTTGGTTTTGTAATCCGTATGTTGCGTGGTTCCATCCGAGGAGGGATCCATTCAGCATCCGGTTTACTTTGACTATGCCGACATTTCTTGCCTACCTAACCCTAGCTCACGTTCACACAGTGATGGGCACTGTGTGACGGGACCTCAGTTTAAAGTCCCATCCGAGAAGACTGAGCAAGTGGGGCCAAGTACATTGCTTAAGCGTACTCCAGCAGCTTGCTGTGCCCATGTGTCAAAGAATAACATCGATACTATTTGAATACTTATAACGGATAGAACTGGTACCAATGTCCCATTCAAGGACGGATCATCGCCGAGTGTACTCTGTTTGCATTTCAGACGATGACGACAACGACAATGAGGGGGACGATGAGAGGGATGATGAGAGGAAGAATGAACGCTCCAGCACTGGTGCATTACTACGTGAGTCAAGCGGGCCATGGTCATATTCCAGTATTTGTAGGTGCACGATACCAATCAGGACATGGACTCGGTAATACCTTAGGCAGACTATTATGTTCAGCAATAACTATTGCAAAAAATGTGGCTAAATCTGTAGGTAAACAAGCTCTTAGTGCGGGAATCGGACTAGCTGAGGACGTAATGGCTGGAAAAAAATTTAAAACAACATTAAAATCGAGAGCATGTGATGTTGCCAGGTCTCTGATACTGGAAGCTGTAACAGCAGTACATGGTGGTTTAAACCACCTCAACCTAAACGTAAAAAGAGGAATAATACAGGTAATAATTAGTCAATGCGCACAATACGGAAGAGGAAGGGTCGCAATAGATGGCAGAGAAAACAAGCTGATATCTTTAATTAACAAACAACATGGAACTTAATCAGATCTGCGAGTGCTCGAAGAGCAAATTATACATTTTTCAGACGCGTCCCATAGTGACAACATTGGAGGCTGCAAAATGGGAACAGTTTCAGCCTGTATCTAGTTTATCAGATAGTGGACCGATCGAGTTTTACGTCAGCTGGTCTGCTGATAGATATTTAGATCTTACGCAATCTTATCTTTCGATTAAAGTTAAACTAGTAAAGCTATATCGAAATTGTGAAGAGAAGAGAAGACCTTATTGCGTCTGTGAATAATCTTTTGCATACGATGTTCTCACAAGTTTTTTTGAATGGAAAGCGTGTCAATGACTCGAACGAAAATTATGCTTTCTGCTCGTACATTGAGACGTTACTAAACTATGGCAGCGATGCCGCATCCTCGCATCTACAACTTGCCGGATGGAAAATAGATGATACCGGCGAATTTGATAATATCGCCGATAATATCTTAGGATTTCAAGCACGAAGAAGAATGATGGTGCAGAGTAAAATGGCGCAATTAATAGGCCGCATACACAGCAATATGTTTCTGCAGGTCCGATTCCTGCTCGGTTCCGTTGATTTAAGAGTACGCCTACAGAGGAGTAAAGATGCGTTCGCCATTATGGCCGCAGAAGGAGTGAGACCTAAATTGAAAATATTGTCAGCTAACTTATTTGTACGCAGAGTTATCCCATCAGCAGATCTGCTAGTGGCACACGCTGTTACTCTGAGACAGACAAGCGCGAAATTTCCTATTCACAGACAGACAAGCGCGAAATATCCTATTCACAGGGTAGTGTGTAAGACTTTTACAGCGCATAGCAGTGTTATGAGCATCGATAGAGATAATATATTTATTGGTCAGCTACCTACTAGAGTATTATTCACTTTTGTACCCAATGATGTCTATAATGGTGTGGTACATACAAATCTATTCAAGTTTGATAACAATAACTACCCACGCTACATGTTATATAAATGGAGAAGAGGTTACAACATCGCCAATACACCCTTCGTTTAGCGACGACATTTACTCGGACGCTTATTTCTCAGCGGTACTGGGGCGTTATTCAAAGACAGTGGCTACCTGATAAATAAGACACAGTTCAGACATGGAACCACATTGTTCGCATGGGATTTTATGCCTGATCTAGCTGATTCAGAGCATCACTACCCTGCATGCACTGGTTCGTTAAGAGTGGTCTTCCATTTTGCTCAAGCACTTACCGCTACAACCAATGTAATTTGCTATGCTGAATTTGATAATATGATAGAAATTGGATCAGACTTTAACGTATTAACAGATTATTAACAAATATGTTGAATACATTTGAAATAGAGGATCTATTATTCGGTGACAATAAAACGCGTGAACACTTTCTCAGTGTGTTTCCAATTGACAATGTACCCACACATATTAAATATCTCCCGGCCTCATTAGTAATAAACACGCATCCCAGTAATAAATCCGGACAACATTGGGTGGCAGTTTATTACTCTAGAAATGGAAATGCTGAATACGTTGATCCTTATGGAAGATGCCCTTCTGATGGAAGAATGATATATGTACAAATGTACAAAATGGACACTGTGCGCGTGTTTATTATTTCAACAATGAACGTGTTCAACCAGCCATAACGACAACTTGCGGATATTATTGTGTATATTTCTTATACCATCGTTCGAGAGGTGTACAAATGAAACACATATTATGGGCGCTAATTAACAGAGACAAAAATGACGCAATAGTGAAACGCCTGACGCATATGGTTATGAAGAAACGGAAACAATGATCATGTTTAATGTATAATTATGTATGTACTATGTTTTCTTTTTAATAATCGTAAATAAATGTCGTTAATATTTATCATAAAAATGCACGTGTCAATAAAAAATACATTTATTCTGTAAAAATATGTTATTATTTCTTCGTGTTCGCTTCTCACCCCTCAGCCACCATCCCCAATTATCACCATTTTTATACACCGCGATGGATGAATGCCGATAATGGCTAAAAGATCAATAGTGCGCTAGGAGCATGAGGCATACCACAATGATCAAAACATCCAAAATTAATCGTATTCACATCGTGCCAATGACAAAAAAATGCGGGAATATTTGACCACAGAGAAAACCATATGACGTGCTCTGTACTTGAACCCTGCGTATCAATTCCAGTTTTCTATAAAAAAAAAAATGTCATTCAAACGTGGTGCAATAGTTATGTTTTGAAAACCGATGATGTTAATTTTAAGCAGTGGAAAAAACATGTGACCGAAATACGGGCGTGTTCAGATTGGAAAGATAGCTTACTGACAGCTCATATTTTAGCTATAAAAGCGAAATGCGCACGACTAGTAAGGCATACAACTTTTTGAATTTGCCAAAACGAAAATGGAATCTCGATTATGCGATCGATGGAGAATGAACGGTTCTACGCCTATTAATTGTGGTTGTATCTAATGGAACAAATATAACAAGGTACCAGTACAGCAACCATTTTTAATGTCATTGCGTGAAATCCGTAACCTCTGGAGAGATTATCTAGCGGATCCGGACGAGCGCAATTACAACAAATGGGTGTTTGTGAAGTACCAACTTCGTAATGATTGTTGCACCTGTATATGGTGCGTACAAACACAAATTATTGTTTGCATAAATTGAGATAAAAAAACATTTACGTAAAAGCAAAAAAAGAAAAATGAAGAAATAGGCCTCTTTTTTAAGGGGCCACCGAAAACCAAAATTATGTTACATACACCCACACACCAATGGGTGCATAAAAAGACACACACACGCACGCATGACGTACACGCGAAGGGGACAGGGAACACGGGTGACAAGGGGCACACGCATAGCACTACGCACGCATCGTCACGCACGTGATGGTATGCGCAATACGTATGTGTGTTGTGCTTCAGGTGCGTGCCTGTGTGTGTGGGGAATGCACGTGGTAAAAAGTGTGACACCCTTGTGGATGATGGATCAGAACCAGATTCCATCGATACAGACACATTCAACCTCGTATTCCACCACGAGTAACGCCTTTCGTGGTGGTCATGTGTGGTACATACCAACTACATTATTAGTTCACAAGGAAGCAGGCATAGACAAAATCTAATAGCAGATGCCCTTAGAGTGAATGAGGCGGACGTGTTTAATGTTACTATGAGTAATGCGCGAACACGTCATAAATATGCAAAAGCACTAACGCACCAAAACATGATATTCCAATAATAGCACAAGGGAATTAGTACATATGTCCACTCGGTTAAGAACTAGGCAATGATACAATAATGTGATTTTGTTATTTATTCAAAAACACTCCAGTGAAGTATGCATTCGCGACTACAAAGTGAAATCTCCTAGTGAGTAACCTAGGCGATAATTTAATAGTAATTTTGGATATTTCTAAAAAAAACACGTAGAACGAGACGGGAGGTACATTATCACATTATTCCTTAACACATGGTATGTTTGCATCTCGATTAAAGATTGATCTCCCGGCTATTCACGACGAATGGATAAATTAAAACCATACGCAATAAATAATCTTTTTATCATACGTATGCTCGACATAAAATTCCATAAATGGTCACCCTCAGAAACATAATGACTACATTTTAATCATCGTGCAACCACACAATCTAAAACGACTGACATTATTGCAAATGCAATATTAAGCATTTAAAAACAATTTGCTCATAATGTTGGTTAAGGCAGAAGTCAGCACGTTTTCAAAATATTCAACAAAATAGTTTACTAATAAATTAACGTTAGAGACAAAACAGTCAAATTATTTCAAAATATACATCAATATCGAGCATTGACGTTATTCCTCACCCCTCCTCAACCTCATACTCCCCTACTCCACCTACGACCTCCCTTATCAGACCACCTCTTAAACTCATTTTTTTTACATCCTATTATCAGTCCTCCTCTTAAAATCTATTATATTTACCTTACATACCACGGTAGATAACCACGGAAGGGGGAGGGGGTCGCCGCCGCTATGTTAAAACATAAAATACACAACTTTTAGCGGTTAACATTTTCAAGACATGGACTCTTAACATGATTCATTATAAATATTGATTCTCAACTGTGCGAGCATGATCGACATTCTTCTCACATACCAGCGCGTACGATCGCCATTGTTCTAAAACACTTGTGTGCATATAGTCGCCATTGTTCTCCAAGCAATAGCGACCATAAATGTAGAATTGTTGGAATATAGTCGCCATTTTTTGCAAAACAATAGCGATCATAAATGGAGCGTTTTGATTGGTTAATACAGACCCACTGCGGTGAAGAACAATAGCGATCAGATACACACCATTACTAATTACGTGTCCTGAATTCACTAGAGAATTCTAAGTTATGTAAAAAGAGAAAGGCTCGATGTCATGATTCACTAAATTTGCATGCAGAGTTAATAACCTAGATTGGTTTGTGCACACATTTTGGGACAGGATATAACAGTCGTCTTAAAGATCTGCAATCATTTGGCCATACAATTAAATGTCAAAAGGTTTAATAGAATTTGATAAGCCTGCATTCTGGCAATAAGCGCTGTTTTCTAAGCATCATGCCAAAAAATTGTCCAAGCAAACAGTTAAAACTTTTACTTTTACAGACATGAAACAACACATTCTGCGAGATTTCTCTTGAATATTATGAAACTAACCCGACTGGGAACTCTTTCCCCTGCCAATTTCACTCAAATTACTTGCAAAATATGCAATCGATTTCCTGTAGAGATGCCTTGAATTTTGAAATTTTGAAAAAGCAATTAACAGAATACACATTATGGGCATTACTATCTAATTTCCATTTTAGCTTTTTCGTTTAAACTACATTTGTCAGATTATAACATTAACTGTCCAAGAAGATGTTGGAAGACTATTATGTCAGATATGGTTTAGCGAGATAAGGATTTTGGCTTATTAGGAGGTGAAGAAAGGAAAAGTGTGTGTGGAATTCTCAAACCCCAATATCAATTTACCGGTGTGTATGCTGGGACTCTCTCACGTTCTTTCCTCATTGTTATTTTGCATGGTTACGTTGTCAAATGGAGTCCATTACGATGCCTCTCACGCACACAATATGGTGTTTTATGGTTATGTTTGTGCTGCGACATATTAGCATAAGGTCCATCTACAAGCGATTTTATAATAGTGTGTACCAACGTGTTTGCAAATATGGATGTGAATGAATGTATGTGCATGTGTGCATGCGTGCACCCAGTTAAGTGTGTGAACACTTACACCTGCTTGTGCGTGCATATGTGTGTGTGTGTGTGTGTGTGTGTGTGTGTGTGTGTGTGTGTGTGTGTGTGTTGTGTGCGTGCGTGCGTGCGTGCACGCGCATATGGGTGTGTGTGTGCGTGCATGCGTGCGAG
Organism: Chaetoderma sp. LZ-2023a; assembly: GCA_034401795.1. Lineage (NCBI taxonomy): Eukaryota > Metazoa > Mollusca > Caudofoveata > Chaetodermatida > Chaetodermatidae > Chaetoderma > Chaetoderma sp. LZ-2023a. The sequence goes on along the minus strand of CM067371.1, from coordinate 34,638,987 downwards.
TGTTTGCACGTGGGGATGTATGTCTGCTTATTTATGTGATTGTATGTGCGTCCATGCACTGCACTACATATCAGTGATAATGGCATCCTATAATGTCACAATGTGCCTGAAAGTTAAAGTACAAATTTAACTAGATTACGTTAAAATCAATCACTTGTTTATCGGTAATGATTAGGAGACAGTTGATTGAGTAATTACTGTGACCATTAAGGATATCTATTTGTGGTCGACTAAATACGTTAATTAATATTTATTTTATGAAAACAATGAAAAAGAGTTGAAGAAAGCTAAAGTGGTCAGAATAGATTCACTTGGCTCTCACGCATTCTTTCCCATGATTATATTGCCATGGTTATATTAGTCCTGGGTGTCCATTATCGATACATCTGTCACTTTTGAAGCACACCCAAGACAATAATGCACACTTCTGAATATTGTGCCTGTTCTTTACACATATTCTTAAACATATGTAGCCTTGTCTGGAGAAAGAGAAAGAAAAATACATTCAGACCTGTCTAAAACAAAAGAAGGTCGTCTTGTGGACAAAAAGGTAATTTTCATGCTATAACCTACTACCATGATCGCACATGTTAGTGGGCCCGAACTGGAACAATAAAAGTTCAATACAAAACCTGCATTATCTGTGTTATATTCTGTAGAAATCTCTCTCTGTACAATCCCTACAATATTCTAATAGTTCATGTGTTACTAAGTCAGGGCTAAATGTCATTGGCTAGTCAGTACTAACGTTATCTAATTTTTGCTATGTAGATATGGTCTCCTGAAATTTGCCGTGTCCTTGTTAGTTTGCATGGGTTATGAACAAGTATTATACAGAAAACTGAATCTTTATTGCATAGGAAGATTTGCAAACCATGCATGTATCCTTAACCTCAGTAGTCCACCTTCCTACACATCTGTAGGCGAACATTAACCTTTGATGACAGCGAGGATAGTAACCTTTACTCAATATATGGGGCACTACCATCCATTGCCATATATGTTACGCGAGAAGGAATATATGCTCCGAGGCATGCTTTAGACAATAGACTTCCACTTCTCTTGGCACAAATAGGAATCAATTATTTATATGTCATGCTCCATCATCTCCATTTGACAAATTTCTGGGTAATGGCGTCATTTGTGGAAGAGCTTCTAGAATCCAGATCCGAATCATAATCATGAATAAAGATATGTAATACCGTTTGAATGGAATAACATTATTTGCTTCCCTTTGCTTCCATTGAAACAATCAATACAGAAATAGATCATAATTTACCTATTTGAACCTTGAAATCCTATCAACTCAATTTCGGCATACAACTATAGTTTTGAATATTTGAAACTAATATGCGAAGAGCCTGGAAAGACAGCACCAGCTTCCAGTCACCTCGGCGTTTTTTCGAATTCGTGTTCAACTGTTTGTCTTGTCGGAAATCGTGTACTCTTGAACGACAGAAAGTTGTCATTTGTTATTATTGTAAAAATGAGGGCCTGAAATTTAAATTACACCCAATTCATTTCTAGTAAATATGGACCTCATTCTCTTAAACACAGCTTAAAGGATTTCTCGACAATTTGCACTCCCGGTTAAAGCTGGCTTTTGATTACTCGACCAGACACGTCTTGCTAGATCTACAGAATAAACACAGAGCCTGAAGACCCCGCACTTGGCTAGCGAATTATGAAATTAGATCATGCTTATACAATGATACAGCTGTTTATCTCCCTGTCTGTGTGTCATTTGGTGGCTTGTAATGCTTTCAACAGAATCAACCCTGTATATCAGACAGCCATTCCTGAATGGATCCTTTATGAGGTAGAAATCAAAATGACTCATTCTAGATTCAGATCTTGGTTCAGGATTTGGTGGCGGTATTGATTTGAACAAACACTTGATCAGCAGTGGTGCATTTAAGGAACTGAATAATTCGTTGTGCTGACTGTACGATTAGAATGCTGTGTGAGATAGTTTGCGTCAATAATTTTATTTTCTATGTGCTTTTGTGTATTTTCTGTGTTGGAACCATATGTTCGAATTAGAATAATGCAAATATTGGTAAATAGCCTTGTCGTTAACTGTAATAATTGAACCCTTTTCTTCCTTTATGGTCCAGTTTATCACACTGTTTAATAAGAGCTATGAAAATGAAGGCTGATATTAAGCTCGATATCGTTTTGAGGTAAATCGATAGGGAATTAATGGGGCAAATACTTTAATTAACATATTATCTTCCCCGAGCAGCCTTTGCATTCAGCACGTCATTCATTGCTGATTGGGAATTACAATTATTTTCTCAAGGAATAAAAAGACTGTAAAGAATCATTGCAAAAATTTGTCTTTTTAGGAGCAAATCTGGAGATCTTATGTTACTATAAGTTAAGTAATGTGCAGTTATGCTCCATGTGGTATGCTATCATGTGATCTCGATTCATTGTTCATTTGAATCTCACACATCCTATCACGGGCTATGTTATCAGAAATTCTGGAGCCCTGCTGCAGCACATTCTTAACATGGGCATGTAGGATAATCATATTTTATTGCCATAATGTATCTGCTTATTTAATACTGTAGCATCCTGTTATATCACAAGGGATGATGTATCTGAAGTCATAATAGAATATGGTTTCTTCACGAGCCATGCTGTATATGTAATTAACTTTCAACATGGATATAAGAACCCTTCATTAACCACCAGCCCTTTAACGTTAAAGTTATATTTGACATTTAGAACTCTCAAGAATTTTGGCCAATGTGAAAAAGAGATGCCATACTTCATCGTGGTTGCATACAGATGTAATGGCTTATCTAAGTTGGTGCAGATTGTTTGGCATAAGGTACGGTACTGGTCTTAATGAGCTGCCATCTCTTGGTTTTTGAATGATCAGTGCTCTGTTAATACACCATTATTTTCTCAGCAACATTTCACAAAATTGTCCAAGCTACAAATAATCCTTCAAAATGTACAGAAACCAAACCACAAATTCGTAAATGATTTTCAAACTAATTTGACTTGGAACAGTTGCTGCCTACAGTTTCCAATCAAATTATTTTCAAAATACCCAACTGCTTTCTCTTAGAACTGTCAAAATTTTAGATTTTAGCAATTGCAATTTACAGAATACGCCTTGCAACCACTAGAATCAGATTACTATTTCAGCCGTTTGTTACCTGAAAACACATTTCCCAGATTATAATACAAACCTTTCAAGAAAATGTTAAAGGCAAATTGTTCCTTCCGATATGGTTTAACGAGATATGTATTCAGGCTTATTAATGGATGAACAAAAGAAACGTGTTCGTGGACTAGTCAAACCCCAATATCAAATTATTGCTGCTATGCTGCGACTCTCTTAAGCTCTTTGTTACTTTGCCATGCTTATGCTGCCACAAACATATGTCTTTTATGGTTATGTTTTGACTGCGGCGTTTTAGCGTATGGTTCATCTGAAAGGGATTGATTATCTTGGTATTATCTAACTTCAGACGATTTTATAATCGTATGTACCAACATGTTTCCAACTATCCATATGAATGATGCATGTGAACGTGTGAGTGTGCACGCCTAGATAAGTGTGTGTGTGTGTGTGTGTGTGTGTGTGTGTGTGTGTGTGTGTGTGTGTGTGTGTGTGTGTGTGTGTGTGTGTGTGTGTGTGTGTGTGTGTGTGTGTGTGTGTGTGTGTGTGTGTGTGTGTGTGTGTGTGTGTGTGTGTGTGTATGTGTGTGTGTGTGTGTGTGTGTGTGTGTGTGTGGGTGGGTGGGTGGGTGGGTGGGTGGGTGTGCGTGCGTGCGTGCACGCGTGCGTGCGTGTGTGCGCGCGCTATCATCTGTGTGTGCATGTGTGCATGCAGGGATTCAGCCAGGAGTGTGCGCGTGCGTGTGTGCGTGTGGGGGGCGGGCGCTGTGTGTCTGCGTATTTATTTATGTGAGTGTGTGCGCGCCCGTGCACGGCACTATCTGTCAGTGATGATGGCACACTACAATTTCCCTATGCGACCGAAAATTAAAAGAGAAATTTAACGAAATTTCTTTAAAATCAATCAGTTGCTTATATTTCTTTAAAATCAATCAGTTGCTTATCGGTAATAATTAGCTGACAGTTGATAGTCATGTTGGTACCTTCGATGATTACACGGTTAAGGATATCCGTTGGTGTTTGACTAAATCCTCCAAGTTAACTAGTTAATTTATTTATTTTATGAAAGCAAATTCAATACATTCACATTCCTCAATCAGTATATCTCAATCGACTGTCAAATTATTATTGTTTATAGGTAGAGACCAGCCTAAATAATTGATCATGTCTTATGGACATGCATATGAGGTAATTGCAAGTTCTAGTTTTTTCTTTAAAATCCATGGTGGAGTGGCAGTTTCACCGCAGGCAATACTCGATGAATCTCCAGACTGACATCTATGAGGTAAGACAGAGATCCACCCTATGAGTTGGAGAAGAAAGAGTTGAAGAAATATAAAGTGGTCGGAGCATGTTCACTTGGCCCCATGCGTACGATCCTGTCATCATTTTGCCATAGTTATGCCACCCTGAGAGTACACAGCGCCACGTCTCCTACTTCTCTGGCACACACAATAACCGGATTGCAAATATCTGAATATTGTCCCTATTCTTTACACATACTGTTAAATAGACGTGGCTTTGTCTGGAGAAATAGAAATAAATTCAGACCTGTCTATAACAGACACCTGATTCTGCGGCCACAAGATGGTGGTTCTTTAAGACTTGTTGACCCAAAAGTAATTCCATATTTTAATGTGTTTCCATAATAACGTATGTTACTGGGCCGGAACCGGAATAATATCGGACTGGCCAATATGGTCCAATGTTGTCCTAGTATCAGGCCTGTAACCTGTGTTACCGCAATTATATTCTGCAGAAATCATTCCATGAATTACAACATTCTAATACTTCACGTTTTACTATGCCAATGCTAAATGATATGGCCATGGTTAGTAATAACTTTATCCACTTTTTGCTATGTAGATCTGGTCTGCTGAAATTTGTCATGTCTTTTTCAGTTTGAGCAAGGATTATATTGAAAACTGAGTCTTTATTGCATAAGAAGATTTGCAAACCATGCATGTATCCTCAACTACAGTAGTCCGACTTACTAAACATCTGTAGGCGAACATTAAGCTTTGATGACAGCCAGGATAATAACCTTTGCTCGATATATTGTGCACTACCGCCGGCAGGTATGCTTTCTCTAGAACTAATATATATGCTCCAAAGTATGCTTTAGATAATCTACACCCACTTCTATTGACGCAAATAGAAATTAATTATTTAGATGTCATGACTCATCATCTCCATCTGACAATTATCTGAGAAACAGCACAATTTGTGGAAGAGCTTCTAACATCCGGATCTGAATCATAGTCATGAACAAAGATATGAAATAACATTCGAATTGAATACCATTATGTGCGCAGAGTTCTGTGGCAAATCAGAGTAATTATTTAAGACAGAGCATCGCAAAATACCAGAACATCCACATTCGTTTTGATGGTAACAAATGGAAGCCTGACATGTCCAATAATGCATAGTTCCATTAAACCAATCAAAAGAGAAAAAGGTCATGATTTAACTGTTTTAAAGTTGAAACCAAATTAGCTCAACTTCAGCAAACACGTATATTTTTTAATATTTGAAACCAATATGGCAAGAGCCTGGCGCTGTCATAGGCAGCACCAGCTTCCAATTAAATTAGTTTCAAAATATTCATAAAAATGATTCTTACAATGTCAAATATTTTTTATCTACTCAGAGATTTCTTGTTCAACTGTTTGTCTTATGGGAAATCGTGTACTCTTAAACGTTTCAAGCTTACCATTTGTTATTATTCTCAAAATGAATGGGTGAAGGTGCAAATACACCCAATTCTTCTCTAGTAAATGTAGATCTCATTGTCATGGAGAAGGCGTAATTGATTCCACTCCAATTTGCAGTGCCAGTTCAAGATGTGCTTGCATTACTCATCCAGAGATGCATCGTTAGACTTACACAACTAACACAGACCTTGAAAGACCCTGCACGTAACAAGCGAATTGTGAAATGGGATACTGCTTATATTGTGATACAGTTGTTTATCTCTCTCTGTCTGAGTGTCGCTTGTTCGGCTTCTCATGCTTTCAGCAGAACCATCCCTGTATATCAGACAGCCGTTCGAGACTGAATCCTTCATGACATAGAAATTAAAATGACTGAAAGCCAGCAGTCAAGCGTGTTCTAGATTCAGATGTTGGTTCAGGATTGGGTGACAGTATTGATTTGAACAAACACTCGGGTATGGTCAACAGATGTGTATTTAAGGAACTGAATAATTCGCTGTCCTGACTGTAAGATTAGAATGGTGTGTGGGATAGTTTTGGACAATATTTTCATATTCTAAGCGCTTTCATGTTGTTTTTGTATAGGAACCATATGTTCGAATTAAACCAATGCAAATATTGATAAATAACATTTTCGTTAATAAAGAATAATTGAACCGTTTTCTTCATTTATAGTCCAGTTTATAGCACTGCTTAATAAAACCCACGAAAATGAAAGCTGATGTCAAGCTTGGTATGGTTTCGAAGTTAATCGATAACGAATCAATGGTTATGTTGTCAAATAGAGTACATTACGATGTCTATTGGGCACACAAAATGATGTTTTATGGTTCTGTTTTTGCTGCTGTGTTTTAGCATATGTTCTATGTCCGTCTGAGCGAGATCCATTATCTTAGTATCATGTAGATACAGACAATGTTATGCTCGTGTGTACATGTGTGTTTGCATCTATGCATTTGAATGGATGCGTGTGCATGTGTAAATGCGTGTGCCCAGATAAGTGTGTGTGTGTGTGTGTGTGTGTGTGTGTGTGTGTGTGTGTGTGTGTGTGTGTGTGTGTGTGTGTGTGAACTTACACATCCATGTGCACGTGTGCTTGTGTGTCCGCTTATTTACGTGCATGTGTGCGCGTGCGTGCACTATGTGTTAGTAGTGATGACACATTATAATATCACAATGTGACTGAATTCACTGAAAGTTGAAAAACAAATTTAAGAGGAAAATCATTTGCTTATGGGTAATGAGTAGCTGATAGTCGGTTGAATCATTCTAGTGACCATTAGAGGGGTTGTGCGATCCATGACTGGTCAACTACATTTTCCATGTCAACTACGGTTTATTTTATGAAAGCAAATTAATTTCCATTCAAATTCGTTATATTCACCTTCCGCAATCAACATATCGCAATCGACTGTCGAATTATTATTGTTAATATGTAGAGTCCAGCATAAGTAATTGATCATGTCTTATGGACATGCATATGCGGTAATTGAAATTTCGCGTTCTTTCATTCAGATCCATAGCGCCACTGTCGTCCCAAGAAATACTCAAAGAAACTTAAGACAGCCTTCTATGGGGCAAGAAAGATCTCCACACTATGTATGAGTTGATAAAGAAAGAGTTGAAAAAAGAGTAAGTTGTCAGAGCAATTTCACGTGACTCTCATTAGTACTCCGCCTCATTATTATCATGCCACCCCTGGGAGTCCATTATCGTCACCTCTGCTACATCTCGTGCACACAAAATAACAACCTTGCATCTATCTTAATAAGGTCCCTATTCATAATATACATTTTCAATTAGACACGTATGTGTCGGTGATAAATTTTCAAAAATAGTATTCACTTCATCTGCAAATGGACATTCCTCAAGACTACTGCAGTGGCTGGGTTTCTTGCTGGCTTAGCCATGAACACGTTAAGGTGACGCTGGAGTTCTGTGCTTGGGTCGATTATGATCATAGATTATACCAAAAATGTAATCTTCATTGGATAGAACGATTTGCATAGCATGCGTTAGCTTTCCTCGCTATATGGTGAGAAATATACCGTGAATCATGCTTTATATGGTCTACTTCCCCTTTGATAGACGGAAATAGAAATTAATTATTTAGCTGCCAGGCCTCATCATCTTCATCTGGCAAATTTCTGGAAAATGACGCCATTTGTGGAACCGATTTAGATGAGATTGTGTAAGAGCACATAATATAATTGACGATTGAACGTTTTGCACATCCATACGTGTCAAAGTAAGAAATTAATATTCTATGAATAAGGGAGTAAAAATGTTGGAGGAGTGTCAGAACCAAATATTTCAGAATCCATATGGCCAGATAGTTTAACACCCATAGCAGGGTTATTCCCTACAATTTTTCAATAAATCACACACATTTCTCTTCTGGCTAAAATAAATGAGTGCGTTTGGAATAACCAGAATTCATGAACTCTAAGTGAGTTATTTAAATGTCTCTACTTCTATGATTTCCAATCTGTTTACCGAATTGAGCCTGCACCACACAATACCATGAATAAAAGTAAAATACCAATTGATGTTATCTTTATTGATTCTCAGAATCTTGGCTTGTTTTACATTTCACGTCTATGCCACGCATCATGCTAAGATGCCATATTTTCATTACGGCGACACTGTGTGGATGCGCGCTCTGAAAGTGCAAGCATGAAAAGGTGGGTGATGCGTTGTGGTGAATTTAGCAAGTGGAAGAGCAAAACAAGGTATGGAGCTCGTAGATATGGTAGAGATACTTTTGTTTCACGTTTGAGAGTTTTCTGTAGTGGTGATATTTCGATTACTATCATTCAATCCACTTTATTCTTCAACCCACCTGCAGGTGCACCCATAATAACACATGTCTATGGCAGAAACAGCGCCCTGGAAAATTAGTTTAAAACTATTTAACAGTATGTTTATTAAATAGAAAAGACATAATTCGTACTACTTAACGTACTATGAAGCATTTATAGCGGACTATATCACGTTATTAGATGATGTAATTGATCTTGACGTCACCCTACATGTGACGTAATTGATTATGACACAATCTTATTGATCGATAAACTGTATTCATCAATTATCAGTGACTATTTTGTTATCTCTTTAGAGCAGCCATTGTACTTAGCATCGCCGTCAGCTAATGTGCATATGACACATAATAGACCACGTGGCTCGTGAGAAATAGCGTCTGCTATTGATTTTCTACTCGCCATTGCATCAGCAAACTGGCTAACGGCATTATCTGGTTGGTTATATAATTACAAGTAAGTGTTCTTCAGCTCAATGCCCTGTGGTATCTGATGTAATTTGGAAAATCTGATGCTGTAAAAGGTTGCTGGGCAACAACAGAATACCAACTCTTCGGTGTATATATATAGATAGTGTTACACCTCTGTTAGCAGTTAAATGGTGTGACCTCCCATTTCCTTCACGCAAATTCCAGCGTATTATTCCGAAGTAAACCACCTCTCGCAAAAGAACCTGTTGCGTCTTGGAAACACTTTATGCATTCACACATCATTTTATGTCATAAGACTTCTGGACTATGAGTCTATGAATTTGCAAAGAAAGCGAATATGTTTTCGGAAGACTCCGTCTATTCTAGCTAAGCTCCGCCCACCCTTGTGCCTGTTGGAATCGATTTGGAATTATTGAGGCCTGAATTCCCAGAATCTAATTTTCAAGATAACCATACAGGTAAACTGCTGAATATTTTGAAACTAATTTGTCTGGGGATGTTGCTGCCATTGGAAGTATCAGCCCTCAGTTGAATTAGTTTCAAAATGTGGAACAAAATGTTTATTAAATGGAAGTATCTAGGTTATCGATCAATCGTATGCCATAGTAATCAACCACGTGATGTGTAGAATGACCTCCTAATCAGATACGTATTGAATGCCGTAGATAATTTCATCACAAACGCCCATAGGCAGCATCAGCATCCAGGCAAATTAGTTTCAAACTATTCGATAGCTTCCCTGTATAGTTTTTTGGAAATTGATAGTCAGAGAGTTCTGGGATGGATCGATCCCAAAACAGAGGAAGTGTGGGGGAAGCTTAGATAGGGATGTGCGGGGTATAGCTAAGACAGAATTTCTCCTTTATTAATTCAGCAAGGATGTCCAATTCGTACTCCTTTCTCATTGACTAGAATTCTTGAGAGAAATCCTGATGTTCATTACACTTATTCATACAGGCCATGACATTGAAATGGATTGAGGTAGTGGGGATTTATTGTGCTAAGGTTCAAAGCTAACTAGTGCCAATCTCTCCCCCCCCCCCTCCATGGGAAGCGTCGTGTCGACTGGCTGCAGTGTCAGGGTCGGAACGACTGTATGTGCTGCCGTTCCCGTACTATGCGTAGATGCGTTGATAACAGTGTTGAAGACGAAGTGGACACCGAGGGAACTCCCCTCGACTATCATGTTGTTATAGCCGCTGACTTGGATGTCCTCGATGTTCACGATCATGTTGCTCGGAATCAACCGTAGGTGTGGTGAAATAGCAAAGTCAAATTTGCGACGGGTCTTCTGCAACCCCTGCTGGAACTTAGCAATAAGACTACGATGATCATATCCTCAACGAGACTGATGAACATGGCCTGAACCCCTGCTCTGCTGACACCACCTATGGAATGACGCAGCTTGGTGTGGTATGTGAGGAGGCAGGAGCACAGTGCTTCCAGGGACTGGTTGATCCGAACGATCTCTGCTGGTGTGAGGCCTGAGGTGGTATGTGGGATAAAGTACTTCCACACAACTGGATAGTCCTGCCGCAAGCCAGTGATGTGCATATTTTAATTATAATCCTGAGTAGTCACGTCTCCGGTCACCGTACATAACCTGTAGACCGCTGTTGTCACCACCATGCCACCGATAGTCTGGGTGAGCGCTGAACTCTCTCTGTAGTCTGCTGGCCGCTGAGACGCTATGACTGTTGGGCTGTGGGTGTAAGTCGTTTGTATCAGGGAGGCTTGCACCCAGCTCATGGAGGATTCGTCACACCGTGAAGTACACGTGGAATCTGAGACAGCTGGCGATGAGCACAGTTTCAGGAGTACAAGAATAGGAGTGAAGCAGGGTGGAACTTACTCCACATCGAGCGGTGGCATACCACACGGCAAAGACCAGCTGCTGATTCCAGTGTGAGAGGCCTGGAGCAGCCATGCAAGTATGAGCTTGCTTCGCATCCTTGATGGTGATGGGGCGGTTGGTCAGCGATCGTGGGTTGACGGAGAAGCTGGTTCGGGACAGTCCATAAACTGTGATGGAGAACGGTGTTAGCTCGGGTATATCAGACAACAGACATCTAAGGCCAGTCAAGGGTGTACTCATGAGGGGCAGTTGGCTCCGGATGACTGTCATGAGGTTCAGTTGGAAGGCCATCTATGCTGGTGTTCTTAAAGCTACCGTACAGGCAGCACACTATTTGTAGTCGTCTCGACTCCAGAGACCCGTGAGGCGACCACGTCGTACCATCTCGTTTTCTAGCTCCTCCATATCAACCCGCCCCTGGAGCCTTTGAGTTATTTCTGTCACACTTAAGGTTTCTCCATGCGGTACAGGGCTTGGACCTTCAATATATGGTGGTACTCTTCATCGGTGACCTGTCCATCCTCGAGAGCTTTGCTGACAGACTCGTCGATAGTCCATAGCATAATCTGTGCCAGTGTCAAGCACTTAGCATGCTTCTCCAGCCTCCTTGTGATCTGCCGCTGCCCCACCATGAAGCCAGTGGCCAAGACCGTGGTAGCGCGATGGCGACGATGGCACCCACCCCTGTAGCGAGAGTGGCCACAGATGCCACACCAGCACTGGCTCCAATCACACCCGCAGCAGTGGCTGTACGCGCGAGGACATTGTAGGTTGTCTTATATCGCCTGTGCGTTCTGCTGTACTTTTCTGCCTCATGGACGAGATTCTGCCTGATGGCATCTATCTGCTGGAGTCGCCAGCCGTGTACTGAACCACCCTCGTCAGTCAGGGAGGGGTATATTTCTGGTTTCTTCCGCCACTCTGATTTTGCCATAGTATACCAATCAGATTAAACCTGCATAACCTGCATAATCTGCTCATGAGTCACAGAAGGGTTCATTTTGGAGAGCCTGGCGAACCGTGCCAGCTTTTTAGTGTCGAGACAGACATCTCTTAGAAAGTGGTCATCCAGCACTATGTCGGGTGCCAGAAGCTTTCTGAGATGTGACATCTGGAACGTCACCTTATGACCAAGATAGTAGGTCCGCCGCTGGATGACTTTCTTGGTCTTACACTTCTGCGCCATCTCCTCTTCCCACTGTATGACATCTGGCCCATCCTCGTCTGCGAAGACACCTGGCTCATCGTCATATGTGAAGACATCTGGCTCATCGTTGTCTGTCAAGACTCCTGCATCCTGCTTACTCTCCTCCAGGAGGGCCTGCCAGTATCGGGAACCTTCACTGTTCCTTCGCCTCCTTGCCTCGCTGGCAGCCTGTTGATACAAGCTCTCCCGCTGTAGTCGTTCTCCCTGTTGACAGATCTTTTGCTGTGCGAGCATCTGTGCGGCCTTTGGGCAACCCTCTATCGTGTTCACCATCTCGGCAAAGGTCAGATATTCCTGGTGTGATATCATGTTGTCGTCAGGTCAATGAGTAATAAGAGTGTAAACTCTAAATGGGCGTCTGATATCCCACCCGTGCTGACATATATGTTAATGGGGGTGGGGGGGGGGGCTGTCAAACAGGTGATTTACAGGTGTGAAGAGGCTAGGACTGATAGTTTTCCATAGGTTGCTGTTAGAACCTGGGAGATACTCTATCACGTCCCAGCCGACTTCTAACAGTGAGCTGCTGTGTGCACTGCCCAGACGTTAATGTAGCACATCAGCGTGTATGTATGTTGTGGCCCGCTGGGGCACCTCGAAGATGACCCATTCTACAGGGTACTGTACCACCTGTCTCCCCTCTAGAGAGGGTGAGATTACGTTCTCACCACCGGAGAGTAGCAGTCGGACAATCGGCATGGTTATATCTCCTGTTTAAACCCCTCCTATATCATGCTATGGAACCCATATTTGCTCACTTGATTGGTGTTGCTGAACTGGCAGATGTGTACGCAGTTGATGCTGCCACTGTAGACGAGAGCGATGGCAAGTCATTCGCGCTACAGTACGAAGCAAACTCAAAGGCATTCTCCCTCCACCCCATTGTTGGCGATGGGATGGAGCTGCTCACAGACCTCAAGGATGTGTGGAAGGAGTGCTGGGTCGCACATAGATGGCCACAAGACCGTGTTTCGGTACGATTTCCTGAAGAGGAAGTACATCCTTGAGCCGTTGATTGAGCTCTCGGATACAGAGGTGGCAGACATCAATACCCTAAATAACGACCTCAGCTTTCATCTGGTCAAACCTTATTCGAGCGGTGCCCCGCCATTGACCCATGATGGTCTACTATTGACCCTGGCAAAAAACCTGCAGTTCATGTTTGAGAAGGCTGAAGTGTGATACCGCACTGGACCTGGTGGTGACTGGCAAACATGGGTGCCACTATATAGGCCTCCCGCAGTCATTGACATAGAGGTTACTCCCCTCTCCACTGTTGTGAAAAGGGATTGGATAGTTCGAAAAATCTATAATCGGGGATCATCCTTCCTCACCTACATAGGTGAAGGTGTCTCCCTAATGCGGGTGGGTCACCGGATCGGGGTTACAGGTGGAAAGCATCCTTTGGGTAGATTGTGTGTCACATGGCACCAAAGCCAAGGGTGCTGTTAAACTGCTTCAGCGAGTTGGACTCACTAGCCTACAAATGACGCATAGTCCAAGAGTTATGTTTCGTAGCCGGCGGCAGAGTGATGCAGCTAGCCACAGCCCCTGAGGGGATGAAGATCACTATCGATCCGGATGAAACAGGGCTCGATCTGGCACAGATATTTCTCGAGGGGTTCACTCTGTTCAGTTCAACTCTTCATATATAGCCATGATTCTCACAATACTGCTCGTGCTGGCGTCTACAGCAGTGGCACAGGGCGCTGAGACTGCCATGATATTGGATTCCAAGTGGGCCCACTTCCGGGATGACCCCGAGTACAATCCTTGGTTCGACCCCTTGCGGAGAAACCTTTACGACCGCTTTCACCCACGTGAAGAGATCGATTGAGTCTGTCTGCCACGTCTATGGTGTGGAGCGGGTAGGACGTTGTTGTCTGATGGAGACACCTGCTATGTACCAGATTCTCTGCATAACATGTGAACATGCCAGAGTCTGCCGTGGGGTAAATGCTAAGCACTTCAGCATCCTACCAGGTGACACTATGGGTGGTTCCATCATGCCGATGCGACTCTGGCAGAGACTACGTGTTTGTATGAGCCTACACAGAATAGAGAGAGAGAGAGAGAGAGAGAGAGAGAGAGAGAGAGAGAGAGAGGCCACTGGCCAGTATCCTGAGGAGGTTCTCCCGGACATGGGGTCCGCACGGCAGTTGCATATTCGCCACAGCCTTCCATGTCTGGGAGAACAGCAGCTCCCCTCCCCCACATGTCTCCCCTTTGCCCCAGCTAGAGCGTATCGAAGAAGTCCTGGATCTGACCCTCGGTCACAGATCCAGGCGGCGAGATCTTGCTGCATCGTTTCCGTTGCTCCAAGGCGCGCGTCTGGCAAATGGCCTCGTAGGCGGCGCACAGGTTTGGGGACTCGCGGATCTGCGTGGCAAGTGTGCTGAGCTCGTCGATGCGGGGCTGTTTCAGCCAGGAACCCTGGGTTGCATTCTACGGGAACGTAGTTGATCTCAAAGACCTTCCAGAGGATGACGCCCAGCAGGTAGTGGCAGTCGGGCGCAACTGCTGCCAGGGCATCTATAATGCTGTGGTCGAAGAGGTTTGTGCTGCTGTCCGCGAAGCACGGGTCAACGTGCTGCGTCAGGTACTCGCATCAGTCCGCGAAGCCCATCACCTTGTCGAATGTCCACCGGGTTGACTATATTGGCATCAGACACCACACCGAAGTAGCTGAACTGCATCAGCGAGGCCTCGTAGTCCGACTTGGGGCTATTGGCATGTCCCCAGTAGCCCAGCAACCCGCCGTCGACGTGGATGTCGGTGCCCCACGCACGCGTCCCGCAGTCGATCTCGAGCAGGCACACGCTCATGGCCTCAAAGAGAGTCCCCCACCAGCATGCCACGCTGCCGCTGCTCCAGGTCTTGACCCCGCACCTCTGGCCCAGAACCTCCTCGAAGCTCGAGTTGGGGTTCCACCCCATGATGGCGGCCAGTTCGGAGCCGCCTACCGTTGTTGCCTTGTTCTGCAGCCATCCCAGGCTGCGCTGTCGTGGGGCATCCACGAACAGTTGGATAAACTGATCAAGGTTCTGTTCCATCTTGGTCTGGATGGCGTCTTCTTTCTGGTGTGGTTAATCGGCGATCAGTGGTGTATATCACTGTGGAGGCTTGTCTCTAAATGGGCGTTCAGACCCTGTTATGTGTGATAGTAGTAGGGTCGGTAATGATACTACCTCTCCCAACTGGCCGCCGTTCGGCGATCCGTGATGGCCCCCACCGCCCTCTCAATCCCTGGGGGCCTCCACACCAACCACATGTCTCAACAACCCTATGCCCCAGGGATTGAGAGGGCGGTGGGGGCCACGGATCGCCGAATGGCTGACAGTTGAGGGATGTGGTTCATTTTAATTCCTACCCTACTACTATCGTATGCCATCATAATCAACCACGTGATGAGTAGAATGGCGTCCTAATAAATTGCATAATGAATGCCGTAGATAATTCCATCACGGGCGCACATAGACAGCATCAGCACTCAATCAAATTAGTTTCAAAATATTTGACAGCTTACCTATACAGTTTTCTAGAAATTGATAGTCAGTGAGATCAGGGATCGATCGATCCCAACACAGAGGAAGTGTGGGTGGAGCTTAGATAGGGATGTGCGGGGTATAGCTAAACAGAATGAGACAAGGATGTCCAATTCGTACTCCTTTCTCATTGACTAGAGTTCTTGAGAGAAATCCCGAATGTGCATTACACTTATTCATACGGGCAATTCCGGTTAAATGGGTGAAAGTACAGGGGAATTTTTGTGTTAAGTATCAAAGCTAACTAGCATGTGCCAATCTCTCTCTCTCTCTCTCTCTCTCTCTCCCTCTCTCTCTCTCTCCGGATGTATTAGCTATATGCTAGTCTACCACATAAACAGATACACTAACTATGGTAGCACACATGAGATTATCCTGTATGCCAAGGCTAGCTATATTTTAGCAAAATACTATCCTTGCTAGCCAATAAATATTTGAGCCACATTTTAACTTCAATGTCAGTAATAAACGTCTTTGTCGTCAGTGATCATCAGTTAATATTATCAATTCTACAGTCCAGTGGCAATGGCCATCTTACTATATAAGAAAGATAGTGACTATTTTGAAACTAATTTAACTTAGGCAGCAACAGCCTTCAGTCATATTATTTGCACATTATTCTACAACTGAAACAGAAATTTTGCTTTGCAACTGAAATGCAGGAACTTAGGACTAAGTCAGGAAATATGCCAAACAATAAAATAAAATAAATTTTAATTATTAACCAATGATCTAGTCAATTTTCCTTTTACATAGCCAGATTTCAGTTTTACTAGCATTTGACTAATTGGCTAATAGGTAGCTCTGTCCCTGCAAGGCTGATAATATGAGCCACACATACGCACGTACGCACACACACACACGCGCGCACACACACACCGTACAACCGGCGTCGAGTAACACAGAGACATCGGGGCCTGAGGGTGCGGGGACATCGATAACACGGATAACAAGAATTGACTTCCAGTTTGAGGTGATAATTCATCATTTGTTCTGGTATGTGCGATATAAATTATGACGTACATCTTACAATGAATGTTCGCAGATTGTACATGCAGATTTTCTGCAGTCCCACACTTGTTGTTATTTTATATTATGCTGGCAAGTTGAATTGTATTAGTCATATTAGTTCCAAAATATTAAACAGAAAGTATTTAAAATAGTAAAGACATACAGTTCGTACAACTTGGCATACCATTAAGCATTTAAGACGGACATATATACGACATTCTTGATTTAATTGATTGTGACGTCAACCTAAACATTGTAACGTAATTTATTATGACGTGATATATTTGACTGACAGACTGAATTCCTCTTATCACATTGGTTTTAATATTGCAAAACATAAGCACCAAAATGTAGTATCAACTGCCCAGGAAATGAAAAATGGAATATTATCATGACAGATATGATTTTCTGAGGCGAGACTTCTGGACTGGAAACGGCTGAATAATGGGAACATGTACTTGAAGTACACTGCGGTAGACATGTCTTACAGTTGTTGAGCTGTGATCGTCTACATTTTCTTATTCATCACTATTATACGGAAGCTATGTCGAACCTCGTGAGTTTATTTGTACTACGCATCAGGAAGACAAAATGGCATGTTTCATCTGTGACCTATATGAGGCTATTGCAAACGCACATTCCTTGCGGCTATGTCTTTATGTCTGTGAGTCCGACATGATAATAACTGTTCTATTGACCGTGAACTTCAACAAACTTTGAAAAAGATACTGCCATTACGATGCCAAAGAAGTATTTTTGGTTGTTCAAGTGGTCAAAGTTCAACATCATCGAAAAGAGCAAGTGGTCATGATTCCGAATGCAGCTTCTTGTATCAGGATAGGTTTGTCTCCCAACATTAGCTGGTCTTATGCACGTGGTCAGAGACACACAGACGGGCACATGCGTGTCAGCGTGTAAGCACCAACTCATGCACTATATAATTGTCACACTCATTGAAGCTATGTTGCACGGAGTGATTCTTCGACTTAGGTATCAACTGTGATATAGCCCACGCCACATGCTGACATTGGATGCCACAGGATATATTCCCGAGCAAAGATTATATAATCTAACATATTTATGTTGCGTCACGCAGATGCTTCAACTGACTAGGATCACCAATGTTAAATGTCACTGTTCATTTACGCTGTATGGGTGCCTTTCCGGCAAAGAGCAACGCGTCTCAGCTCTGATCATGAGTGATGCTTGGAATATTACAGTTAATTCTTGCTTTCTTAAGGTCACTCGCCAATGGCAGATCATGATGAGTGCTCTTTTTCTATTACAGAATCGATATCAGTTCGGCATTTGAAATTACATAATCATATGTTCGATTTGGCCAGCCTAATGTAATGTATTGCTTTACGAAATCTTCCACCGAAAGCACAGGATCGGAGACGGAAAAAAATTAAAATAAGGCACAATTTCAAAGTCCTAATTGTTTACTCATGTTAATTGTCAAGATTGATCACAAAAATCATAAACGTTTACTCAGTGAGTGTCCATTTGCAGAACAAGAGAAGAATATTTTTGAAAATCTACCAGCCTTTCCAGTGGTAAATTGTCAAAAATAGTCTTCTCTTGGTTATTAATTGGACGTTTCCCATGACCATTGCAAAGCCAATATGAAAAGGCTTGTCGATTAAAGGATTAACAAAGCTACAGAGAACAAAATTTATTAGAGAAAACTGTGGGGAATTTCGAGTGATAAGGGTTTGGCTGGGAGAAATTGCTAGATGGAAAGAATGTTGAAAATAATGCCTTAAAATTCCAGAATTTTTTTTTTTCTGGATATGAAAAAATTATATTAGGAGGATTTGTAAAACCAAGAAAAATAAATGGCTATGGCCTTGTGAATACTTTTTTTAGGCTAATTTCTGAGGTGTCGTCTATGCACAATTGATAATGAGCATAAATTAATTTAATTAAATTGCAAATAATATACGTAATTCTATGGTGATTTGTGTGATTCTAGCCAGTTATTTTCTTCATGATACACATGATTCTCAGCGTTGGCCAACATTGTCATAGAAATTTTGAGAGATATTGTTGATCAGAATGTCGCCAAAGAGACTGAAGACATCTCACTACGTTGTCATATGCAAGAAATATGATTGCAATTCTACCATTCAACTAGCATGGTTACATAATGGTAGATATCAATACTAAAGGGCTAACTATTACACTTACAAGGCATAGAAAGAACTCACAAGCACACAACTGTATGTGCAGGCGAATCTATATCTAGCTATGCCACGCCCATTTCTGCATTAAGCCCCACCGACTTTTTATGCATGTTGGGATCGATTTAAAACTTTGAAATCTAAATTTCTTATAATCTATATTTCATGGTACCTATACAGGTAGGCTGTTAAATACGTTTAAACTTAATTTGTCTGAAACAGTTCCCAATTAAATTAGTATCAAAATAGTCAGCAGAATGTTTACTAATACTTTCACCGATAAATTCCCTGTAACTCATTTTCAAAGCTGGACTATTAGAAAAGTGTTGAATACTTTGAAATTAATTTGAATGGCTTCCAGTCAAATTAATTTCAAAATATTCAGCAGAATAAGTTATATATAGTAAAGAATTTACTTTTTCAAGGATTTGTCTGTGAAAGTTTTAAGCTATAAATATAATTCTTAGATTTTCGTGACAGAGTTTTTGATATTCACGAGAGAGCTACATCACTTAGATTATGATGATAGCAAACATGTGATGTACCTAATTATAACATCAGATACTTGCGTAGCAATTCTGATCTAGCAAATTACAGCACTCATGCAAGAGGCTCGTATATCTGATTAAAAAAATGGCTTGTGCATAGGTAACACTGGGTATTTGATAAACCCGATGGCTAGTTTATCTCACAGAGAACTGGTACCTGCTTTTATTCTCTTGGCACCAGATTGAGAAAACGTTCAATTGTCCAAACACTGATTAACAGAAAAATGACTCAAGGGAATATGATTAATAATGATATTAACTTTTGCATTGTAATTGACACGCGCCAAATAGCAATATTAATTTCTCAGGAAATAGCAGTGGAATCTTATAACATCAGATATGATTTTACGAGATACAACTTCTGGACTATGAATGGGTGAAGAAAGGGAACGTATTCTTTGACCACACTGCAATAGATGTGCAGTACAGTTGCTTCAATGAACTGGGAAAGAGGATCATCCACGTCAACTCTCTTCATCGTTGTGCTATGTCTATGTCGACGTAGACGCAAAATGGCAGCTTTATCGAGGTCCTATGTGAAACCATTGTAATCGTCCACCTCACATCTGTGTGTCTATGTGTCCGACGCGATAGTGCTAGTTTTACTCAAGATGTTCTTCTACAACTTTGGAAGGGATATTGAGATTGCGACTCCGAAGACGTATTTTGGTGGGCTGATCCAAAGGTCAAAGGTCAACATCCTCGGAAAGAACACGCAGCCGTGGCTCTGAATACTTATTAGCGCATCTTGTATATGATTCTCTCAAGCGTACCGACATGCACGAATGCACTCACTCACACACACACACACACGCACGCACGCACGCACTCACGCACGCACGCGCGCACGCACGCGCACGCGCATACGCACGCACGCACGCACGCACGCACGAACACACGCACGCACACACACGTTCAAACGCACATAGGCACGCACACACGCACGATATTATCACATTACCATATCAATTTACATAGAGTCTGTCTTGGCGCTGCAGTTCTGTCATCTCGGGTATTACATGTGTCATTCCGTACAGCACATGCTGACATTAGATAGCACATGATATCTTTCCCTATGTAAATATTACTAAATCTAAATATTGTCTTGTGAAGCAGAATGGTGTGTCAACTGAGTCTGTTTGTAGCATATGATTACCAATGTTAAATATCACTGCTTATTGAATCTAACGCTGGTAATAAGGTTACATTCTGAGATACAAAATAATGAATATGATGGTGTTTACACAACAGACATACAATTCAGGTACTATTGGACCGTTGTCACCGTGTGACGTCAGCTAAAATGTGATGTAATTTGATTACGATGCCAGGTAATTGCAGTGACGGATTGGATCCCTCTAATGAAACGTCTTGATTTAGTCTATTCCATCATGCAGGAATGATCAGTGCTGGTGTACTGGGTGCTGTGGATGTAGTAGTTTTAACACATACTGCAGCTGCAATCACCCCGCCTTCTTCTTTGGCCGCAGCGAGAGTCCTTAGCTCCCTCAGGTTCTTCTTTTTTTTTTATCAGTTTTACCAGTCCACTTTCTTTTAGATCAGTATTTCGAGGCATTCGTGGAAAATAGCCAAATATAGACCATCTTTGTTGGGCCACAATCACCGACAGTGGGACTGTATTACACATATTGTATCACGTGTCAGTGGGGATCATACTGCCTGGCGAGAGATCTTGGGTTAAAGTACGGAGGTATCTACAGTGACGCACATCAAGCTTATCTAGAACTTCATTCAGTGATAGCGATGCCCAGCTGTCACAGTTGTACATCATCGGGGATACACATGTCGCATCAGACAAATGTAGTATTTTGGCTAGATGGATTCCTGATCCATGGAGCCACTATTTCCATAAGGACTGGAAAGCATAATTTCCCGTGACGAAATGTGCAGCGATGATAGAGGGCCTACTCATCATTGAACGAAGGATTTTTTCCCATTCCTCAATTCCTCCCCGACACGCAGTTGGATGCTTTTGTCTCTGATGCCATCTATCGCTGATAGGTGTATATTGGTTAACTCGGTCTTGGCTTCCTGCATGAAGAGGTCCATATTCTTGAGGTTTTCTACACCTGTAAGGAGAAGGTTATCGGGAGTTTTCTTTTCGTCCTCTATGAATTCGATATTATCTGCGCAATCTAGTGGAAGGTCGAGTACAGATATTGGTGGGCTTTGTCTTGTGCTCTCGCATAGATAAGAGGGCTACGGCGAGTAATGTGCAAACAACACCACAAAGAAGCTATCTCCCAATTGAGGTCTCGAACGTTGAAAATATCCCACTTTACTCACACTTTATTATTCAGAATATCCCTGCCAAAAGCAGTCTGACTATTCGTAGTTCGTCGTCATTACAGCCAGCTTGATGTAGTACATCCGGGATCTTTGATCGTGTGATGGTGACAAAGATATATGACATGTTGATGCCAATCTTCTAAAAGTTCCAGGGCTGGACCCATACAATGTCTTCACAGGTGAGTTGTCATTTAAAGCCACTCTAGTAGGCTCCATTGAAACTGTCAATCCTGACTGGGATGCGACAGTGTCACGTTGTGCAAGATTTCTAAATATTGTTAATGAGCACTAGATGCCACACATTTGCTAGTGGTACAGAAGACTTCTTGGGTTTGGGAACTGTGATAAGGATATCTTGGCCAACAGTGTCAATTGGGAGTTATTTCACGAAGAGAGAGAGAGAGTCTATTATGGGTGTAATTGATTTGATGCTATCCCATGAATACTTAAAGAGTCAATTGCTGATGCAGTCTGGTCGAGATGCATTTTTATCTTTCAGGGCCTTAAGTGTCTTCTTAATACGAATCACTTCGATTGGTGTTTGTAGTGGCCTAGGATTGCCTCCAAATTGGTGAAATGGCTCACCGTCTGGATCCGTGAACTTATTCTTACGACATTCTCTGATCGCATTTACTTTTCCCTGGTCGGTCGCAATGAAGTTGGCAAAGCAATGGTAGAGGACCAGCAATTCTCAGATACTAGGCCACCCAAAACAGTTTGCGATAATATTTTGTGGCTCTGATGTCATCTGGAAAAGCTTGTAAGCTGGCAAGTTTTTTCTCTAGTTCCCTGATTTGACGAAGTTTGTCTTTAGGTTCTCGGCGTAGCTTCATAAACCCCTAACCAAGACATGATTGTACCATCATAACCCAACCATCGCAACCAGGACGATATTATAGGAAATGTAAATGGAAAATTCTTTTAAAGGTTTTTATCACGATATGTCAGTCAACAGCATACACAGACTCTGATTAACGTTACTGTTAAAGAAACGTTAAGAAATGAAAATATGACATAGAAATTGGAAATTATCGCCATGCCACTATTGAAACGTTACACGAAATAATAATTTAATGTGTGTAAATGGATGACAAAAATGTGTATATTGTACGCAGCATGACCTTTGAGACAGTGGAAACGTCTGACTTTAGGCAACAACCGTGTGAAGTACACACGAGTCGCGCATGAACACCATTAGCCACGCCAAAGCCTCACTAGCACTCGTACCAGGAGAGACGCCAATGTTTCAACAACATTTCAATCCGTAAAGATAAATTTACTTTACTGTAGTAGCAAATGGCGTAAGTCCCGTGAGAATATGGAACACCATGATACCTTGTTATTTGGCGTAGCCTTACGAAAAACGTATTTTCACCTTATTACTACTTAGGGCACACAACAATACATATAACTGATAAAGACATGATACAAACTGGCCAAGTCTTCGAGTCAGACGACATATGTTACTATTTCCAGTTAATACAGCATGTTGATTTCCTCACCATAAAAGTAGTTTTTTCACGGATGCACCTAAGGGTTGTTATTGGTTTCAGATCATGTTTGTTTCTTTCTGACTTACATGTGCAAAGCAAACACGGCCATATTTTCTATATATGGTAGCAACAAAAATAATTTAAATGTTTTATGATATGCAATCGGATCATTATTTTCATTTTAAATACCAGATTTACTGGTTTGCATAGCAATGATGCAGCTAGGCTTTTGACTTTGAAAATGTGATGGTGCTGTTTATATAACTCCAACATATAACAAAAATGGGAATTCGACCATGTCTAGATTGATGATGTATTTTTAGTGGCGTCTGTATCTTTGCTTTTGGTGATTGTCTCTTCTGTCACCATATTACTGTTATAAACTGATACGTTACCTTATTACACGAAAACAGTCTGCAACCCAATTATATTAGTCTATCTAATTCTGTAAGCCTTGCATGTTACACGCATGCATCGGCTTGGATGCTTTTGAGCGGTTCATTGCAATTTAGAAAAAAGTTGCTGCCATTTTACCTAACTAGATTTGATGAAACTGTGAGTTTATTTCAGTTAGAGCCGTAGCTTAGTCAACCCCGTCTATTGCGGACACCTCATGGACCATAAAAGTGATCACAAAAGACAAGTTGTCGGTTAGTATAAGTCAGTTCCATAAAGGAAATGACTCTAATAGCCGAAAGCTGGAGATTATTTAAGACGTGTGTTCTTATAATAACCAGACTTAAAGAACCACCATCTTATGACCCATAACGCAAGTGTTCACTGTAGACCGGTTCACTTCTCTGTTATGCATATGTATGGCTTGGATGACAGCAATTAATTTTGATATTTATTGACTAATATATACCAAATTTGACTATTGTCACCCACCCCTGGTATTTTCACAATCAACATGCTGTTGATTAGACAACACATGTAAGAGTTACGGGCTCTTTGAATTTGTTGCAAGGGAATGTATGATGACTATACCACGTGACTGGAAAGCTTCGTTGTATTTCGTTATATTATCTTCTAACAAAAAAACCCAATTTATAAAATGGCTAACGTACCGTGACATAGTTTCTGCATAATATGGTCATATCTATATGTTTCCAATTGAAATCAATCATCTACACGTATCTGTTCTTGTCTGACATGTAGGCCTATGTGGCATAGGACTTATAACCTGAAATGAACTAATATGTATTATTGCTCGAATAAGCAGTAGATTCGCCAATGCGAATGTCTTGGTACCTATACATATTTAATTAACCATTTCCTCGCAATGGATGATACTATGGTAACGATTTATCATGGTGTATTTAAACGTCTCGTGTACCCATACATGTTCAGCAATTTGCTTGAGAACTTAGATATATGTTGGTTTATGTACATCTTCACTAATTTGTATTGTCAAGAGACACGTTGAACTTGAGACTGTGAACCACCACTGTTCAGAAAGGTAGGCCTCAATATATTTAACTAAAGTGGCATCTACATATATCGCAAGTTAGTTAAAGTGTAGATAACCCTAATAATAACACTATTCATTGGTTCGTAAAAACATTAAGAAACGTATATGCTAGATCTCAATTCAAATGTTATGTTCAATTGAAAACATGCAAATCACAGCTTGTTTACACTGATTTTTTTTCCCACATATGTGATTTTACGACCCTTCAAGGAAGATCGAGAAAGGTTCAGGCATGCTTGCAATCACCACCAAGCGGCAAAGGCCAGAACTGCTCACCGGGAAAATGCTACACAGACTTCTAGGTATGCCATTCAATCTTGCAACTTCTTTTGTGAGCGGGCAAAGCAACTCGACAATGTTATGACCAGCAGATACATATTTGTGCATTTCATGACTAGAAACAGGTGGTGATGATGTGAAGTTGTTCTGTCAGGTGCAGGCAGTTTATGGTAGGGCCACCCTGTGGAACAGCATGAAATCATCAAGTTTTAAACTGGATTGACCTATGCAAAAAGGTCAAACTGATTTGCTAGCTAAGAACACTATTTTGATTTTCAAACTAACTTCTGACCTGATTACAAATTCACCAACATCAATTTCATGTTCACGAAACAAAATTTGGGCCATGTTGCCTTGTAAGACGACAACGATCTTATGTATTCTAGCAAAATGCGTACGAGTCCGTGTCTGTGAGTGGCATTGATGGAATGGCAGTTGCACATGTATTGATAAGGGGTGTGGAATTTAAGCCATACAGAAACACCGGCACTTTTCCAAAGGGCATTGATGCTGAATTGGGCAAGAAGATGAGTGCTAGTATAATCTTCGACAGCTACCACAAGGGTATGTTGATCAAGAATAAGAGAAGATATGCTTCTTTTCAATGTGATGATGTAGTTATTGATGATTCTAATATTAGGAATAAATTAATGGCCTGTAATATAGCCAAAGTTGGTCTCACACAATTCTTCGCTGACAAACGTATGAGGTTCTGCAAGAGCCTAGTTGTGACCGTCACACCTAAGTAAGTTCAGAGAGAATTCTACCATATGTGTAAGCACAGAGCGGAGACGGATGTACTGATGATGCTTCATGTTCTAGAAGACAATTTAGCCTGACAATAAAATAAACTTCATCACGCAGGACATTGACTGGTGAGTCAGCATTCTCGGTAGACAGCCTTATCTGGGTACCACTACAAGAATAGTCACTGACACACGTGTAAATCACAGGAGTCTACATCTACAATGAATGCAGACATAGCTCAGATTGCCTTTACTTTACCAGGACTGCATGCATTAACTGGTTCATATACAACAATCAAAGTTAACGATTTTCACAACTAGGCAAGAATGAGTCACCATCAAATGTGATAGCATTTTGGAGGACTTTCTCTGGAATGTTTGTCGCTACAATTACTGTCTCAACCCAACAGTTTCAGCTCAAGAACCTGATACGCGTATGTGGACAAATGTATAGTTGGTTGCTCAGAATCAGAGTGTCAATATGCTTCTTCTTACAGCCGGTGCTTGGCTTCACAACCGGCCACAGTTACAAGTCAATTTATGCACTCCGGATAATACCTTACACTTTGATCTATGTTGGACCAAGTAGCGTAGTGAGCCACAATGTTCGATCGGTAGTACAAGCTGAACAAGCAACACACGATGCAGTTATGGAATTCTTCAAATGTAGCTGCAATGAAAGCTATTGCTCAAGATGTATCTACAGGGAGAACAATCTACAGAACACTGCAAATGCGATGCAAACCGATAGTGCTGCAGTTCTCACAACATGGAAGCAGTGGAAGATATGGTAACCATTTAAATCATAACTTTAGGGAATCCCTGTATGATCTGGCAGTTTTAAATTGTACTAAATGAAATATTTTATTTGAGATATTGACAAAAGTATATTCTGATGGGTGTCCATCTTAAATTCAAAAGTATCAAATTAGCAATATTATTATCTGATTAATTTACTCAGAAATGTTGGTATTACCGCGGAAATCATCGCAATATCTTATTCCTCTGATAGAATATTGGCAAACACAGCTTTTGAATGACGGCCATCTTGGAATCCAAGATTCCCGCATGAGCTATCGACCTCACAATAACACCATCTGATTTTTGACCACATAAATGATGATATAGTCACTTCAGTTAGGTTCATAACTTCATAGCGTTTTTACTTTTAGAGATATTGACCAAAATAATCTCAGAATGGCGGCCATCTTGAAAATACGAGATGGCCACCTAAAATATCGAGCTCACACTGGGATGGTTAAATTCAATTATGGCATAAAGATAGCCGTAGCCTCTGGAATCAGATTCATAACTCATTTAGTTTTAGAGATAGTGTCCAAAATAACGGCCAAATTGCATCCACCTTGAAATCCATCATGGCCCCCAAGTGACTGAGCAAAAAGGGATACCATTTGAATTCCAATACATTGACGTATATGCTAATAGAATATGATCACAATTTCAACTGGTTACCATATACTCTCTAAGTTAAATTCAATTTCGACAAGATATAGCTCAAATATATAATTAATGCTTACTGTAATAAGTTTTCCCTGCCTCCCATACATATATTATGTATTACGAGTCATGGTATACCGACCACCCATTTAGTATTACAATGGGCTGTGCGTGTCCCTCTGTATAAATATATACTTGCCTGTGTGCCCGTAGCGGCTATGGCACTCACCATTACAGTACTCGCGTGTGGTTTGTGTGTTGCATTACTGCTAACACTGGCGGTGTTAGTGCTAGCGCGGCCGGGATAGTGTTAACACGGCTGGTGTTAACACCTGGCTTGATGCTAGTGACCAGTGTTAACACTAACACCAACATTAACAGTAACACCCAGACTGGACCTCACCCAATGTCGTACTAGAAGACTAAGACCCATTATGTTGGTGTGTGATAGCGATAATTAAAACTGGAAAGAGAAATGATCATTGCAGGAGACCCTGATCCATTCTATGTATGTTCGATAATATTGATAAGAGAATAAAGATGTACACTAACTATAATACAGTGGGTCTACTGGATTTCTCATGCGAAACTGCCTCCTACCACGATGCCATCTATCTTAATCATTGGGCAATAAAATATATCTTTTATCTACTGACATGGCCTGGCCTGACCTGTTTCTAATATCGTTATCATAGATCAATTCAATGCCTACCTCGTAGCTGGACACGGTCCTGCCCTCTACCTCGATGTCAATGGAGAAATCCAGTAAGAGCCATTCCCTGGCCATATCCAGCTAAGCTCCACCCACACTTTGACCGTGTTGGGATCGATCGAATCCTGAACACCGGGAATCTCAATTCCAGGAAACTATCGCGAAAGCTGTTGAATATTTTGCCTGTTGCAGCAAACGCCAAATTGTATCAAAATATTCAACATACTGTTTATTAAACACTAAGGACAGACAGTTTGTACAGTTTGACGGGCTATTAAGTGTTTATGACGGACTTAATCACGTCATCCATGACATAATTGATAATGACGTCAGCCTACATGTGACGATCAATGCAATGCGTTCATGTGTTAACTCGGAATGAGAAAATGATAGTGTTGGCTATAGAAATATTCATCATGAAATAAATACAATAACTGGTGCATGAGCATCCACAATATTTATGTTCTATCAGCCTCTCGCTTTATCAAGCACATAACTCATAGCCAACGCCTCTTGTGTCAACTTAACCTTTTAATCGTCAAACACAACGTCTGCAGTGGTCCTTGACGAATGTTCATTTGCAGGCCGAGGGAAGACGATTATTGAACGTTTACCACTGAATGACTGGCTCGGTAACCGAGTCAGTCATTTTAGTGTTAAATATCAAAAATAGTCTTCTCTTTGTCTGCAAATCGACACCGAATAAGCAGACATTTGGATTTGTTCTCCTATTCACTGTGTAATGTTCAATTCTGCCAAGACAACTTCTGCGATGACCCTGACAAATTTATCCATTGGCAGAATAACAGAGCTATTTTTTTGTAAATTCGAGTGATAAATTTACAAGGTAATCTCTTGGCCTGCAACTAATAATTATTAACTGAACAAACCTGTTAATACTATTTTGAGAAATCGTGACCATTAAAAGGTTAAATGATAAGAGTAGCATGTTGAGAGCTTTTATGTGCTGTTGACACAAAAGGGTTTAACACTGATATGACGAAGCCGCCAAAACCGGCCTCTGCAGTGGTCTTGAGAAAATTCAGTTTGCAGCCCTAATGAAGACCATTTTTAACAATTTATCACTTGAATAATTGGCTCCGTAATCGAGCCAGCCATTCCAGTGGTAAACTTTCTAGAAATTGTCTTCACTTGGCTTGCAAATGGATATTCACTAAGAACATATTTAGATTTTTTGACAGAATCTAGTCATAAAATTGATAAAGGATATCATTGGTGATTCACTAAAATCTGATTTCACAGAGTTTCTGGACATGAAAGTGGTGATCCTGGTAGACAAGCTTTTAAGGTAACACAATAAGCCACGTAAACTCCGACAAAGACATTAAACAACCAATTCCATTCTCCGTGGAGGAAACCCCTGGTATTACTGCGCCCATCCAAATTTCCAGCAATAACTGAATTAAACTTAGCAAAGGATTGAGATTGAAAAACAGATATTTGATCTAAATACAAGGACAGATACTTGCCCAAATCACTTCATAACTTATTCAAGCATAACCGCGCTGCTGAAGTGGCAACAGCTCCAAATGTTGAGGGGATTTTAAAATTGTAATTTCATCAAAGACATACATATGGATGAATCCACTTTTAGCTATGCCCGCCCAAATCTAGCTAAGCTCCGCCCAGACTTTCTGCGTCTTGGATCGATGATATACTTTGAATCTTGAATTCTCAGAATCCCAATTTCATGGTAACCATACAGTTAACATGATGACCATTTTTCAACTAATTTGACTGCTGCCTATGGCAGCAAAAGCGCGCAGTCAAATTAGTTTCAAAATATTAAAGACATACAATTCATATACACCAACGGACTATTCCAGATCAATGGCGGAATATTTATGTCAGTTATGATTATTTACGTCATACATTTGACTGGCAGATCGGATTCATCCATTCAGACTGGTTCGTAACAGATCATTGCGACATTCGTGACGCACCTACATTACATTGCGTATGACGTCAGCTAACAACTGACCTAATTGGTTATGATGTCAAATATTTGAGTGACAGATCGGATTCGTTCTATTAGGCACTTTAGTTACAAAGTGTTCCTGTTTCGTGACGCGCATAGGCCTATGTCATTGCGATTGTGGCGTCAGATAACGAGTGACGTGTTTGATTATAACACCAGATTGTTCAGTTAGTACATGCTTCTCTGATTTATACCAAGGAACAAGAGGGAACACTGTAACGACTGGAGAATGGCATCAGCATACACTTGCAAACGTAGATTAGACAAATATCGACGGAGCGAAGGAATTGTTTATGATTGCGCAGCCGCGCCACTAGTCCCTGTACTCTAGCACCACCCTATGCCGTTTCTGATATGTAGGCCCCCGCCCGGCATATCATAATCGGCATAGGCTGATGCCAGAGAACTCGGACTACCGCACGAACTGAAAAGAAAAACGAGGAATGGCAGACGTTAGGTGAGATCTAGCAACAGGTACTGAAAATCTACGGTCAAAATCAACATACATGGTAACATACTATAGGACAATAAAACATGTTTATTGCTGGCACCGTATTGTCCTTCCAAATCAGGTCACTGTCGACGGGCCGTAAGTTAATGTAGCTCATACACAACAGTACCTATATTTTGGGGGCGTAATGGTTGTGTTTCCGTAGCCCTTTTTAGTCATATCAATTAACGATGTAATTCTAAATATTTTAAAGGAGAATTATAATTTTTTCGGATCAGGTGAGAACTATTTTTGTACATTTACAACTGATACTTTGCGTAAATAGCTTTCTGTTGTCTTGTAAATCAACATTCCTCAAGACCACTGAATATACCGTTTTGGCAGGTTTTACGTTGATGGTCAACTAAACTCATATTTTTGCTGAACCAGTGTCCATCTGCAGGCCCAAAGAATATTACTTTTGGAATTTTACCACTGGGATGACTGACTCCGTAACCGAGCCAGTTTTTTAAGTGGTAAAATTTTCAAAATTAGTCTTCTATTGGCTTACGAATGAGCATTGCTCTAGGCGATTGTAGAGGCTCTTTTTAGTCTAACTAGTCAATAAAATGGTATGTCGACACATCACGGATAAAGACTTACGACATCTCGTCTTCGCAAACTACCATATGTTGGTTGCAAAAGCAAATGCCCCTTATAGATAGGTTTGTCTATATTGTTACATTGGCGAAATCCCTCAGGAGAGTATTTTAACACTTTCACTGATGAATTCACCAGATCCCATTTTCAAGGCAACTATACAGGAAAACTGTTGAATACTATGAAATTAATTTGACTAGACGTCATTGTTGCATTAGGCAGCAATGGTGTCCAGTAAAATTAATTTCAAAATATTCAACATAATAAGTTTGATATCGCAAATAATTTACCTTTTTCAGGGATTTGTGGGTGAAATCGTTAAAGTAAAGAAACGTGTTCATATTCTATTAAAGCACCACATTCACGCCAAAGTGTTTGAAAATAAAATAGTTAAAGTTGTATATTTTTAGAAGTTTAAATTGTGTACCTCAACTTCGTAATAAACATAAATTAGTCTTAGCGTAATATGATTTCATTCCTTATAAAATAACTTAATTTTTTTAGTTGTGAAGTGTAATTAGAGATGCAAATCTATAATTCAATTTCACAACTAAAAATATTTTAATAATTTATACGTAATGACATCATCATCAACATCATATGTTAGGATTTATTTCTTTTCATTATATTGAGGTACATAATTTAAACCTCTAAAAGTCTGAAACTTTAACAGTCTTAGGCCGTGTTCTCACTGGAGACTTAACTGGCGTAGCGCAATACTGAGGTATGGCGTTATTCCCGATTAACTCT
Organism: Chaetoderma sp. LZ-2023a; assembly: GCA_034401795.1. Lineage (NCBI taxonomy): Eukaryota > Metazoa > Mollusca > Caudofoveata > Chaetodermatida > Chaetodermatidae > Chaetoderma > Chaetoderma sp. LZ-2023a. The sequence continues at coordinate 34,607,228 of CM067371.1, read as the reverse complement.
CCAGTGAGAACACGGCTTTATTTTCAAGCATTCTGATGTGAATATGGGCCTTTAAAATTAAAACGTTATTTGCATCGGTAGAGGTTGAATTAATTGGCTTTTGGATTATGTCCAGTTGAAAAAAACCCTGGTTACTTAGATTTCTAATTGCATACATTGATCAAATTAGCGGCATTACAGTCAAATATGTGCATGCGGGACCCCAGCTTTCGGGACCACAAGATGGTGGTTATCTAAGACGGGTGGTCGTAAGACCACTTGTCTTAGGAAACCGCCATCTTGTGACAAGCGTTATACGTCATTGGAAAGCTACGCCAATTTTCTATACGTTTCTGTATTAGGGTTTATAGTTTTGTAAAATGTAATACAGTTGATTGTAATTTTAAAATATCCCCTATTGTCCACTTGATTTAATGAATCTAGGTATAATGGTGTATTTTACGCACGCAAATAACTCATTGACAACTTTACAAAAATATAGGAAATACTGCATTAATGTTTAGGCAATTGAATGCGCTTTTCAATGATGTATGATTTAATAATATAGTGATTTTCTTTATCATGTGAACGGTTTAAATTGCGGTGTATTTTAGCGCAATAGTAATTCAGTGCGGGTCAGCTGCTTGTTGGACGCAAAACCAGCCAGGAGTTGGGTGCTGAGCGTGGATTTAGGAGAATCCCGGCGTAATGACGTCAATGTGGAAAAGGTGTGGGAACGGACTTATATTAAGCGGCTATAGGTTTTACCTCTCCTTACTCGTTCGCTCCTTTTTGTCAGACAGACAGCCATGCCAATGTTCAGGATGCAGTGGCCCGTATGATATATGATAAATGTTTTTAATACCTAGATGCTATGTTTTTAACAAAGTGTCTGTAATAGAAAGGTTCCACGTTTATGCGCGTTGCCACGGTTAAGCATTGCTCCTGACGGCAATGCCATCTACGTCAGAACGAGTGTTTGCTTCCAATGGCATACAAAGTAAAAGAATAATAAGAAGAATGCGATCGATGATGGTGAGTATTTACCTTTTCACCGATGTAAAACGTGGTATTGTCATCGCCTGATTAATTAGCGTGGTCTGCTTTAATTATTCTTGATTGATTGTAGATAAACTCTCTGACTGCTGCAAGTCACAAAACAATAATTTCAATGGGCAATAGCTCGGGATCTGCTGAATATTTTGAAAACAAGTTGACTTTCAGTCAACTTGTTTTCAAAATTGACCACATATCCAGAGTTAAAACCTATGGAAAAATATAGTCTGCCGAAATTCAGCAGGCATACCGTTAACATCAACCAGTTACGATAATGGGATAATGAAGGGGACCGATCTGCCACTCAGTATATGAGACGTCATAATCAAATACGGCACTTGTTAGTTGACGTCACAGTCAATATGACGTAGGTCCGTGATGGCAGCGTTAAATGGCGAACAGTAAGTAATTGTCTGTCTTTTATGGTCATACAAGTTAACACATAATATTTTTAAAATAATTTTTGAAATATTTAAGAGTCAAACTAGTTTTAAGTTATTCAACAACTTACCAGCATAGTTACTTTGAAATAATGGCAAGTTGTTGAATAATGAATATCTAATTTGACTCTCATATATTTCCATATTATTTCAAAATATTGCACATGAAAAGTGGATTCTCGGAATGCTTCAGTGTCAAAATCAATTTAAATGCTCGTGTAAAGTAGGAGCGGTTTAGCGCGAAATGGTTCCGTCTATTGTAGAGTTCATTAGCTATTAAGTAGCGCTCGACTACAGCTTGCTGTAAAAAATGATTGTCAATGTTTTAAAGCTTAGTTACGTAACGTCGCTGATGAAATCAATAACTGTTTCTTCGGTCATCTTTTCTTACGTTCGCGATGATTCCCGTTGCAATAACCCTACCCCGCTTGAAGGCTGAAATGTTAACGTCTTCATGTCTAGGCAACTATACAGGAGGGCCATTGAATCTAGGCAGCAACGGCTCTCAGACAAATTTCAAAATAGTAAGCAAAATATGACTTACATTAAAATGAATTTGGTAATTTTTGTTCAGTTAGACACGATTAATGACGAGTGGGCATGTATATGCTTTTCCACACTAATAAGCTTATTAAATTTTATCTGCTTCCCATAAATGATGAATCCACTTTTAGCTATGGCTCGCCCATCTCTAGCTATGCCACGCCCACACTTTGCCTGTGTTGACATCTATCGATCATCGAACTCTCTGAATCTCAATTTCCAGAAAACTGTACAGATAAGCTGTTGAATAGTTTGAAACTATTTTCTCTGGGCGCTGCTGCTGCTGCCTATGACCAGGAGTAACGCGCTCTAATTCCTCCAGGTTCGAAAGAGCGTGGAGGAATTTTGAGGTCTCCACTCCCAGAATATATTTAGAATATGTAGGATGTTCAATTTAAAAGGTAATATGCATATACACATTATACACAGGTGCTATTATAGGATAGTGTAGGTTTGCTGTATGATGGTAATAATAGGCGCTGCAGACCAGGATGTAGTAGTGGTAGACATACTCGTCTCTTGCATGTCATTGCCCCATTTGAGGTCTTGGTATTGCCAATTACGTAATAAAGTAATACGCAATTGTCAGTTTTAACGGTAGACAAGCGCGAATTATCGATCGGGAGTCTGTCGACACACTTAGCCTGGAGGATACCTCGTTATGCTCGGTAAATACCGCGTGTTGTAAAGTCTGGAAATCCCACAGAATATTTGGACACACCTAAGTGATTATGTCAATAATTTTGATAATAGATGGAAACGATTCTTTTCATCAGATAAATAGTATTGTTACCATTTTCTTATAGGAGAAGGACAATTGACCTTTCCACTTTATCCATCCATTATATGACGTCACAATCAATTACGTGGCGTGTAGGATGACGCAATCAATGCCGTCATGAATGACGGACTAAGCGTTGTTGCACGAATTGTCTGTATTTACTATTTGATCAACATGATGTTGAATATTTTTAAGCTAATTTGCCTGGGAGCTGTTGCCGCCATAGGCAGCAACAGCATCCCAATCAATTTGGCAACATCACCCCAGGCAAATTAATTTCTAAATATTCAACAGCATACCTGGTCTGCAAATGAACATTTCTCAAGACCATTGCAGCAGTCGCTTTTGGCTGATATGAGTGTTAAAGGGTTAAAGGGTTTAAGTTGACACAAGAGAAGTTAACGATATTATCTATGTGCTACAGCTTTCAACGTGTGTAGGCTATATGAGAGTTGTAATGTTATAGTCATAGTCAGGCATCGTTAGCTATTGTAGCGGTAATGGCAGATGTACGAGTACGGAGAATGCAAGAATCTAGTTTAAACTTTGCCTCACCCATCCCAACTTAAGCTCCACCCACGCTTTGCACGTGTTGGGATCGAATGCCAACTTCCATAAAACTACATTATTAAAAATCTATCACTAGAATGACTGGCTCGATAACAGTGCCAGTCATTCCAGTGGTAAATATTCAAAAATTGGCCTTCTAGTCTGCAAATGAACATTTTCTATGAGAAAATTGAAATTTTCTTGAATAAATTCGAAGGTTAAAGGGTTAAAGGTAAGTTGGGCAAAAACGGTGGTCTTTAGGAGTGTTAATTTATAGGACAAGAGAAGACTATTTTTGAAACTTTATCACTGGAATGACTGGCCCAATAACTGGGCCACTTATTCCAGTGGTATATTTTCAAAAAATAGTATTTTCCTGGTCTGCAAATGGACACTGACTAAGGAAAGGTGTTGATTTTCTTGCCCAGGAAACCAGAAAATAATGGTCAAGCTGGCGAAAGGCACAGTGGTATTGAAAAATATCAATTTTCAGCCCACCAAAATGCTCATTTAAAAATAATAAATTCTAGTTGCAAATTTGACCTACCGCATTATTTTCTCCTGCAAATTGACATTCCCTGAGGAAAACACCCAATGTTTTCTTGCGCATTCTTGATCAATGAATGGTTACCTGATAGAAGTAGTATTTTGAGCGCCTTGAAGCGCTAGTTCTTGGTGCAAGAGGGGTTAAATTTCAGTATGCCATTAGAAACATTCAGTAATCCCTCCATATCTACGACAGTAAATGACAATATATATTTAATGAATGTAAAATTAGTGAACAAATGAAAATCCACTGTTAATGAAAATCCATTTTTCCGTATCGTGGCTCTACGCCGCCATACACCATGACGAATTCTTTTATGTTGTTTTATGTAATTACTCCTGTGATAAACAAAGCAGGCCAAATCGATTGTATATCATAGACTCCTCATTACCTCGCGGGCGATTATCCCCCTCAGGATATGAGTGGCGATGAGAAATTGGAGTCGGGTACCAGCTTAGTAGGCACATACATGTATGACACATACAGTGAAACCTGCCCATGAGATCTACCGCCTTTCCGCTCCCACAAGATGGCATTTTTAGACAAGTGGTTGTACGATCACCTTTCTTAAAGAATAACCATCTTTTGGCTCGAAAGGTTATTTTCTATAGTGAGTCACTTGTATTAGGAGACCACCTGTGTATCTAGTGACTACTGGAGGAATCCAGGTTTAGCTATGCCCATCTTTAGCTAAACTCCACCCATACTTCGCTCGTGTTGGAATCGACCCATCGCTGAACCGCCTGACTATCAATTTCCAGAAAACTATAACGGTAACCTGTTGAATCCTTTGAACCTAATTTGACTGGGTGCTGTGACGTAATTGATTATGACGTCAGCCTACACGTCACGTAGTTTATTATGATGCCATATGATTGACTGAGAAACTGGATTCCTCCATTGTTTGTGCACAATAGGGCGGTCGCTTTAAACAGGGTTTTCTGTATCAAATATCGGGCAATATCCTGCTGAATTTCATAGTGAAAGGTCAAAGCAAATCGATATAACTATAGACAATACAATGATTATGGTAATTACGTTTTGGCTTGCCATCTCATGCTACGCATTACAAACCCAGACATGCGATTCATGAAGATCGCTCCAATGATGATACCGTGCCAGCGAAGTACGGTATAAAGTCTTGCCTTATATCAACAGTGTTCGATTGTGGAACTATCGTTAACTGTAGACGAGTATTTACATATCAAATGTATCATTTTCTGGAATTCAGTCAAACTAAAGTCGTTTCACCAGCTGGTCTATTGTGCATGAAAATGGCAAGTCCGATATTACGTAGCATGCAGCTGGTACCAGTCATCCATCTTCTTAGATCGAACTGACAAATTTAAAGTTATAATGCAAATTAACACAACTAAGCGTGCAGCAATTGCAAATTACAAATGAAAAAACCTTCAAGCATTGTAGTACAGAATTCGAAGCCCCACTAAGTCATATTTGTAGCAATTTTCCCATTTCGACTGAAAATAGCGCATATTAGCCCTCTTTAACTTTTCGAGCTGTAGACGAATGCCAGTACTCCCACATTTTTCAAAACTTCGGGAAAGATTATTTTACAAATGAACTATGCAATGTTTAAATAAAACCGTAATAATTTAAAAATGGGTGTGTGGCTTTAAAGATAACAGTCTACGATATTTACCATTGGCGGATATAGAGGACAATATCATCAGAGTCCCTGCAAAGAATCCAACATATATTTGGTGTATTCTTGGACTTTTCTAAGGTTTTTAATACCATTGACTACACAATTCTAACACAAAAACTACCACATTATTGATTTGGAGCAATCAACTAGATTGGCTTCAAATGTATATCCGACTGCCCTAGTCTGGTTTGCGTTATGCAATGGTGTTATCTTGGGGGACAAGAAGCCGGTCTGTAAAGTTGCCCAAGGCTGAAATGCTGGACCGCTGTGCTTCGTATTATATATGAATGATGTACATACCTCTTGGAACCGCCTACGATTAATATTTTTCGCAGGTGATACCAATGTATTTTTCTGCAATACGTACATAGAGACCATAGGCAATGCTGTAAACACTGAAATGCAAAGAATAATAGACAGATTTAAAGTGAACAACTTATGCCTAAATGTTGATGAAACAAACTATATGCTATCCAAAATGTAACAATCTGAAAAACACTGCTACCCATAAGATTGTCATAAATACTCAAGAAAGCAGGAAACAAAAATCATCCAATTTGCACCAACTTTAGGAGTGTATTTGGACATAAAATGGACATGGGAGAAGCATGGGAGAAGCAAAGACAAAACGTTAACGTCCACGGTGTCAATGAATATCGGTATCGTACGCAGTGTCCAGGAAAACTAACAGAACTCAAATCTGTAAATTCTGAACAGTTTTTGTCATAAATAGCACTGGGCGGAGATGTTTTTAAGCCAGAATAAAAATTCTAAAACTTGGAGAGTTTGATCTCAGCCATCTTTGTGCATATACATCAGACAGCGAGTATATATACATATTAAATCGTGCACACGATAAAGGAAATCGTAAAGCGTGCGCGCGAGATCATCTATTTAATACATTTTCATATGTCTTTTAGGGACTCTGTAACAATGAGATAATTGTGTGGTTAAAAGACTTAGCTATGCTCCACCCATCTCTAGCTAAACTCCAACCACGCTTTGCCCGCGTTGGCATCAATCGATCCCTGCACTCTTTAAATCTTAACTTCCACAAAACTATAAAAGTAAGCTGTTGAATATTTTGCAACTAATTTGACTGGGTGACGTTTCTGCCTATGGCAGCAACAGTGTCCATCAAATTAGTTGCAAAATATTCAACAGGATATAAATTAAATAGGAAAGACAAACAATTCATAAAACTTGACGGACTATTAAACGTTTCTGACGGACTAAATCATGTCATTTGCAGGGTCGTCGGGCAAGCCTAAAAGTTGGGGGAGCCCATTGTGGGTGAGTCAGGAAGGTGGTGTCCCACTTGATGGAAGCAGGGGGTTCCGGGGAAAATGTTGAAATTAGATGTTCCGAGATGAGGTTATCTGCATTCTGAGTGATAATTGAGAATCAGCATTATGCTTTGAGATTATGACTTTTTAAACTTTCATATTACCATCGATAATGTGAAAGTTAAAAAGTCATAATCTGAAAGCATAATACAGATGCTTAGTTATAATCGAATAGCACGAGAAACAGGCTGGGTCAGCTGTCAGAATCCAGCATGTGCATCCATCCCATATTCCCACGCACCCCGTAACACACTTGCACCGGCAGAATGACAGTAACAGGAGTGCCATTACATGCACAGTGGTCAGTGAAGGTATGCCATGTTCTCATGTAGGCCTACTTTTGCAGAGTTTTTATTGTAGCCTAACGGCTAACTCTCACCTAAATCTATAGATTCAATCTATAGACCCTGCCTAATGCAAACAGGATGTGCTGACATAGCGCAATTATTGCTGCTGGTCTGGTGACCTCATTTTCCTTGATGAAACTACGCGTCGCCCTTTATAAATAATCTATTACGTAAATCATTATTCGTTAATGAACCAACCATGTCGAGGTTTGCACTCTACACAAGTGACATTACATTTGATGGTGCACATTTATCTCGCCCGAAAACCCCTTCAATTTTTATTGTAGATTTTGCTGTTTCTCATTCAAACCCGCCGCCGTGTAAAAAGAAATTGTGAAGATTTTTTTGGGGGGTGGGGGAGCCCGGGTTCCCCGTGCACCTTGGGCATGACGCCACCGGTCATTTATGACGTAATTGATCATGCCGTCAGCCTACATGTGACGTAGTTAATTATGACGTCATGTGATTGATCGATGAACTGGATTCCTCAATTTATCGAAGCGACATTAACTGTTCCAATTTAATTTTATCAAATGGAATGAGTCTCTAGATCGTCAGCAATAGTGCTTGATGAACGTTTCTAAAAAAACTCACTTATTAAATAGGAAAATTCAATTACACATTCCACAATGTAATAGAAATACAAATTCTGCCCAGAAATCCGTCACCGATTCGCAGAGATGTTATGGAGTTATTGTGACTGCGATGCGATTTCCTTGTGAGTATTTTTCAATGTACGCATATAGTCCATGTATGAAAGATACCAAAAGGTAGAGCACCAAGAAGATCATGAATATCTGTAAACAGCCAGACGTTTCCAATCTAGCACGTGCGTTTCTAAAATACTAGGCAACTAGATTGCAATCATACAGGCGGGGCATATGATAACTCACACATACCTATCCGTGATGCTTTCGGATTCTTGCATTATGGGGTTACGGCCAGTATGTCCTGTATGCAATGTAGGAATCTAATTTTAGCTATGCCAAGTTCATTTAGCTAAGCTTCACCCACACTTTGCCAGTGTTGGGATCGATCGATCCCTGCACCCCCTGACTATTAATTTCCAGAAAACTATATACGTAAGCTCTTGAATATTTTGAAACTAATTTGACTGGATGCTTTTGCTGCAAACAGTGCCCAATAAAATTAATCTCAAAATATTCAACAACACGTTTATTAAATAGTAAAGACATACAATTCGTACAACAACGCATAGTCTGTTATCAAGTAAGCGTTCGTGACTAACTTAGCTACGTCATTCATGGCGTAATTGAGTATGACGTTAACCTACACTTCACGTGGTTTATTATGGCATCATATGATTGACTGAGAAACTGGAATCCTCAGTTATTGACCATGGGACCTAGGTATTTGTGACTTTGACCTGATCTTCTTTGTGTAGGCAGCCCAAATATGAATGGATGTATCAAATGTGTTGCTTCCACCGTTTGCCATTCAAGATGTATGTTGCAGATACATACTGCAGAATAGACAAACGTAGTTGTGAGTAATACAAATATGCTGTGAAAATGATGCACTCGGATAGGGTATATATTATTTGCCCAATCTGGCGGCCTTGGGTGGAGGGAGGAGGCAGAGTATATATGCTTACAAAACCTATGGCAGCAACAGTGTCCCATCAAATTAGTTTCAAACTATTGAACAGAATGTTTATTAAATGGTAAAGACATGCAATTCGTACGACGTGCCGGACTATTAAACGCTAAAGACGGATTATTTCGAATCATTCGTAACGCCATGATTATGACATCACACTACACGCCACGTTGTCGATTATGACGTCATATGATGGATGGATAAACATGGAAAGGTCCATTGCTAATAATTGTCTTGCTATTCGAAGACACATCAGACAGCAATACCCTTACTTCATCAGGTTATATTCAGCATATTTGGTAGGTTGATCTGCTCACATCAACTCATGCCTAAAACATCGTGAATAGACTCAAGCAAAGTGACATAGGTAGACTCGACCTTCTCATTCAATCGAATAGACTCAAGCAAAGTGACATAGGTAGACTCGACCTTCTCATTCAATCGAATAGACTCAAGCAAACTGACATAGGTATACTCGACCTTCTCATTCAATCGAATAGACTCAAGCAAACTGACATAGGTAGACTCCAGCTACTCATTCAATTTCCTATACCTGTGGCATTTTCTGCATTTCCTTTGATTCGGCAATTATACCGTATTTGCCCTTTCTTGCATCACACTATTTCTTGTTTACCATGGCCAAAATTAACGCTTTCACGACTAAATTTGCTAAAAGATATCAAAGTATTTACTTATTGAATAACTATTTACAAGCCGAGAGAAGGTTATTTTCCCGGTTATCGAGTTATCCGAGGAGCACAGTTTCAAAAATAGTATTAATTCGTCAAGACATGCAACTCGCAATGAAAGGGTTAATTATAGAGTAGATCATGTTCAATCTATCTTCGTGTCTTATTGCCTTGATTAAAACACGACGTGTTTTATAGACTATGATAACTGATCAATATAGCTAGTTGAACTCTTTTGCAAGAAAAAATCCAAATTTTTTTTTAAAATTATTGTAAAATTTCAGAAACATTTAATACATACATGCACCGTAAAGCAATTGTCAACGTCGTTGTAGCTGAAAACAGTTCATATTCAAGCAAATAGTTACGTGTGAGCATCACGTCACAGGTAGACATTACTATCTTCTTTGCATTCACCAGTGCATGACAAATTCAAAGAAGGATTCCTGCTGGCTTCAATGGACCTTTCCATTTTTAGCTATGCCCGCCCATCTCTAGCTAAGCTCCACCCACACCTGTCTTGCGTTTGGATAGAACGATCCCTGAACTCCCTTACTATCGATTTCCAGAAAATTATACAGATAAGCTGTTAAATATTTTGAAACAAATATGACTGGGTGCTGTTGCTGCCTATGGAGGAACAGCGCCCAGTCAAATTAGTTTCAAAATATTCAACTGCATGTTTATTAAATCGTAGAGATATACAATTCTTTTAACATGTTAGACTATTAAGAGTTAAAGACGGGCCATATAGAATCATTTATGATGTAATGATTATGGCGTCATCCTACACGCTGCTTAGCTGATTATGACGTCATATGACGCCATTACTCTGTAAAGGTCCATAGCTATAGAAATCGTTTTTTAAAGTTATTCCAGGCTCATGTGTAGATTTTCGTGTGTGCATCTTGGGGCAACTGGTTCACCTGAGGGCAACATAGATTCCATAGACTCACATTTTATTTAGGTGTGCTCATATGGCAGATATTTGGATGACCATGATGGACCTTGGCGGGGCCTTGGAGGCCCACAGTGTTCATCCAAATATATGGTACATATCAGAGCAGAATCGAACTATCAGAATGTGGTAATTGTGTAGTAGCCAGGAGGCCCTATGTAATTGATGAATCCACGTTTAGCTATGCCCACCCATCTCTAGCTAAGCTCCGCCCACGTTTCCCAGTGTTTGGGATCGATCTAACCCTGAGCACCATGAATCACAATTTCCAGAAAACAGCTGTTGAATAGTTTGAAACTAATTTAATTGTCTGCTGTTGCTGCGCCTAGTCAAATTACTTTCAAAATATTCAATTGAATGATTATTAGTTAGTAAAGACATACAATATTCGTACAACAGACGGACTTTTAAAAGTTCATGACGAACTTAGCTGCGCCATTCATGACGTAATTGATTATGACGTCATACACATGCGTGAGTGACAGATTGGATTTATTAATTGTGGATTAGCCAGTTGGCCATGATATATAATTTCATCGATATTTAACGTCAACCCCGGTTATTATCCTAAAGCCAACACCATGATAGTGTAGATTCAATCACGTATTTAAAACATAATAGCAGTTATTTATTATTTAGATGTCCATTGTCCTGCCTGGCCCAAGCACTAATCTGGGAGTCCACTGTGAGTAAGATGACAATTTATAGCAGTTGCTGGACCGCGAGACGATGCTATAATTTCAGGACGACCGTGGACAAATCGTCTGAACGTCAGTCAGAAGTCGTGGTTGGTAAATGCGTTTTCCATTTTCCACGTTGGCCAAAATGTAATTCCAAAATCGTGATGAATTGATATATCTCCAGAAGCCGTATATATTAATTATTACCATGTCGTGTGAATGGCCGTGTGAATGGCCACGCTGTGCCACTGCGTGATGGAAGGCATCGCGGTTTTCTGGTTACTATCTTAAACAAGGCCTGCTTACCGGAACACAGCATTGTTAAAATGAAAACTAGTCAACACGAATAGTCTGGATATGACAATATTAGAAGAAAATACATTTTAAGCAAATGTAGGCATTGTACACGCCTACAACATCATAGTAATCATTTAATTATTACTAGAGTCCAAATCTCAATATTAGAGCAAGTATATGCGGGTTAAGTCTTGATAAAGCCTGCGATTACGTGGGCGGTGATTCGCGCGCCTATGCCAATTTGTTGGCTGGGAGTTGATGCTTCCACATGTAGGGTTCAGCCAAATTAGTTTCACAATATGTGCATGGAAAATGACTTAAGCAGGAATATCTTCAATCTAAAGCACGGTGGGTATGCAATTTGAGGATAAACCTTGCATGTACCATTGTGACAGTCTGGGTAAATAGCAATGGACTTTTCCAGTTTATTCAACCAACATATCACGTCATAATCAACTATTGGATGTGTAGAACGACGTCATAATCAGTGACGGCATGAATGACGTAGATAAGTACATCACGAACGCGGATGGCGGACTATACGTTGTTGTAAGAATTGTATGTCTTTACTATTTAATAAACACCCTGTTGACTGCAGCAACAGCACCCAGTCAAATTACTTCCAAAACATTCAACAGCTTACATAGCATTGCATAATTCTCTGGAAATTGAAAGTCATGGAATCCAGCGATCGATCGGGGCATAGTTAAAACTTGAAAGATCAATTGATATACGTGCCACCTATCTTCCATTTGGCCAAATTAATGTCTTAGTTAATGAAAGTGGTATTCTTCTTGGCCTAATGGATGAATCCGATCTGTTGCTCAAGTATGTGCCGTCATAATCAATTACGTCACACGTAGGCTTGATGTTACAATCAAAATACGTAATGAATGACGTATCTATGTCTGTCATGAATGCTTAATAGTCAGTCAAGTGTACGAATTTTGGTTTTTACAATTTAATAAGCATTCTTTTGAATATTTTGAAAGAAATTTAGCATACAACAACTTCAGCAGCTTACTGTACCAGAGGACTGGTGTACATAGAGTTCACATTGCAAGCTATAGGTCTGATTTTAATTTTGCTGCGTTGTATAACAATATAAATGATGTCATTGTGTGAAAATGGAGAACGATACTATTTTGGATTTACTCATCGTCATATTTACTACTCTTGGTAGAGTGCACACCGGTTTTAGAACTAGCCTGTTGATGTAGAGCGACCGGAACATTTTGAAAAACTAATTTGTGGACCCGATGCTCAACGTAAGTTGCCAGACACCCAGACGCCATTCGGACAGCCAGCCATCCACCTCCATCGCAACCACGTGCTTCTCATGTTAATTTTTTTAATTCACAGTACTAGTAAACTATTCAGAAAATACTGTATATACAATATAATATATATATACTTATGTATGTACATCAAGTACTATCATACCATATAGCAGACTAGCAAATATAGAATATAGATTACTATCTTATTATTTGCGTTCACGGGCATGGCAAATTCAAACAACTTTTCTTCACAGCTTGAATCGTGAAGGAAGTTGTTTTAACTATTCCAGGCGCATACACACGTTTTCTTTTGTGAGTCTTCGGACCAGCTATATCCTTTCTCTGTGGACAACATAGATTTCAAAGACTAGCTTTTTAGTTAGGTGGGCTCGTATGGCAGACATTTGAATTAACATGACGGGAAATGACGCCACATGCTTGAGTGACAGATTAGATTTATTAATTATGTAGTAGCCATTTTGGCCATGGTATGTAATTTCATCGATATATAACGTCAAACCCAGTTATTGTCCTAAAACCACCAACATGATAGTGTAGATCCAAACAGTACTTCAGAATAATAGCTGCTATTTATTATTTAAATGCCCATTGTCCTGACTGACACCAGTGCTGCTATAGGACGCCATTGTGAGCAAGATTACAATTCATGATAGTTTCCGGGCCGTCAGACGAATGCTATAATTTCCAGACGACGTCAGACAAATAATTCAGTGGTTATTACGCATTCGTCTGAACGTCAGCCAAAAATCGTGATTGATAAATGCGTGTTCCATGTTCCGCACTGGCCGAAATGTGGTTCCACAATCGTGATGGATTGGTATGTCTCTAGAAGTCGCATATATAAATTATTACCGGTGGGTACAAATGGCCACGCTTGTCCACTCTGATGGAAGACATTGTGGTGGCCTGGTTATCGTTTTAAACAGGACGGGCTTACAACAATAAAGCATTACTAAAATGAAAAGTAGTCAACATGATGGAAAAGAATATGGTAAATATCATATTGGATGATGACGATATAAAGAGAAAATACATTTAAAGCAAACCTACGCATAACACCATACACGCCTACAAAATAATATTAATCATTTTATCATTAGTGGATTCCAAATCTCAATATTAGAGCAAGTATATGGATAAAGCCGGGATAATGTCTGCGATTACGTGGCCTGTCGATCAACTGTCGTCTACTGATTAATAATTTACGGGCATCTTAAGTTGAAGCAGTTATATAGAACCCAGATAACGCGGCTTGCCAGGCCAATACCGTGCCGATACTAAATTGATCATACCGGCATCGTCCCAGCATCAGCCCAGTTAGCTGCGTTATCACTGAACTATTCAGTCACACGACTTCGGTTATATAAGTCATTCGTACGCTCATATCGACGTATTCAGGAACTTGAATGTTCCCAGAGTAGGCCTATATTAATGGACTTTTCCGGTTTTAGCCATGCCCCGCCCATCATTAGCTAAGCTCCACTCACACCTCGCTCGTGTTAGGATCAATCGATCTGTGAACACCCTGTCTATCAATTTCCAAAAAACTACACAGGTAAGCTGTTGAATATTTTGAAACTAATTTGACTGGGTGTTGTTGCTGCCTAAGGCAGCAGCACCGCCCAGTCAAATTAGTTTCAAAATATTCAACAGCATGTTTATTAAATAGCAACGAATTACAAAGACATACCATTCATACAACGTGTCGGACCATTTAAGATTTGATGATGGTCTATATTGATTATGACGTCATACGACGTGAGATGATGGATGGATACTCTGGAACGGTGAATTATGCCACATGGACAGAATGGCGCTGGTCAGGCAAAATATATGATTGCATGAAATTGCGTGTACGACGATAGGCCAAATTAACCCATCAGCTTGTGAAATTCCTGTCTGAGTGTGTCAGGTTCAGGATACCTATGCAGCGAGGATGTTGACCATATTGAAACTAATTCGACTCCCGGCAGCAACTGCTCCCAGTCGAATTGGTTTAAAAAATGTTTACCAACATATTCCTTAGATAGTAAAGAATCTTTTGATTCTGGTCTGAATTAGTTAACACGTAAATAGATTAAACAGTTTTTACTTTTACCACAATTTTGTATCTACTCTAATGTAATCTCCACCCCATTGAATGCATATGCTCAGCAGTCGTTACGATTTTAACACTTTAACACTTAAGATAGCCAAAACGGCCTCTGTCGTGATCTTGAGAAATATTTGCTTACAGATCCAGAGAGGACTGGTGGGTGTAAGACCAATCGCAGATGCACTCATATCGCTTTAATCTATTGCAACTGACCCGCGACAACACGATCATTGTGAACATTTTGTGGGGAGTTCCAATGAGTTGCTGAGAGCCAATCGGCACCTAACTCTGTCACAGGGAAACGATGAAATTGAACTATGCGAGACGTAAGATGTTGAATACGTTAGCGATGGGAACTATCTTTCGTGTGTTAGGGCTTGAGAGAAATCAAATAATTAGTTTCAAATAACAATCACAAACATACCAACATACAAACTACAGAGTAACATAGTGGGTGGAGCTTAGCTAGAGATGTGCGGCGCATAGCTAAAACTGTAAAGGTCCATTCACAGCAACAGAAAAGCAATTATCGTGTACTCAAGTCGAAGCCATCTTAGATGAGGAGAGTGCTGAACTTAAGATGTTCTGGTTATCTGTGCTAATGGCTGGGTCGAAAGCTTTTCATATGTAAAGATAACCCTGCATTTGTATTTATCCATATGTGTCGCCAATTGTAGTGGTGAGCGATACTTTTCAAAATTAAAGCCAATCAAAACTATGTTACGAGTATGATGGGATACGTCCGATTGTGCTCTTTAGCGCTTTTGAGTGTGCAACAGGAGACATTCCGAAAAATTAACTTTGGCTTCCTCATTAAAGATGTTTCTATGCGAAATTTTCAGAAACTTCGATTTGGAAATGTGTAACACAATACATTATGATAGTGTCAATCATGTAAATCATGCATAGACCATATATATATATATACATATATATATATATATATATATATATATATATATATATATATATATATATATATATATATATATATATATATATATATATATATATATATATAAGTTGTATGATCGATACTGTTAATGAGTATTTTGCATGGTAATGGACCTTTCGCGACCCATCTCTAGCTAAGCGCCACCCACACCTCGTTTGTGTTGGGATCGATCGAACTGACTATCCATTTCCAGAAACTACACAGGTAAACTATTGAATTTTTTGAAACTAATTTCACTGGGTGCTGTTGCTGCCTATGGCACCAGCATGTTTATTAAATAGAAGACATAGAATTCGTACAACGTCAATGAGTGACGTCATCCTACAAATCACGTAGTTGATTACGACGTCATGTGATGGATGGATAACCATAGAAATATGTGCGTAATCATCGTGATGAGTTTAGTAATGGTTGTAGATTTAGTTGAGTCCCGCATCTCAGACATTGGGAGTTGGAAACTGAGACCTCATGCAGACTTTGTCCAATTGTCAATGGTCAATAAACAATGGTAAAAAATTGAACCAAATTCCAATCTTTACTTCCAGAAATATAGATAGGTTCTTCTGAGAGCATCTAGATTTCAAACTCCTTCCGATGGGGGGTTCACTTTGCTAACCTTTTTGACAGGAAGTTGTTGCCAGATTGTTTTTAAAAGGTTCAACATGCCGGATCAATTATTCATAGTCCCTATATTGCTGAGAATTCCCTTTGAAGTGCAAGAAATTCTGTTTCGTTGTTCGCTTTCATCCCAGTAGACTGTGTCTCAGTTTGTGTGACCATATAATGGGCTCATTTTACGGGCCTCTACAGTAAGCCACTCAGACAGAGCAGACATCAATACGGCTAGATAGAATAATTGGCTTATAGCATGCCCCTTGTCCTGAAGGACACATCGGGAGATTAGAATGTGTAAAGGAATGTAATTCTTAATTGCTAGTCTCCCATCAGTATTGATACATATGTCTGGCATTTTTCTATGTAAAACTTAACAACGCACATTTTTCATTACGAGGGGCGGGGTTGGGGTGGGTGGCTGGGAGGCGGTAAGCGCATCAACGAAAACATAGAGACCATATACGTAATATCTTAATGTCAATGGTTATTTCCTATTTACCAATAGACACAATTCGCTTTCAAATCGAAATTGTAATGGCTATAGAGGATTAAATAGACATCTATTCGATAACTTCCTCTCTGACTCTGCCAGCTGCGCCTGCGGCCATCCTGATGAATCTTTTAAACATTACCTTTTTGACTGTCCACTTTTTAACGAGCAAAGAACCACCTTTGAAAATGAGCTTGCCTCCAACCAAATCCCCTCAACAACCCTAACCACCCAGCAACTTCTATATGGCCGCGCTGGTGTTAAACGTCACGGTTTTCACCATTCTATGTCAATATATTACTGAAACCTGTCGGTTTAAATGACCTACAGTAATTACAAACACCACTCATGGATTGTGTCGACAAATCTATAGCCGCAGAAGTTTCTGGATGGCCATGCAGTGTGGACAGGCATGGGTGAATACAGTACATCGAGCTCCTCCTTTCTCCTTATACCGCCTTGTGATTCGTCAAACCATGCTTTTCACCTACTCGCGAAGATTTTATTCTGTCATCATTAGGCTACCTATAACATCTCTCCTCCTCCTCTTCCTCCTCCTCCTCCTTCTTCTTCTTCTTCTTCTTCTTCTTCTTCTTCTTCGTTGAAGTCGCATGAATTAGAACTCTCCAATTTCACAGTGTGTTCGCGTGTTTGTGTCTTGATGTGTAATTGTATCTTGTACAGTCTCTTTACTAACGTTTTCTAGCTTAGATTTGTGACATTATTTTCGTAATTTGTTGTTGTTTAACTACATACTTTGAGAATGAAGGAAATTTAAATTTCCCTTTCTCCGAGATCTAACAATACTCACCATTCTGTTACTTCTGATATACAGCTGGCCCTGACAGCTGGCTCTAGGACTATAGACTTAGAAAGCTTTACCGACTCCTTGGAACCGGGTACTCGGCTTCCAACTGCCGAGTACCCGTCTACCATAGAGCTCATATTGTTTGCATAGCCACCAAACAAGAGAAATCCATGGCTTGCCTCCGTGGGGCTGGGAGGCTGGGTCCGTAACAGAATGGTGGATATTGTTAGATCTCGGAGAAAGGGAAATTTAAATTTCCTTCATTCTCCTTCGATCAATACTCACCATTCTGTTACTTCTGATATACACCAGATTTGGCCAGTAACCTGGTGGGAAGGGGCAAGCCATAAATGCTACTTTTGCCCCTTGGAGAAAGAGTTAGACTTAAACTTGACTAACGGAGACCTAAAAAGGAACGTCAAGTTAACAGAACCGAATCACATTCGCATCACTGCCCCCCCCCCCCCCCCTTCTTCCTCCTAAGAAAAGGGAGAGAACTCACGAACATGCATCTCGCCTGAAAACACAAATATGCCAAGAGGGTTAACTGCTCTTTGCATATACACATGTATTAGCCTGGGAATGAGCATGAATATATAAGATGAATGAACATGATATATAGACATAATACAAAAAACTCTCAATCTTGAATTACCTCA
Source organism: Chaetoderma sp. LZ-2023a (assembly GCA_034401795.1). Taxonomy (NCBI): domain Eukaryota; kingdom Metazoa; phylum Mollusca; class Caudofoveata; order Chaetodermatida; family Chaetodermatidae; genus Chaetoderma; species Chaetoderma sp. LZ-2023a. Next base: position 34,588,807 of record CM067371.1, on the reverse strand, counting down.
TGATAAATGGACTCCAGACGTACCGCCTCCAACCATTCACTTGTCCGGCCATCAGTGACACAATCTGGTTGTCATCCTCTCGCTCGACCATGTCTGCTTTTAACTTCTTTTCTTACCAAAGTGAAAAAAGGGAGAAGAGCAGTGTGGTCACTTAACTATCGTTTCAAAACAGCTAAAGCGAGTGGATTGGCTGAGTCTGACACATCCCTCATATAGTAATCCGTGAATGAGGACTCATGGAACACCACTGTAAAGGGCGGTCGAGGCGGCTATTCCTCTAACATCGTGTGCCCTTGCGCATTGCACCTGGTGCCCAGTCGCCATTTCATGAGTAGTCTGAATGCATTCGACTACCCAACGAGAGATAGTATCCATGGATGCGATGCCATAAGGCTTCTTATGGCAGATCCATAGATGTCTATCGTTCGACCGTAACGAGTCTGTCCGTTTCCTGTACTTAGTCAAAGCACGGACCGGGCACCAGACACTGGCATCACGATCAAACCTTGTTAGTTTTGGTATTATGATCGGTTTGCCGGGATATCTCAAAGATTGATTCTTTGACATAAACTCTGCTCTTGGCAGAAGACGCAGACCCTCTCCGGAGACAATAAATCGGTCCCTCTCTGCCGAAAGCGCATGGATCTCACTGCGCCTTCTAGCTGAGGAAGCTGCCAATAGAAAGACCGCCTTTAGAGTCAAATGCTTTAGACTAGCCGAACGCAACGGTTCGAAAGGGTGCTTGGCCAGTACATTAAGCACTAAAGATAGACTCCAGGCTGGAATGACTACCGGTTGTCTCGGTCGGAGATTGCTCATTCCCTTCACCATCACATTTAACTGGGCCACCTCTGGACTATCCCTGTTGGCTAGACAAGGGATAACTGATGCCAAAGCTGACTTGTATCCAGCAAGTGTGACAGGAGCTAGTCCTGAAAAGAACAGCTCACAGAGAAAGTCTGCTATTTGCTGAATAGTGGATTGAAAGGTATCAATACCCTTTTCTTCACACCAGTCTGCAAATCTGTTAACCTTGTTGTTATATGACTTGAAGGTTGACCTCCTTCTCGCAGCCGCGATGAAATCAGCAGCTTGTCGAGAAAAGCCTTCCGTCATGGAACGTTGTTTGATAACATCCACGCAGTCAATTTGAACATTTCGGGACGCTGGTGTAGGAAGCGTCCCTTGGCCTGGGAGATTATGTTCAGAATCTCGGGCAACTGCACTGGGTTTTCCACCAGCAGATCTAGCAGATCCGTGAACCACGCCCTGCTGGGCCAATACGGCGCTATTAGCAGGACCAGACACGGTTCCTCCCTGATCTTCACCAATACCTTCGGCAGAAGAATGGTGGCTGGGTACGCGTAAGCGTGCACCCCCCTCCAGCTTATCGCCAGAGCGTCTGTATCGACGGCATTTGGATCTGGAATCGGCGAGACATAAGTCATGATTTGAGCATTTTCCCTTGTGGCGAACAAGTCCACGTTGGGTTTGCCCCAATGCTCGAAGACCCTTCGTAGAACTGGAGGGTTGAGGGACCATTCTGTTGGCAGAATTCTCTGTCTGCGAGACAAAGCATCCGCCAGAATGTTCAATCGCCCAGGAATGTGAGCTGCTTTCAAAACAACCGAGTAATTCCTGCACCATTGAATCAAGTGCCACACTTTGATACACAGTGTGGGTGACCTGGTCCCGCCTTGGCGATTTATGTATGATACTACCGTCGAATTGTCCGATCGTATCAATATCACCTTGCCCCTGACTATTGGAAGAAACTGTTCCAACGCCAGTTCCACTACCATCATTTCCAACAGATTGATATGCAGCTGGCTCTCCTGGAGAGTCCATGTGCCCGAGATTTGGTGTTCTCCCAGGCAGGCCACCCACCGCACCAGCGATGCATCCGTGTACACGGACAGCTGGGGGTGGGGTAGGTGCAGTGAAACCCCTACTAGGAGATTCTGACGCTTTTTCCACCATACAAGATGTGACATTATTGGCTCCAAAACTGGCACCAGTTTTGACAGGGGTTCTGTTCTCTATTTCCACAGAGACATCAGATACAACTGGATAGGTCTTCGCATTAGAGCAGCGTACGGGATCACCTGCTCCATGGAGACCATCATGCCCAGCATCTGAAGAAACCGCCTCGCCTGGATGTGGTTTCCCACTCGAAAACTCTTGAGGATGGCTAACAGAGACACCACTCTGGGATCTGATGGGTAAACCCTGCCCTCCTCGAGATCGAATCGCATCCCCAAATAAACGAAATGTTGAGTGGGTGTCAACTCGGATTTCTCCTTGTTGACTATCCAGCCTAGATCTGAAAGTAACTTCAGAGTCAGAGCAGTATCCACGTCCAACCTGGCTGCCGTATCTGCTTTGATCAGCCAATCGTCTATGTAGGTGTGTAGCGCCACGTTCTCTTTTCTGAGAAACGCTGTCACCGCAAGGACCGCTCTTGTGAAAGCACTTGGAGCTGTCGACAGGCCAAACGGGAGAACAATAAACTCCCATACTTGATTCTGAAACGCAAATCTCAGAAACCTGTGACAACTCCTGTTCATTGGAATGTGGAAATATGCATCTTTCAGATCGATCGATACACACCACATTCCCTTCCTCAATCCTGCCATTACCGACCTCGGCGTTTCCATCTGGAACCGAGGCGTATGGATAAACCAATTTAATGGCCTGAGATTGAGTACGGGTCTCCATCCCCCTGTGCTCTTGGGGACAAGGAACATATTTGAATAGAAGCCTGGAGTGTTCTGGTTTGCTGGTTTTATTGCTCCCTTCAGAAGCAAACCTGACACTTCGTTTTGAATGGCTTCTAACTTGTCTGGTTCCCTTGGTACGGGTGTCCAGACAGGTGCCAAAGACAGATTCTGTGGCGGAAAGTCCCACCACTCCGGCATGTATCCCTGGGATAACCATCCCAGGACCAGACTGTCTGACGTCACACCTCGCCAAGCCTCGACGAAACGCATGAGCCTTCCACCCACTATAGACGCTGCGATGCCTAACGGGGTTGTCTGGCTCGCGGTCCACTGCCCCCCTCTCTTAACGAGAGAGAGAGAGAGAGAACCATTTCGGTCTTGGCCGGGCAGGTCTAACTGGCACCGCTGTTCCTGTCGCACAGGTGCGGTCCAGGCGGATACGAAGGGAGCTCTCGTACCCTCAGGTACGATCCGCTCCCTTCTTTCCGCCCTTTGAGGACTTACCCTTCACCTTCCCCTTGCCCTTCCCGCCTCTAGGGCGATCAGGAGCAACATTGGGGAGGGTAGGGGCCTCCACAACCTTCCTGGCTTTCTTCGCCGGCAGCGGCTGGGAAAAGCCAGACGAAGCAGCAGCTGCACTAGGCTTAGCTTTCGCCTTGCCTTTATGCTTCTTCTGCTTCTTGGAAGGTTGGACAGTCAACAGCTTCCCTACAGCCGCTAGTGCGTGCGCTTGCCGCACTAGCTCCAGCTGTAAGTTTACCGCCAACCGATTCTGCGCAATGCTAGCAGTGTCCTCTAGGATGGCCCGCGCCTGGCCACCGAAGATGCTAGGACCTGTCAGGGGCGTCCCAAGAAGACGCTCCATGACGGCCGTAGCCGGACGCATATGGTCAAGAACCATTTGCCTCCTGGACTTAGTAACACGCGCCTGCACCCTTGCCAGTGCACCAGGCCATCATTGATGCATGAAAGCGCCACAGGTGGCACAGGGTGGCCTGCCCCCCGCTTCATCCCACATCGACTGAAGAAGGCGATAAGAGTGGTTGACAGCACTCATAGCTGCCCTCACACCCTCATCACATAGGGACAGGACTTCCTCATGGTGTCCCTGGGATTTGTCCACCAGTGCCGGAACGGGGCCACCCGCTCCCGCACTCTGGACACCCAGAACCCATCGGTCATCCTCGGTAACCGATGGTACCACACCATACCTGTCATATTCCCCCCGTCGAATACGACACCTCGCCCGCACCTCCCTGGAGGCCGCAGGGAGCTGGCCCTTGGTCATGAGCTGCTTACTATAAATAGCCTCTAGCAACTCGATAAACCGTGGATCCAGTCCAACCACAGACGGGTCCACCCTGGCTAGCCAAGCCAGAGCCTCAGATCAATCTACTTCCGAGGAGGACACACCCGTGAACACGTCACCCGTTGACGCGTTCATGGACCTACCAGCCACGGCCTCCCGGCTAGGAGCCGCGGCTGACATGCCAGGAACACCGGTACCATACGGTTCCGCCGCCACCCCATGGAACACACCAGTCCATGGAGTAGGCCCACACGGAGAACCGTGCGGACCCGTAGCAGACACGGAACCGTGGCCAGACACGGGCGCCAACGGCACCCCACGTCTGACCGCCGTACCAGGCGAGATAGGTGAGTACCACGCCTGGCCCGGCACACCCATCACCGTGTCGGCTGGCATCAAACCAACCATCACGGGACCGGTGTCCGGTACCAGATTGGCCTCAACCACGGGCGGAGCCGCTGCCCTGGCTTGCGACAGATTGAGGACGGTTCCGTCCAGGACGGAATCGACCTCCATATTCTCCTCCAGTGGCATCACAGGCCGCAGCAACCTCTCCTCCTCGGCCTCCTCGTCTTCAGACCCCGAAGAGTCATCACTAGACGAAGAAACCGTGGATCCGTCCTGGCAGACGGCTCCCATGCCTGACAGACCAGCCACCGCTAATGGACCACCCGGAGGTGGCCGCAGAGAGACAGAACCCGTCAGGCCGGAGCCCGACGGGACTGCCAGGGGGCCGTATGAGACGGCTCCCTCGGTGACCAGTCCAGAACCCTGTCCAAGGACAGGATCCGTACCAAGCATGGGGAGAGACTGCCCAACAACCATCGGCAGCAGGGACGACACCAGCGTGGGCAGAACGCTATGCAGAAAGCCCTGCATAGCCGGACCAAACCACGCCAGCGGTGCCATCTCTGCCACCTCCAGCTGAAGACGTGGAGCGCCCCCACCGGCCGAACCGGACGCTCCACCATTTAACTTCAGACCGCCTGGCCCCGCGCCAGACCCAGCCAAATCCTTCTGGGCAAGGAACTTCAACATCATATCCGCGGACCACACTGCACACACATTACACCTACTATCAAGGTTACATGAGGTACATCTAAAGCAGACATGGTCCTTAAACAGGACCCGGACGAACTTGTGGCACTCGTCACATGATGGCGGGGCTGGCTTGGCCTATAAATAAGCACAAACCTACAATAAGCAAGCGGAACGAGACAAGGATGGAAGGCAGACAATTAATTTTCAAATAAATTGACCATAAATTAACTGAAAACCCTCCCGCACCCCACCCCGCAACGCTACAGCAAAGATCGCATTGATTATGATGACAAGAACGAAGCGGGCATAAATACACCCATAAATTGATCCTCCAGGATGTATAACAGAACCAGGAATCATATCGCATAGCATTCGGGGTATATTTACCAATCAATATAAATTATACTCCTAACGAAAGCCAAAACGATATGTGAAGAAACAACAAAATGTAAACAAACTGCTGTAACACACGGTAAACCCGCAGACCACACATCTAAATCAAGAATTTTGAAACCACCGATCATTGCAAACAGATCGTGATAACACGCACAACTTGAACATTCCAAAGTTTTCTGGTACCATTTTTAGTACGCAGCACCCAGAACAAGATGCGCGAATTAATGAAAAAATTTTCTTCACATAAACATCCGAGCACCACAGGTGTGGCGTCACCCGCTCGAATCTTACGGAGAACGACGTCAGCCGATATTCGTGTTACAAATACTGTAGTAAACACCTATTTTCATATCTGCCGATCGCCTGTTGGGGTTAAAGAAGGCGACCATCCGGCATATCTCGTTGTTAACACACGTCCCAGATTCTTTGGGGTTAGAAATTGGAACATGCGACACAAACGAAATTTAGAGACCTAAGGCTTTTAACTATGGAATAATAAGGAAATATACGACCTGGTTATCATCGGCGGTATCCATATTATCCAAATATCCTTGCAGAAGAGTCACTAGCTATCACAATCACAGTTTACAAAGACGTAGACTTTTATTTCTCAATCTTTCCAACTGCTAAAAAGCATGCATAGCTCTTGTTGCTATGCAAACAAGAATGAGCTCTATGGTAGACGGGTACTCGGCAGTTGGGAGCCGAGTACCCGGTTCCAAGGAGTCGGTAAAGCTTTCTAAGTTTATAGTCCTAGAGCCAGCTGTCAGGGCCAGCTGTATATCAGAAGTAACAGAATGGTGAGTATTGATCGAAGGAGAATTTAGTTTTTGAAGTTAGTCAGTCTGTAGTAATACATAGGCGCCATTAAGCTAGACGGCCTATCGGCCTAGCCGCTGGTCAGTGTAAGGCGAGCTTGAGTAGGCTTTTGTTTACTAACAATGGGCACTTTCGCGGACAGAGTGAAAAAATCTCGAGGAGCAGTGACAGGTACGTTAGCTGATTATGAGCCTTTTGAAGGCATAGTTAGAAAGAATGGAGTGAGAACTGACTGCCTGGAAGGGGTAGCAATCGAGGAGTACATGAAGAGTGCAGCCGCGGTTGTCTCTCCTGGGCACATCGTCGCTGCCTCCAGAGTGAACGGGGGTATTAACATGTTTGTGAGAACTGATCGTGATGTGACAAAGTTATGCCTAGAAGGGATACAAGTAGCTGGTTGTTTCCATAACATGTTTTCCCTTGAAAAAGAACCAACTAGAATCGTTATCTCTAACGCTCAGCCATTTATCCCAAACCTTCTGATCACACAAGCACTGGAGTCTTATGGTAAAGTCGTAGGCACTTGTAAAACACCTGAATTTAAGCACGTGAAAAGTTTCAGATGGCAACTACAAATCGTCCTTGAAAAGGGTGCTATGCTGCCTGAATTTCTCGATGTCGTCTGTGACAATAAATCCCATCGTCTTTTCATATCGAATGATGAAATCGTATGTTTCATTTGTCATCTTAAGGGGCATTTTTAGAGATCATGCCCTAATAAACAGGTTGCCAGTTCGAACTTAGAAAACACCCAGGTGGTCGTGGATGATACTGCGGACTTTGCCAGTTTAAACACTGAACTTATCGTTAATAATGACAATTTTCCCGCAGCTCTGGGTCCGTCATCATTGACTGATAAATCTAACAAACATCTGTTAAATAGATCGTCAACAAACAGTTCTTTAAACAGATCACCGAAAAAGTCACCTAGCAAAAAGCGTAAAAAAATCCAATTGAATAATCCGTTCGAAGTTTTAAATTATGACAGTGATGAGGAAATCCGTCCAGCTACCCAGTCGCATAACGAACACAATAATATTAACGTTATTAGTGCTCAAAATGATAACCAGGATGATCATCATGAGTGTGGTGATAACGAAATACAGGTAGACGTTCACCGGGAGGCGAAGATGACACAAGATGACGTCATGACTGCTGCCGTAGTAAATGAGGCGCCATCGTCAGTCTTTACAGAGGGGCCTGTAATTTTGTCTAGTGATCGTGGTGACCCCCCAATTCCAGTGTTAAAACCAGGACACGATCCTTGCGAGGATGTGAGGGTATTTGCCGATGCGGGTGAGATGCTACCAGTCTCCCAGGAGACTTTATTGGTGAATTCTTTTGAAGAGGACAGTTCCGAATGCGACACCATGCCCATTGTTTCGGAGATGTCGGATGTTGGCGAGTTCGAAGATTCAAGGGAGACAACTCCGTCCCTTGAAGATGTAAAAATGTTCGTCGAAAGCATAAAATATAGCAAGAAGGTTATAGAAAAGTGTAGGGATTTTCAGTCCAACTTTAAGATCCTAATTCATCAACTAATCAGGTTAAAAAAGCAATCGAATACTGATCAGCCCATGAAATCCCGTATTTGTAAAATAATTACAAAGTTACACCATAGCCAGAAAAAATGAAAAGGTGTCCATTTTGTATTTGCAGTTTTTTGAAGTACTTTACTGTTTAAGCATTTTAACATTGATTACTCATGGCTAATTTCATTGTACTCAATTTTATCTTAATAGTTTATATTATGGCCTCTCTTTCATTTGTATCCTTAAACACGAGAGGTTGTCGAGATTCATTCAAAAGATTTCGCATGTTTCATCAGCTGCGTTCGGAACTCAAAGCAGATGTAGTATTCTTACAAGATATTCATACGAGCAGGTCTGATGAATCTGTTTGGAATCTATTATGGCGGGGTAAAACAGTTTTCTCACATCTGTCCAAAAATAGTGCTGGGTTGGCAATCTTATTTAGACCTAATTTAGATGTGACTCTGTCTGAGACTAAAACTATTGTACAAGGAAGGATTTTGCATGTTACTGTTAAAATGAAGGATTTTAATTTTTATTTAATTAATTTGTATACTCCTACAGAATGCGCAGATAAACTAGGATGTATTGAATCTCTGAAAGCTAATATTGCGTCACTAACTCACCCGCATCCTATAATAATTGGTGGTGACTTTAATTGCACTTTGGACCCTACCATTGACAGAACATCGGCCGTCGAACCTCACCCATCAGCCGCTGATGCGCTGCAATCAGTGGTAAGTTGCCATGATCTTATAGATACATTTCGCTACCTTCATCCCCATGCAAACACATTTACCTGGATACGATCAAATGAAACCGCATCTAGAATTGATCATTTTTATATCTCTAATTATTGCAAGCAAATTGTTAAATCATGCTCTGTTGTACCTTGTTTGGACTCTGACCATGATTTTGTTATGTGCATCATTCTTTGTAAAAACAGCAAACGAAAGAGTTCATATTGGTGCTTAAATACATCTCTCTTAAAAGAGCCACAGTATTTTAATTTGATAACTGCTTTTTGGAAGAGCTGGCGGGAAGAGAAAGTGAATTTTGATTGTTTACATGACTGGTGGGACATGGGTAAAAAGCACATAGCTACCATATCGCAGCGTTATTCCCGTGAACGAGCAGAAATCTTACGTGAGAAAAAATTGCAATTGGAATCTGAAATAGAGTTATTATCTTCCATGCCACAGAATAGTGATGATATAAGCCGTCTGTTAGAACAAAAACGATATACATTAGATGATTTACTCAAACATCATACTAGAGGAGCATGGGTAAGATCACGATTTAAACATCTCAATGAATCTGACAAACCTACTGAATATTTCTTTAATTTAGAACATAAACAAGCATGTAATCGAACGATGTGACATCTAACGCTGCCAGATGGTAGGGCTGCAAATAACGAAGTCGAAATAATAAAGTATGCTACTGAATTTTATAGCGCATTATATAGTAATGCACCAGAATGTAAACAATTAGAGAATGCTCTTTTAGCAAATCTCCCCCAGGTGAGCGAAGCATCAAAAAATGATTTAGACAAAGTACTGATTCTGTCGGATTTTACCAATGCTGTTAATAAAATGAAAAACAATAAGAGTCCTGGAATTGATGGCTTGCCGTCAGAGTTTTATAAAACATTTTGGGAAGTTATTAAACAGGATTTTTTAGACGTTTTTAATCAGGCAATTGAAGATATGATTTTACCTACATCTTGTCGACGCAGTGTCATACCTTTGCTACCGAAGAAGGGTGATCTTAGTTTGATAACCAATTGGCGACCTGTCTCTCTCCTATGTGCTGACGTGAACACTTTTCAAAAACCTTATATAATCGTATAAGTACATGCATAAATGAAATAATACATACAGATCAGAGCTACTGTATTCCGGGTCGTAGAATTTCTCATAATATTCGACTAATATCGGATGTTATCGACTATTCAAATTGTTTAAATTTGCCTCTTGGTGTAGTGGCTCTGGATCAACAGAAGGCTTTCGACAGAGTCAGTCACACATATTTGTTCGATACTTTAAGTGCATTTGGTTTTGGAGATCACTTCATTCGTTGTATTCGCACGCTCTATAGCAGTAATTTTAGCATTCTAAAAATAAACAATTCGCTCTCCGCTCCGTTCACTTTCAAGCGTGGGATCAGGCAGGGCTGTTCTCTCTCGGGCGCTTTGTATGCGATTTGTATTGAACCTTTGTTGTGTAATTTGCGATCTGAAACGGGACTAAAGGGGAGAGCACTGCCTGATGCTACAGGTGAACGAGTTGTCTGTTCTGCTTATGCAGATAACATTACAGCGTTTCTTACATGTGAGGCGGATTTTCTATCATTGAGCTATTGGTTAAGATTCTATGAAGACGCTTCAAATGCAAAGGTTAATTACGAGAAAACACAAGGTCTCTGGGCGGGTTCTTGGCATAATCGCACTGACCAGCCATTGGAGATAGTGTGGAATAACACTGGCCTGGTCTTTCTAGGTGTTCATATTGGAAATTCGGAAAATTATTCGAATATAAATTGGGATTCACTAGAAATAAATGTGAATAAGAAACTTGGTAATTGGCTTAACTTATCTAAAGCATTGTCACTGAGAGGCCGAATTATTGTAACTAACTTATTAGCTGCTTTCCAGCTTTGGTATAAATTTGCGGCCCTGGACCCACCCAACGTTCTGGTCAATTCAATTCAGAAGCGACTGGTTAATTTTATTTGGCAGGGAAAACATTGGATAACAAAAGAACATCTGTGCTTACCCTTAGAAAATGGTGGCCAAGGTCTGGTTGATATAAACGCTAGAATACAGACTTTCCGGATCCAGTATGTACAATGTCTATTGAACTCTAATTACTCACACCCATGTTTCAATTTCACGAATCTTTTTATAGGTCATTGTTTAATGTATGAGGGTCTTTTAACATTTCAAGGCAATCAACACCAGTCTGTAAAGCGGATGTCCGGAATGAAGCACTCTTCCTGAATCCTTTCATCCGCAATGTAAACACGGGCTTAAGTCTGTTTTATCAAGATTTCATAGATGGAGGGATTACTACTATTGGTAATATAATATCTGGTGAACATAAAATATCTATTGACCAATTATCACAGAAAGTAAAATTCAACTCGAAGAGACTACTAGAGCTCAAATTAAACACTTTGTGGAATAGTATAAACGCTGTATGGATTGGTTTACTAAAGGAATCTAGTCATAATCCTCAGTCTTCATATGATATTCAACTATCTTGTTCTTTTAATGATGGCGAATATTGCGTATCCACACACACAGGTTGTAAATCAGATTTCTACAAGCTGTCAATTTTCAAATCGTATGATGCTGTTTTTAAGATCTCTGGCCGAAGTATTTGGGCTGATATTTTATCTTTAAGTATCACACCATTGGAACACTGTCGCTGCTTTTATGAATACCCCTGTACACCTTATGAAGGTGATATATCATGGAAGATTTTGCACGGGGCACTAAATACTGGTGTGTTTCTTTACCGTGCAGGATACCGTCCTAACGATGATTGTCCGTCCTGTGCAGAGCGGGAGGACCTTACGCATATGTTTTTAACTTGTCCTCGTCTTCAACCATTGTTGTTGCTCGTTCGTAGAACTGTCCTTAAATTGTTAGATATTAGTGAATTTAAAGCTGAAAACTACATAAAATGTTTCACTTGTCCAAATTGTCCTTCTTGGGATGAACGAAAAGTAAAGCATCGCCTCGCAAATTGGGTAATGGCAAATGCAAAAATGGCCACATATATAACACGGCAGCGTCTTCTTGATGGCCAAGAACAAACAGACCCAGTTAAAGCTTTTATATCAAGGCTACGATCACGAATCCATATTGAATTTCAGCATCAGCAAAACATAGGATCTATGGAAACCTTTCTGAATTTCTGGGCTATAAATGAACTTCTATGCAGTGTACATGATGATGAATTAAATCTCAAGGAACTTGTTTGACTGTGTGTTTTAATTCATTGGTTGTACCTTGTTTTGGAGTATGATGACAGTTGTTAAAGCTGATGTATTTTATTGTGTCTTTCTATTAAAAACCTTTAGATCTAGTCATGAAGATATTTTATTTTTTATTTATATTGTGCATTTTCCTTTAGCAATATGATACGTTGTATTTTAATTTTTGTTTCTTAACAGCATAATCTATAACATTTCAAATTTGGTATATTTAATGTGAACATGTGATATCTTCCTGATAAATTGTTAATAAAGTACCATGAAAAGTCTTCTTCTTCTTCTTCTTCTTCTTCTTCTTATTATTATTATTATTATTATTATTATTAATGTTATTGTTGTTATTACTGTTGTGACAGTTGGCAATATTATTATTCGCCTCTTGAGGTATTTAATGTAATATATTTGTACGTACGTGGGAGACACGCTAATAAGACATGTCTTATTGTGCTCCCACATAGACTAAAATAAACTTTGTTTAAATCAAATCGAAATTGTGCATATATATATTACTACAGACCCTTGATGTATGTGGATTTGAAAAGCGCCTGTAGGAAATTTACTTATATGTAATGCATGACAATTGTGTTACACTCCACGCTGAGTATTTGCCATACAGTTAGCTCTTATATGTATATCTCTCTCTCCGCCTGCTCGACTGTCTGTCTGTCTAACCATATATCCATCCGTTCGTCAGCCCGCCCATCAGCCTGCCCATCCACCCGCTCTCCCGCCCGCTGTCTGTCTGTAAAAATGGAAGCATCCGACATGTTATTCGAGTATTTGACGTCATAATTAAAATACGTCACTTGTTAGCCGTCACTGCACAGCGGAAAATTAACACACTGAACGCGTCTGGCATGCGGCAAACCACAATGCCATATACGCATGCCATTTTTACGTAGCAGCAGCAGCAACAGCAGCAGTAGTAGTAGTAGTAGTAGTAGTAGTAGTAGTAGTAGTAGTAGTAGTAGTAGTAGTAGTAGTAGCGACAGCAGCAGCTTTAGCAGCAGCAGCAGCAGAGACGGCTATGGCTGCTACTACTACTACTACTACTACTACTACTACTACTACTACTACTACTACTACTACTACTACCGCCACCCCAGGAAATTGTGTAGGCAGGCAGTGATTGTATTCAATTAACTAACCCCCCCTCACCCCCCCCCCCCCCCCCCACACACACACGCCCACACACTCACACCTGGACACATTCCCTGCTGTTGAATATTTTCGGAATTAGTTTGACTAGGATTTGGTGCTGTCTATGACAACAACAACATAATCCAGTCAAATTAGTTTTAAAATATTGAAATAAGAGCTTTCTTGTGTAGTTTACTTATAATCGAGACGGTGGGATTTCAAGTGTTAAGTGCCAACAGACAGTTGACCTAGTTTGCCGAGATCTTTGGTGAATGACAGAGGATTGCTATTTACGACGTAACTTGGCAATGTACACGCATTAGACTACTTGTGTTGGGTGGGTGTGTAGGATATATATAATATACATAAAGATTTTACTACGAATGTAGTTGATGGTCTATGATTGTATTATAATAATCTTTGAGTTCGCGAAAATTGCTTGTCTGTTAGAACAAGTCGCCTCTTATGACAGCGCGTCAACGTTATTTCACTCAGCTGGTTCAAGCAAACTCAGCCGATCTCCTGAAATGACGTCACGCGCCAAGGTCGTTCTCATTTCGTTTTTCAGCGAGTCGGCGCAGGATCGCCGAATTTAAAATAAATCCGAATAATATCTTCTAATAACACATTCTATTTCATTCTTTAATGCCCCATGTTGTATATGAAAGCCACTTTCAATGCCATTGCACTTCTTCTTTAAGAACCCACAAGGCTGAGTGGAACACGAAGAGAGACACAATCTTACTTATGAGTCTTACCGGAGTGCGAGCGAGATTATCGCACTACCGGAAGAGAAGAATATATTACACAGTATGTAATGAAGAAAGTGTCTCTAATCATTTTGAACCTATCCTATTGAGCTGAATAGAAAAGGTTTTAGTCGGTAGCATGCCGGGATAAACAGAGTTATAGCACGGACAGCGACTTCAGTGAAAAATTGTTGGTGGCGAGAGAAAGTGCTGCATATATAAGTGTTGCTGTATAGTGTTTCTTACGTGCACTGCAGTCCTATATTTTCTATGAATAAACAAAACATATGAACGGATGGCCACTGGCCATATATATATATACATAATCTAACCAGAACAATCAATACGGTGTCAAATTATTAAGACATATATATATATATATATATATATATATATATATATATATATATATATATATATATATATCAGTACAGGTTAACGAACCTACTATAGTGTGGTTAGCAACACATTGAGGAAAATGAGAATAATTATCAACAAAGACAGACATTATAACTATCGGTCCTATGACCGCTACGGTTCCTTTTAGTCATCGGGACCGTTTTTAGGATACAATACAATTAACAAAACCTATATAGAGAAATAATTAAACTGTGAAGTATAGCTACTTGAATACTTGGTAGTCATTCCTAAGTTAGGCTACCGTGTTACTGAAATTGATGCGTCAATCCATAGTCGACGTGAGATGATACGCTCTCCGGAAGCTGGAAAGTTCCCGCAGGTTGGTTCCCGCAAGCTGTTTTCCGCAAACAAGACTCCCGCAAGAACACTCATGGCGGGAGTACATCACTCAGTGCTGTAGGCCTTATAGAATGTCTAACGAGCAATCAGTAAAAGATACGATAGTACTACGTGGTGAAGAAAGTTCCCGTACACTGATGGCACGGATGGAAGGTGTAAACAACCCGATCACAAGCGAGGGTTGTCAGAGGCAAATGAAGATACAAAACAAAGCTTCGCGGTGCTGGGTACGTCAGCCAACTCTGAAGACGCACCGGCCAAAGTTTACTTGCTGCGGTCGAAAGTTGAAAGAACCGACAGGATTAATGCGGCGGCGATTGAAATACCACTTTTAGGCGTGGCCGGCAGATCCGGCGAGTCATCCATCAAAGAACATCCTGCCTCTATATCTGTAGACTCACATATTCAGGCCGTAAAGGCCTCACCGCAAATTTGTGTTTCGAAGGAGATGTTGATATTCGCGAACAATTATCAGAAGTTTCAAGTTACTCCCGTAAATGGGGAGTTGCAAAATTGTTTTAGTGTGGTGGGTTAGAGAACAGCATGCTACGGGATAAAAACCCGACACATAGCGAAGGAAAACGCATATTGTCTGTCGTGCTTGCTAGTAGCTGGTACAGATCCAACCTGTTCGGCTCCTGGCCGAGGATGCTCTCGATCACTGGATCACGTCTCCTTTTATACTCCTCGTGACGTCACAGGCGCATGCGCCAACCAATCCTCGTTCGAACAACAGCCAATCAGCGCGTAACTAATAATAGCACAGCCGAATGTTCTAGATCATTCTAGAAGTTTTGCGCCCACGTGGTTATGACGTCACGGCAATATTTTGAAGATAATCATGAAGAGTTTTCCCTCGATAACTCAGCCATTTCTCAACCAATTTTGAAATGGCTTACAGATTTGAAAAGCCCGTTGAATTCTGGTCTTGATTAATGCCAGATTTAACGGGAACAGGCAATCACTAAGGATTACATGGTACCATCTCGGTACACTAAAAGCGCCATCCTATCTTGGTCGTAACTACGCGCTCCATCCAAACAGCGTCTCGGCACGCACATGCGCACCACGCGTTTTAACGAACTTAGTCGTTTTTCGACACACTATCTCTCCTATAGACCTATATACGCTTATGGCTCTACCCAGGGGGGCGTGTTCAGGAAACTAATCTAGGGCAGGCGGCGCGTACCCAGCTCAGCTGGTACGGCCGGTATCCAACCGGTCGATCCGAACTACAGCTGATACCGATTCATATAAGTAAAGACACCATTTTGCTGTACTACAGATTACAATAATTTGTAGTAGTATTTGGTACATAAATTAAGACATATCAGTAGGTGCAATAATTAGTTTGAGTATCAAGGTAATCTCCGGTATAGCCTGTGGATGGCAGTATGGATTAACATATATAGCAACATTTCTATGGTTAATCATAATACCTTAGTTATTATATTATTAATTACAAAATTACTTCCAAAGGCTGGAAATATGAAAAAAGTGGCAACAGTTGAATGATATATTCTGATGAGCATAATCGATCATAGAATAGGCAATACTCTCCGGTATACAATACTTGCATCTATGCTTCCTTTTTTCTTTCCTTTTCATTTTTTTTGGTAAAAACATATTTATTTACAAATTTTTACAGTTAAAAACAAGTGTTTTGCTTGTTAGAGACAGTTTACATAATCACTTTATAAATATATAATAATATATTCAGAGATATAACATTTAAACATGATATCAACACCATCAACATAGTGCAAAGTCGGGCATGACAGCACATGATGCCGCCCGTCCTTGAGAACAGCCGAAGCTAACTTTCCCCGGGGAGCGACATCACAGACTGTCACACACAATGCCCACACTCTACTTCCAGAAAGGATATTAACTGAAGGAAAGGGAAAAACCAGCAAAGGCTTTCAGCCAAACCACCTTCAAAACATTCAACCAGAATGCATGGGCGAAGAAAGGCCATAACTATGATGAATATTCAAAACAACGTTATGACGTTTAAAACAGCAACTCGCGGTATTCACACCTCAATTACTCGGCCATTGAAGAAATCCGTATATAATCTATTAGTACACAGTAGGAAAAAGGACAAAAGGAAAACATTTATAGCCGAGAAAAGCATAATCATGAGCTAAAAAAGCTTTGAAAAATGATTTTTCAGGAAGCTCCCTCTGCCAAAAACAGCCACAGCCTCCAGTCCAACCATTTCCAAAACATCTAAACACCTATACACAAAACAGAGCAGAACTGAATAGCCCACAATTAGCAACGCTGACACACACACACACACACACACACACACACACACACACACACACACACACATCTTGTTGTTAT
The DNA here is from genome assembly GCA_034401795.1 of Chaetoderma sp. LZ-2023a. Taxonomy (NCBI): domain Eukaryota; kingdom Metazoa; phylum Mollusca; class Caudofoveata; order Chaetodermatida; family Chaetodermatidae; genus Chaetoderma; species Chaetoderma sp. LZ-2023a. The sequence continues at coordinate 34,571,988 of CM067371.1, read as the reverse complement.
AGGCATAAGAAAATAAAAAAACGTGAAATTAACACGCTGAATATAACTAGAACATATGATTATCTTACAATCGTACAGTAAGAAAAATAGCACGTATTGAATGCGCGACAATGTATAATAAAGATATATAATTGAAAACATTGAAAGAGGAAATTTGAATTAGAATGAAACCATAATCACATGTTGAAGTGTTTTGAAAAGAGCTTTGACCAGAAGCTGCCACTGTCAAAAGCAGCGACAGATTCCAGCCTAATCATTTCCAAAACATCTACACTTTTTTTAATGTTTTATACACAAAAATACAGAAATACCCTAATTAAAACCCAGACAGAACAATTGGAAATCACGCTGATACACAGCTTAATAATATCAAACGGAGGAACCCTGCATGATATATATCACGCAGTACTATTTTACAACATACAATTATAATACAAAGTAGGAAAATAATCACATATTGAAATGTTTTTTTAAAACTACACCGACTGGAAACTGCCACTGCCAAGAGCAGCGACAGCTTCGAGTCAAACAGCTCCCAACACATCTAAATACCGTCTTATAAAGAGGACAGAACAGCGCACACTCAAATACCAAAACAACCATTTTGAAAACATGATATAATACGTGTGAACACAATGTATACGCATTACAATAATAGTTTAAATAATATGAGATTGTAGACACACCTCATTTCACAGGGAGCATTAGTAAATAATATTTAAAATAGGGTATTTGAATATAGTACATTTTTCACAAGATGACATAAGCCAGCTTTTAAAATGCATTGAAATCTGTTTTGACTGGAAACTGTCACTGCCAAAAGTAGCAACAGCATCCAGTCAAAACGTCTCCAAAGCATCCAAAACCTCTTTCTTACACAAGAAAGCTAATACACAGCTTTGCACGTGAGAATAACTACCTAGAATAGTTAAATATGTTATATACTGCACAAGGTTTAGTAATAAAATGATGAAAAGATTCGAAGAACAAAGTTTGACTGGAAGCTGCTACTGCCAAGGGCAGCAACAACCACCAGTCAAACCATTCCCAAAAATCTCAAAACCATCCTACACCCAAGAAGCTGATATGCAACTTACAAGGTTACATAATCGAAACGAAATCGACCGGAAACTTACGCTGCCAGAGGCACAACAGCTTCCAGTCGAGCCACTTCCAAAAATTGCAAAAACCTTTAATACACGAAAAACTTATACACAGTTTTGTGCCATTAAATACTGTAAAGAAAACCTAATCATGAGTCAAAACGACACTAATACTCAATATACAGAAGAAAGCAGCACATGCAATACTGGACAATATAAATTAAATCAAAAAGTTTTGAAAAAGACCCGACTGCGAGCTGTCTCAGCCAAGAGCTGAAAACGTTCCCAGTCAGGTCAGTTCCAAAACATCAGAACGCTCTAAGGGTGATCAATAATCAGGCACCTTTAAGGGTGCTTCAGCACTATAAAAACACTAACAAAATGACATACTTAACAGATAACATACATATATAAAAAATGAAGACATAGCTTAGATCTATCATCAAAATAACAAAACAGATTGGAAGCGAGCCAATGGCTGCTAAATTCACTCTCAATCGTGCGTTTATAGTCTACTAAAATTCTGAACTTTATTGAACTGAAAAGCTCCGCCAGTAGGTCCAGCGATAGAATTTTTCTTAAAGGGTACACCCTAACTTCGCACCTTTCCGCCATATAATATGCCGGCCTAGCGCTACTACAGCTAAAATAACATTAAATTGTTCTTTTTTAACAATGTTCGGAAAATTATTGAAACGTACTAGGTTTTCGTTCAGATTGATCAAACCATTAGACAACTGATGTACCCATTTATAAATCACTGACCACAGATCTTTGCCTATCTGACACTTGTACATCAAATGCTCAGCGGTCTCAATATGGGGACAAAACACCCATCTAATCTTCATATTCATATGAAGCTTACGAGACATGAAATAGCCTGTGCCTAATATGGCATGTACTAACCTGTACGTAACAGTCCTATGAACAGGATCTATAAACCTATTGTGTAAATTGGACCAGGTGGTGGAGAAATCAATCATTCTAAAAGCTTTGTATCTCTTATTCAGAAGCTGATAAAAGGACTTTGTAGAGTTAAAGCTTAACCAGTCATGGTCTGGATAGGGTTTACTGAATTCATGGAAAACCTTGACTACTTCCTTATAGAAAGGAGGCATCCAATCTGCACGAGGGACAGAATTACTGGCTAAAGATGGCTTGATCTTCCGCAATGTAAACCCTATCCAGTACCGAGCGAAAATATCCCATCTTGGCATATCTTCACTCAAAATCCTTTGTATATGTGTTAAAATGAAAGCTTTAACCTTTAACGTGATATTAATTAAACCTATCCCGGCTTTAAGAACAGGGTAGTACAGTACGCGCTCGATTTCACATTGTGTTATCGAGTTCCTTTACTTGTTGTTTGTTTAGTTGATTTTATTGGCCGCTTACACCGAGATGTATTTGGCCCATGACTCACTCTGAGAGGTGCTTCCCTGAAGGGTTGCGTTGCTCCCCCGAAGGGTTGCTATAAACAAGCATTAAAACTGAAAAAAGTAAAAAAATTATGATGTTGCTAGGGGTGTATGTGGTGCCTGTTGCTGCCTAACGAACTGTTGTTGGCGGGTGTAAGTGTTGGATGCAGTGTAAGAGTGGGTGGGAGGTGGGGGCCCCTTTATTTCAGTTGGGGGTAGGATGGGGACTCAGGTGCTTCCACAGTGGGGTCAGAGATTAGGTTTGCATCCTCATCAAATCAGGGGGAAAATCAATTCCGCCGCCACCACCATAACCCCTCCCCCCACCCCAAGGCCTCCCACAAAAAACCATAACACCATGCCCCCTGCAAACACGGGTGTTGGAACCAAGCATCCAGCTACCCCCACTAGTCCCCCACCCCACATTTTAAAGCCCATTTATTAGAAATATTGTCTGAAATGGCCTCTCAGAGTCAAATTATCAGAATTTTCCTGGGGAAGGATCCCAGGACCACTTAATTATCCAGAGTATTAACCCAGGGACCCACCCCATACACCCTCCTCCCCACCCACCCCCATCCCCCACCTCCATCGCAGCCTAAATGCTCTCTACAGGGTTGAAGTTTTTCAAAATTTTCTGATCTCACCCAAGGGGGTTTGGATGGGAGAAGGATTGGATGGCATGGCGAGTGTGCATCCATGCCAAATGAGGTGGGGGTGGGGTGGACACCCTTGATAGGGGGTGGAGGGCAGTCTGTATAATCAAATCTATAATAGGAACTCAGGTGAGAATTATGAAATAAAAATATTAGGAGATGAAAATCATAGTCAATGATATCAAATAAAATTAATTAAATTTAGATAATTTCCATGTGATTAAATAAACAAGAAACAGGAAAACTAGAGAACAGAAAATCTAGTGTTTGTAAAAGAAATATCCTGGGCAAAAACTTAGAATTAAAACCTGTTGCTATTTGAAATAATAGGCTGATTGCGAATGTTGTTATATAATGGTAATTTTTTTGGCAATTCAAGCCACTGTTGTATGCACACTCTCATATATTCATTTACAGTTCGAGAGCAATTTATTTTTGAAAATTTTCGATGGAATGACTGGTTCGGTTACCACGCCAGTCTGTTCAGTGGTAGATTTTCAAAAATAGTCTTGTTTCGATAACTGCTAAACTTAAGAGAAAATACATTTAGGTTGTCGGAAATATAAAACAAAGCGAACCGCCACGTCCGAGATAGATGCAAGCAAACCGGCAGCAACTTGAGTGATGAATGCTGGGATTTACATTCATCAGAATCATGAACACCCTGAAAACATGTTAATACACACACCCGTGAACCAACCACTTATAAGCCTTTCACAAATTGTACTCCAAATGTCTTTCCAAGCTTGTAGGTTTTTTTTACAATTTTCTAATCAGTCCCCAGAACTCCCTAGGGGGATTTGGAGGGGGTAGAGTGTGTGCATCCATGCCATAAGGGCTGGGTCACCATTAATAGAGGTTGAGGGGAGGGCGGTCTGAATGAATAAATCTGGAAAATGAAATTAGATAATTTCCATGTGATTAAAAAACAAACCCAGGAAAAATTAAAATGGAAAATCTGGTACGTGTAATTACAGAGCAAGAGGAGACTATCTTGGAAACCTTACTACTGGAATGACTGCCTCGGTTATCGAGCCAGTCATTCCAGTTGTAAATTTTCAAAAATAGTCTTCTCTTGATCTGCAAACGGACGAAATTAGAAAGGCCTGTGTTATTATTAAATCATGATAATTGCGATCAATCTGGTCGCCGTGAACTTGCCATATGAAATTTTGACCCAAAATTGTTCACATTTCTAGATGACCCCTACGGGTGATCATCCACGCAGTTTGGTCAAGATATCTCCAGTTATAAGAAAGAATTGCGCACTACAAATTTACGAAAACTAACACCACAAATTTACGAATACTGGTAATTACATATTTTTCTTCATTTTTTCACTTAGGAGAACCCCCTGTTTGACAGTGATGGCTGCAAGACTACATAACATTGCTTATTTCAGCTGTTTCATCTCACGGTACCTGTCTTTAAGATAGAGTATTACGTACCTGTGTGGCCACATGTGCTCATTCTAAGCATGCAGACGATCGCCCTCGGAATAATAATATATTAATAAATACTATAATAGACTCGGTGACGTCGCACCGGTCGTGCATGTGTGACTTCATCCTGTCTTTACATGAGTAGATCCCGTCTTTCGGAACTGATTTCCTTTAAACGAAACTTCCTTCTAAATCCTGTTGCTGTTGGGATGAGGAGAAAAAGGGATCCGTTTCAGGAACCAGGAAAATGTCCTTTACTTAGTCGGTATTCTCAGCATATGTTAGTGAGTTGTGAATATTTAGTAAGGTAATTATTAACAATGATATCATATTCTATGCATAATTTACCTCCCGCCTTTATTTGACGTCGTCTGTAGCGAGATAACTTGTATCATTTAGTAGGAGAACGTCTTTTCTAGAAAGTTCTGGCGAAAACAAACATTTGTTACATTGTAACGTCGCGCACGTGCGTTATTGAAGAGGTTAAATACAAGGGCGGTAATTCATACCGGAGATTATGTTTCTCGGAGATTATTTCAGGATGTTATTGGAAGATCTGTCGTATAACAACTGCCATATAACAGAAATAATTTGTGGATAATTGAGGACCCTATATATGGTAACATGAATAAACGTAAAAATAAGAGCTTGGTTGTATAATTTCATAAAAAATCAAAGTAATGTTTTTGTAATCTCCGGTATCGTTATTCACTACTATTTAAAGAGGCACCTTCAGGTGCTAATAAATGAATTTATACTAATATTAGCAACTTCTTGCATTTTTCTCCAACTTGCTGTGTATTTTCGAAGTCAGATATCAAAGGGACAATAACTACTAGTAATTATTTAGGTTTCTTTTTAAGAACTCAAAAGTGATACCGGAGATTATGATTAAAGAAACCAAAATCTGTCATTTTGGGGGGGGGGGGGACATTTTTCCTTTGTTGATAAACTTGAAGTTAAGCAAGAAAATAGTGGCATCAATGCGGAGTAGGTAATTGCTAGTCGCATGACCAATGAGACATATGTTTGTTTTATGCACGATTTCTGAAATGTGCATTTGGAAAGGGACATGCATTCTTTGCCGTAATTTGACATTCGGTGGCATCTAGATCAATAATTATTGAAGGAAAGTGGCTGAAAGTATATATCCTCAGAGAGGTCTAAGAGAAGCTGTTGTGGCAAAATGGTTAATTTGACAAAATACACAACGTTGATAACATTAGACTGATGGGAAAGGAGTATCGTTAATTGTACCATTTTTGGTACTCTGCCACTTATTTGCAGCTAATATGTCTCTCATCAGGTGTGATATACTGCGGAAATATTGTCATACACGTATGTGATAAACAATTCACAGCCAGCCCACGGCCGGATTGTTGGTGATGAACAAGGCACCACAAGAACAACTAATACGATAATCATGCACTATCTTTTGACAGATTCCGCGAATCCAGAGTGACTAGAATAATAAAGTGTCATATATCGCATTGAGAGTAGGTATTACACTGATGCTTTCAAATAGCAAGCACGCCTAGACGTCATTTCGGTACCAGCATATTGAAATATACTCATAACGCATTAATTTCAGTGTTGCTTATGGTAGATATGGCATAGTGGAGCAGGTGGACCAACACAATTATTTCTATCGTGCTAGAAAGTGCATTTGAAACATCAAATGGCAGATGTGGGTAGCGATTTGCATAACTTTCCTTGTTGTTTACAAAACATATATGCATCAATAATTTTTGCGAGTTTTGTTTGCAAGCATGTCAATGAGTGATGCCACAGTCGGAATGATATACACCGCCAATTGCTTCCTTACACTAAGCCTGACATTGCTGATGGCTGATACTTGTGGATTTCGATTCATGGCCTTACATTGTGTTGTATTTGTGTCGATGGAAATATATCCTTGTTGGGATTAAACTGATGTATCGTGTTGCCATTCCCTTTAAATATCTATCCATTTCTACAACACGTTGGGTTGTGATTGCATCTGCTATGTTAAGGACCGTTAGCGTCATTCTAGCCGTCCTCTAATTCAGGCGAGCACTGTAGAACGTTAGCGTGTGTCTTCTACTAAAAACAGCATGCTACAGTGAAGTACTCATTATTCCACCTTCAGTCTTTGGTTTGGTGGTGGTTATGCTTATTGTATGTTAAGCTGCAATCCTGTATCACTTGAGAAAACAGATGCCAAAGATTTTCAAAGAGACTGCGAGGAAGAGGAAACCGCAACCCCTTGGCGTAGCAACCGCTTTCGTAAACGAGGATACTGGCCGGGATAATTACGAGGTCACGCCACATCAAGCTGATGACGTGACTCCAAAGCCCAAGCTTCGCCTACGCTACCTGAAAACTGTGACGTCTATTCTTGGCTTGTTCCTGATTTGCTATATACTGATATTGTCGCTTTTCGGCTACATACTGGCAAATTCGCTGCCAATGCAGTCACGTGGGGGCAATAACGATACTCAATGCATAAGTGGAATGTGGATGCGCAGAGAGAGAAAACGGAGAGAGAGAGAGAGAGAGAGAGAGAGAGAGAGAGAGAGAGAGAGAGGATGGGAGGGATGATGCCGATGATGATGATGACGACGACGACGACAATGATGATGGCAGCGGCGACGACGACAGTGACGACGACGACAGCAACAACATCACGGAAACAACATTGGCAATAATCAATGTGACACTGACAAACTTATTGATGATGATGGCGATAATAATAACGATAATGATTAGAATGATATTACTAATGATAATTATACTAATAATGATGAGAATAATAATAATGAATGTCAGAGTGGAAATAATTATCATGATTCTAATGATTATCGGAATAATAATGATTCTTGGAATAATAATAATAATAATAATAATAATAATAATAATAATAATAATAATAATAATAATATTATCACGTCTGACAAACAGGCTGCCCAAACCCTCTTTCGTGCTTTTGGCATAGCAACTCCGTCTTGATAAATCAAGAGGAAGGTCTGGTTAGGTGTCACATAAGATTGATAAATATATTAAAATGCTTTAATTTTAAATCGTATTGGAAACTGCATTTGCCAAGAAAGTATAAAGAAATAATAACATAATAGAAATGAAAAATAAAACTACCAACGTCATAAGAAATGCATATGATATCAACAGAAGTACCTGAAATAAAATGTGCATAGTAATAGTGTATCGGAATGACTAGATGTGTAAAGGATATTATTGTAAAATAATTTTTATGAATTAAATTGTATTCAGTATTACCCAGAATTCGAACCGTGGTACTTATGGTTTATAAGTCAAAGTCTCTACCTTTGGACCAATGATAATATTCTCAAAAAATCATGTCAAAATGTCCTGTTCCTGTATGCGAAAAATTGTACCAAATGGAATATATACTAATTTTGAAAGATGAAATATAACTAAGCATTATTATTTAGATTGCACATAATGGAAAAAACACCCCTGTTATCAATTTAAGACTTATTTATATGAACAGCATGCACCTGCAAATAATTGTATATGATGTAAAGCAGACGACATTTTCTTTGGTAATGTCTCTCCATAGCAACACACTTCAAATTGTCTCCCTTGTCTTAATCATAGTGTAGAGCTGACTCTGTGAAGATTTCTTTTGCCATGTACACTGCTTATATTGTCCTGTATATATCTTAGCAATTATGCATTCGACTTTTGCAAAATTTGCAGCATATGAACAGATCATATTGTCGGTTATATAAATATCTTACTCAAGGCATTCTTGTTAGGATGTCATGTGATTTATGCTAGAAAAAGTTAATTTAAAATAAGATTACTTAACATCTAACCAAGCTTATGCAACATATCGGGCTTATAAAATAATAAACAGATGTTTCTTAACCTGTCTTGTCATATGGTCAGTTTAAGTTTAGCTATATTTAGTCAAGGTTTGCTTAGATTAGCATAGTATTTACAGATAGAATCGGTTGATCAACCAGGAAAGTGAAAAGCAGTATGGAACTGCCAATAAATCCAAAAGAATCTTAATGCTAAAAAAGGCTCCACTAAAATATGCATAATTACTCTAGAGAATTTTGAAAACTAAAGGCTAAAATGCCTGTTAATTTTGAATTCATTAGGTAGGGCCTATCTCATCAGGGTTCCAATGCCAAGTTCCTAAGCACCATTTCTGATTTGAATAACATGTTGTGACCCATCATAAAATTCAAATTGGAACCTATGGTGCCACTGTAATCCACTTACTAATTTAACAATCTTACAATTTCCTAAACAAACAACCGTAATCTAACTAATCTTAAGCTTAGTTAAGGTTTAGCTTTGAGCAGTATACTCTGACATTAGGTTTAGTTCAAATATAGTTTGTTTTAGCAATATGTTGTGATATTAGGCCTAGATTGGTTTTTAGTTTGTTTGAGCTTTAGCTAGTTTGAGAAATATGAATCCTTAGGTTTAGCTATGGTTATAGCTTGTATTAGCATCTGGGTGTTTGACTAGTTTTGTTGCCCTTAAAATAAAAGCAATGACATTTTTAGAGATACTGAAGTATTACCAATATGTCAGCATTGTGCCAGCAAAAATGCACATAGCTGTGTTTCAAACATCAAATTTCTGAAAATTCTAAATTCGTAGAAAATCAAAAATAAAATGTAAAAAAAATTAAGAAAAAAATTTACAAAAAAGTTTTATTTCAAATTCTTTTTTATATTTTTAGAAAATGCAGAAATCACCAATAATATTTTTAGAAGTAATCTAAAGAAATGGTACGAAACCAAGTTTTATGTGACATCTGATATTTCCAAGACCGCCGATCGCTGACAGGTTGCACTGGCCACATCTCATGTATACATCCCACCATGGGACTTGATGTGATGTGCGTCGTAAATTATTTATTTTTTATAAGGAGAATTGAACTAACATCACTGATAAAATTTAAAAACTAAAATATCATGTACTTATTGGCAAACTAATTTAAACTTATTAAACAATGTCTTACAGGCTAAAACTGTCTGATGAATCATTAACAGTTTATTATCTATTTTTCATTTAACACCTTTACCCGTATCGATGATCTTGATTATGCAGCTTTTAACCATGCTATTACGTCTGACAAATTCTCGGAAAATTAATAATAATAATAATAATAATAATAATAATAATAACTAGATTGATCAGTCGGTGACTCGTCATCCAAAATCCCCACGCTCAGCGCTTTGAACTTTTGATCCCACCCACAACCCACCCCCGGAGCGGGACCAAATGTAAATGTCCTTTTGCAATTCATACTCATATGGGTAACACACATACCAATTTTGATTGAATTTCACCCAACAGTGTCAGCGGAGTTGCATTGCAATCAATTTCATGACCATTTGACCCCATCCTCCACTCTCGGTGGGCGGGGCCAGATGTAAATGTGCTCATCCACTCCGCATTGACATGGTTAACTCACACACTAAATTTGGTTGAAATCAGTCCAATGTTATCGGAGGAGTTGCATTACAATCAATTTATTGACACCTGGATCGCACCCCACCTACTCCCGAGGGTGGGGACAATTCTAAATGCGCTCCATGCACTCCACATTGATATGGGTAACTTACGTACCGAATGGCGTTGGTTTCCGTCAAACCGTTTCGGAGGAGTTGCATTACAAACACATTTTTTACCCTTTGACACCACCCCACTCACCCCTGGCAGCGGGGTCAAATATAAATGTGCTGATGTACTCCACATTGATATGGGTAACTGACATACCAAATTTTGTTGAATTCTGTCCAATGGCTTCGGAGAAGATGCGTTACAATCAATTTCCGCAGGTTAAAAGTTGACCCTTTGACCTCTCGCCACACCGCCCCCTCCTGGGAATGGAGCCAAAGGTAAATGGCCTCGTTCGGTCCGCAATCCAATGGGTACCTCAGATATCAAATTTGTTTGAGTGCCATCTAACGGCTTCAGAGGAGTTGCATTCAAGTGATTTGACCGTTTGTTCCCTTCCCCACCACTGTGGTGGCGGAGCCAAATGTAAATATCGCCCAACAAAGCGGAATCATGTTTGACCCACATAACACATTTGGTTGAATTCCACCCAACGGTTTTTGAGGAAATAGCGTGACGAACGGACAGACAGACCGACCGACCGACCGACCGACCGACCGACCGACCGACCGACCGACCGACCGACCGACCGACCGACCGACCGACCGACCGACCGACCGACCGACCGACCGACCGACCGACCGACCGACCGACCGACCGACCGACCGACCGACCGACAGACAGACAGGCAGGCAGGCAGGCAGGCAGGCAGGCAGGCAGGCAGGCAGGCAGGCAGGCAGGCAGACAGACAGACAGACAGACAGACAGACAGCATGACATACAGACATACAGACAGACAGACAGACCGACAGACAGACCACTGACATTCAATCACTAGTGTGGTATGCCATAACAGCGTCTAGATAAGACATTATGTCCTAGTTATTAGCCGCGGACCTACTGATAACTGGCATATTACATCTAACAGATAACAGACAGACAGACAGCATGACATACAGACATACAGACAGACAGACAGACAGACCACTGACATTCAATCACTAGTGTGCTATGCCATAACAGCGTCTAGATAAGACATTATGTCCTAGTTATTAGCCGCAGACCTACTGATAACTGGCATATTACATCTAACATGTAACAGTGAGATAGTGCTTAGGCGCATCACATATTTTCTCGGGACACAATCCCGAGTTGGAATGTGTGGAATGTATGTGCATAATTACTGTTCTGACAGCCCATCTCCGCTCCTGTAGCCCCAGATCGCGGATCGGCGGCTCCCACCACGTTCTGTTCTAGCAACCCAAAATATTGTACTACGCTTTTTGATTACGACATCTAACATATGACTTAGTAGATGAATCCAGTTTAGCTATGTCCCGTCAATCTGTGGCTAAACTACTCCCACGTGTTGCCTGTGTTGAGATCGCTCAATCCCTACACTCTCTGAATCTCAAATTCCAGAATGCTATACAGGTAAGATGTTGAACTATTTTTCCTGAGTGATGTTGCTACATATTGCAGCAACAGCATCCAGTGGAATTAGTTTCAAAATATTCACCAGAATTTGTATTAAGTAGTAAGGGCATTACATTCCTATAGCTTGACGGACTATTACGCGTTTGTGACAGATTATATGACGTCATTGCGTACAACCTACACGTGACGAGGTTGATTATGCTATCATATGACTGACTGAGAAACTGAATTCCTCCATTGATTATCATCTCGGACACGTGAGGGACAGAGCGGATCCCTCTATTAGCTTAGCATCTTAACTGAGAAACCTTTGCACATGGCACCTCTTTCATGACAGATTGGGAATTGAAATTATGTTAGCCGACTAACGATCATTATCATGTCTATGATAATTAGTTTATTTTAAGAACAAATCTAGCCATCTTATGATAGATGTTAATCAAACTGCTCTTGTATGCCATCTGGTTCGCTATCTGATAATATCTATTCTTTTATGTTCTATTTAAATCGTCCACATGCTATCTCGTGGCTATTGTATCAGAAAGACGAGCCTTGGTTGATCACATTCTCAATATAGCCACGTCTGAAACCAGAGTTAGTGGCTTATTAATGGCTGATCTAAAATTGTAATGTGGATTTATTGTTTCTTACGCTGGGCTCTCTCACATTCTTTCTCTTTCATTTTGCCAGGGTTATGTCGCCAGATAGAACACAGATGGCATGGTTTCCTCTATTATGTGGCCCCACTAAATCACATTCACAACATGGGCAACACTTTGGCGCGTTTGTTAGTGAATTTGTTTGTACAATTCAATGGAATATGGTTCCATCAAAAGCGAGGTTCCTCCATGTAATGAGCTTTGAACTTGGATTTTATAAATTTCCAATACCCCGCCCCTTAAATGGTATTGCATGTACGTATATGGGTAATGCATATATGGCATCTTGCATTTTCTCAAGAATGGAGTGATAAATCTGTCCCTCAATTATTTAAAGTCATAATCGAACACATTGCATGATAGTTGACTTCACAATCAACAATCAATCAGACTTATAACTACTGAGCCCCCAGCTCTTTAAACTGATTGGCTATTGTAGCGGTAGAGACTTTTGCATAAGTTGTGTAGAGATGCGGCATTCTGGTTGTTCCAAACGCACTCACTTATTTTAGCCTTGGGAGAAATGGTCTTGCTTCATAGGAAAATTATTGGTTTTAAATATCTGATCATATAAATTCTGAAGTATTTGATTCTGACACTCCTCAATCACATTTTCTCCATTATTCCATGGCATATTAATTTGTTACTTTGACACATATGGATGCATAAATCGTCAAATCGTCAATTAGATTATGTGCTTTTAAACAATCTCATCTAAATCAGTTTAACAAATAGCGTTATTTTCCCTGATAATTTTGCCAGACGAAGATGATGAGATCTGGCGGCTAAATAGTAAATCTGTATTTGCGTCTATGGACAGAGAAGTATGCCGCATAAAGCGTGCGCTGGGCATAATTTCTTTCTCACCATATACCGAGGAACGTTATCGTCATGGTTATCGTCGAAGGTTAGAATTCGCCTACAGGTGATTGGAAAGTTGGGCTACAATAGTTGAAGACAAATGTATGGTTAGTACACCTTTTCATGCTACAAATTTTCAGTTTTCAGTTTAATCTGTTATTATAATCGATCCAAACACAAAACACCAGCGTCAAATTAATGCTTTTATAGCGAAGCTGGTAAATATGCCCCAGCAGTAGTTTTGAGGAATGCCCATTTGCAGGACAAGAGAACATTTTTATCGATAAACGAGCCAGTCATTCCACTGATACATTTTCAAAAATTGTTATCTCTTGGCCTGCACATGGACATTCAATGTGCAAATATTTTAATTTTCCTGGCTAAAGTTAACCATTAAAGAGTTAAAGTAGACGGCATTTACATAGAAAGAAATTGATAAAGAAGTTATTGACCACGGCGATGACATTTAGCATGGGCATAGTAAAGTGTGGACCATTAGAATGTTGTTTATCATGGACATATGTTTACTGAACACAACCCTGATAACCCAGTTTACTGGGCCGGTACTGGACAAATACAGGGCTCCGTTATTGGTCAAGAACTGTCCTAGTAACAAAGGAAGAACCCATGAAATTGCTATTACCTTGTATGTATATCCATAAGACATGTTCAATTAATTGAGGCCAATAGACAATAATAAATTGGCAGTCGATTGAGATATGTTGATGGAGGAAGGTGAATATATTGAATTTGAATTTAAATTAATTTGCTTCTAAAATAAATGCTAGTTAAAACGGAGAATTTAGTTGAACCGGCATAGATATAAATGTATTGGTCAAAGTTACTAGAATGACTCAATCGACTGTCAGCTAAGCATTACCGGTAAGCAACTGATTGATTTTCAAGAAATCTTGTTAAATTTGTATTTTCAACTTTCAATCACATTGCGACATTATAACGTTTCACCAACACAGACATGCAGTGCACGCGCACACGCATACTCACATACATAAGTATACACCCAGCCACACACGCATGCATGCATGCATGCACATACGCACACATGAACTCACACACGCAGACACACGAAGGTGTACGTGCATGCACACTGGCGCCCACATCCACACATGCGCATGCATTCATTCGCATGCATAGATGCAAACGTGCATGTACACACTAGCATAACATCATCAGCAGTTACATAATACCGAGATAATCAATCTCTCTTAGATGATCCATATGCATAGCAATAAATCACATCATTCTGTGTGCTAGAGAGGTATGGTCTCGACCGGGCAATATAACATAGCGAAATAATCGAGAGCAAATAACCTAAAGGGGCTGCAGCGTAACAGCGAATAAATCAATAGTGTGGTGTGAGAACTCCAAGAACATTCCATCTTCCTTCACCCAGTAATATGTCAGAATGCTTAAAAAATAACAGTTTATTTCCAGAGCAGTGTCTCTTCAATGTCTCTCAAGTGTATTCTACCAGATATTGGGTTGTGGATTTAAAGGATGGCAGATCTGTAATATTGGTGCCACTGCTTATGACAAAATCTGCACACCAACCAAAATATGTTATTAGATCTAAGTACACACATAATGAACATACCATCAACATATTCTCTCTGCCAAATAGTATTACACTTATTCAGCCTGGCTCTGGCGGTAAAGGTTGGGGGTAGTGGAGTTCCATAGTAACAAGGTTCACATCTTATGGATGAATCCAGTTTTATTTATGCCGCGTCCATCTCTAACTAAGCTCCACCCACGCGGTTTGCCCGTGTTGGGATCAATCGATCCCTACACTCCTTGAATCGCAATACCAGAAATAATATACCGGTAAGGTGGTGAATATTGTGAAACTAATTTAACTGAGTGCTGTGGAAGCTTACTGCATGTTTGTTACATAGTAAATATATACAATTCGTACAACTTGACGGACTATTAAGCATTTTTGAAAGACTAACTCGTGTGATGCATATGTCACATAGTGGATTATGACGCCATATGATTGGTCGATCAACTGGATTCCTCTATTACATTACCAAGCCACGGATCACATGCGACTGTTTTACATAAGCAAATATACTAACTATGTCGGAAAAAATGAGAGTATCCTACAGGTCCATGCAGAGAATGTGATGCAGCAGGGATTCACAATACAGGGATCCAATTCTAGCTATGCTCCGCCCATTTCTAGTTAAGGTTCGCCAAAGTTTTGTGAGTGTTGGGATTGCTTTATATACGTTGAACCCTGACTTTCCAGAATTCCAATTTAAAGGTAACTATAGAGGTATGCGATAGAATAATTTGAAGATAATTTGATTGGGTGTTGTTGATCCTTATGGCCGTAACAACGTCAAGTCAAATTAGGTTCAATATATTTGAAAGAATGGTTTAAGTTGTAAATTTATTAAGGCAGACAATTTGTACATTTGAGAAACATTTTGAGTTTCATGAAGACTTATAACTCATCATTATGCTTGTGAGGTTATCCTGTATGTGACACAATTGATTATGATATCATATGCTGTAGTGACATATCACATCCCTCCACTATCATACAATAGCCAGGGGAGAGCATGTGCAAGATCCGAATATGATGTGAATCGATATTACCGCATAGTGTACCAGATGACGCACATCAGGACATGTATTTACTTCTAGCATAATACGAACACCATGTTTGTTCCTAAACTAGTATAATTATTGTAATGATGCTTCGTCTACTTTTCCATCCATGAGAAAATAATTTCAATTCCCAATCAGTAATGAACGAGGTGTTGTGCGCAAAGGGGTATTTGTTATAAAACTAAGCTAATCAAAATATTCGTAGCATTGATTTGCTGTCGATTCACTTCTAAACGATACCCAGCTTGATATCAGCCTGCATTCTGGCAGCTGTTATAAAACAACGTGATACAGCGGATCATAAATGAAGCAAACAGTGCACATATTCACCATTAACGACGAGGCTGTTTATCAATATTTGCGTTGGTGTAATTCGAACATATGGTTCCCATACAGAAACAACACAAAATGGAAATATTGACCCAAACTCTATCACGCCACATTCTTATCTTACAGTAAACACAAAGAATTATACAATTCCATAAATGCAATACTATTGACCATACACAAGTGGTATTATTAATAAAATACCCAGTTTGTACATTGAAATCCAGACCATCTCCCAATCCAGAAGCATAATGTGAATCTATAACACTTTAGAACGAGATTAACTGCAGGCTTCCAGTCATTTTAGTTTCTATGCACTAAATATTGGTTCTGGCAAATATGTCTGATATATATACATATATATATTTGAAAACATGGCACGCCAAACGAACGACACACAGAAAGACATGCGATACGCAACTGTATAAGTCTATAGTAGGGTCCCATTTTCTATTTCACTCGCTAAGTGATGGGTCCTTGAAGATCAATGTTTATTGTATAAATGTGTTGAAAAATGTTTGGACGAGGAATGAAAAGCCAGCACGTTGTAGTGAAATTCATTAAGTCGTGCCCAAGATAATGAGGTACGGAATTGCAAGAGAAGAATTGGGTGTAAGTCTAGGTTCTCCCTTTGATTTTGAGAATAATAAGAAACATATAATATATGCTAGGGAACATATCATGTGGCATCCAATTTCAGCATGTGACATAGTCTATGGCACATTTGTGATACCTGAGTCGACGCAACGCTCAACATCATACAGCTCTAGTTGGTGTGAAAATATGGGGTGTGGGCTAGTTTACATGTGTGTGTGACTGGCCCTGTCTGTCTGTACATGTGCATGAGATATCATAATATGTGGAGACAAACCATGATACAAGAAGAATTATTAAGACTTATGCCCATTTACTTTTTCCGATTTTGTTGCCCTTTTACCTGTCGAGCAGCCAACCAATATCCTCTTTCGGGGTCACTATGGCAATCTCCCATCAACGTTTCCTGAAAATCACATTCAATAGAACATGTATTATCGTGTCGGAAACACAGACACACAGCCACGCCGAGAGAGGCCGGGTGGTGCGATTATAATAGTATCATATAGGGCCTAAATGAAGAGTGACAATTTGTCTTCCTGGTGCTTATTGCAAATAAGCTCACAAGGTTCAACTTATGCTTAGTATAATAATGATGATTCTGAATGAGGATGATCACAGTACATCATTGCAACACCTGTAACGCATTTCTACTGCAGAGTACCTCAAGAACATATTCCCGTTAGTCAGCCCTTCACAGTCTGGAGTTGTAATATTCCTTTATCCATTTGATAATACATGCTATTGCTATTTGGAGCTTGTCGTCTACAACCCAAAAGCTAATATAATAATTAAGTGGTATGCCCTTGAGGCAGTGTTCTGTTAATCAGTCTACGACAATTGAACGCTTTTCTGGCATGGATTTCTCAGTTTGGCGCCAAGATAATAAAAGATTCTGTTGCGAGAGGCGGTCCTATTTAGAATAACATTCTGGAATCTCTGTCAAGGAAATGGGTTGACAGACTCAGCAACTGCTCACCGAGTTGTCATATGTAGTGTTATCCATCTATGTCTCACAACATTGAGATGCACAACACATGCTCGTAATTACGTAACCTAAAGGCTAATTTCGCTAGCAATTTTCTGATGTAATGCCGAGCAAAATATCAATACACTTAGCAGACGCTATTGATCACTAGCCTCGCTGGCTAGTTGCCTATCATGATTCGAATGCAGAGCACATTTACATTAGCCTACGGGGATGTTATAAGTTTAATAGCAGCTGTAAAGGGATAGCCAGAAGATCTGTTGGGAATTAATTGCATTTGGATGTGGTTTAAAGAATGACTGGGATGGAATGATCGTAATCGAACCTTCATTATCAACAAAAACATGTCAAACCAGATGAAGAATTATCAACCATCGCTACGTACATTACATTATTACCTTGATTAGTTTTTTGCACGTGCTGAATTTATCACACACCATCACTCACCTTTCCATTGGTTTACCGTCACAGCATGCATCCGCACTGTGGATTCACGACGGCGGAGAAGTCAGTTTTCAGCTGACCTCGTATGACGTCATAATCAGCTCAGCGCGTGTATGATGACATCACAATCATTACGTCACAAAGATTCCATATAGACCGTCATCAAATCTCAAATAGTCCGACACGTTGTATGAATTGTATGTCTTTGTAATTCTTTGCTATTTACTAAACATGCTGTTGAATATTTTGAAACTGCCGTAGGCAGCAACAACACCCAGTCAAATTAGTTTCAAAATATTCAACAGCTTACCTGTGTGTTTTTTTGGAAATTGATAGTCAGGGTGTTCAGAGATCGATCGATCCCAACACGAGCGAGATGTGGGTGGAGCTTAGCTAGAGATGGGCTGGGCATATGATAAAACCATTGTGTGTGGCATGCGGGTGAAAAGTCAACAAATAAATATTCTGAGAATCACAAATCAAACTAATTTTATCCTGCATTCTCGCCGCTGTTATAAAACAATGTGATACACTGGATATTAAATGAATCAGACAGTTCACATATTCACTATTAACGATCAGGTTATTTATCAATACTTGCATTGGTGTAGTTCAAGCATATGGTTTCGCATACAGAAAAAACTTCAAATGTCTATAGAACATATTTTACCTAAATTCTCCAAGGCCATATTTTAATCTTACAGTCAACACAAAGAATAATACATTTCCATAAATGCAACACTATTGACCATAGACAAGTGGAACCAATATTCGTATGGCTTCCTTAACCATCTAGTGACTAAATTTGTTCAGGAAAATAATAATATTTAGACATATTATTGAATGTCCATTTTCAAGATAAGACAATTGTTTGAAAATTGGCTATAAACTCAGTCCTTCCAGTGATAAATTTTCAAAAATAGGCTTCTCTTGATCAACAAATCGGCATTCCTCAAGACCATTGATGAAGAAAATTTTGGGCACTTTGGTCATGAAAGGGTTAATGAAATACTTAGTCTGTACATCTTTATTGAAATGTAGACCATCACCCACTCCAGAGCCAAGATGTGAATCTAGAATACTTTGGAATGTGATAGACTGCAGGTTTACCGATATTTTTAGACTCTACGCCATAAATGATTGGTTCTGGAACATATGTCTGATATATGTGTTTGAAAACAGAATATGCCAAACAAACCGCACACAGACAGCAAGACAGCAAGACAGACAGACAGACAGACAGAGTGACAGACAGACAGAGTGACAGACAGACAGACAGACAGACAGACAGACAGACAGACAGACAGACAGACAGACAGACAGACAGACAGACAGACAGACAGACAGACAGACAGACAGACAGACAGACAGACAGACAGACAGACAGACAGACAGACAGACAGACAGACAGACAGACAGACAGACAGACATACAGGCAGACATACAGGCAGGCAGATCAATGTGGACTTAATGAGCACATTTACATTTGGCCCCGCCCCACGGGTGTATGGAATGGGTGTGTGGGTCAGTCAAAAGGTCATGAAATTGATTGTATTGCAACTCCTCTGACACTATTCGACGAAATTCAACCAAACTTGGTATGTGAATTACCCATATGATTGCAAAATGACATTTACATTTGGCTCCGCCGCCGAGGTGTGGGGTGTGTCAAAAGTTCAAGGCGCTGAACGTGGGGATTTGTGATGACACATCATCAACCGATCAGTCTAGTTATCCCCACGCTTTCCGAAGAAAAAGTTGGGATTATGTGATGCGACATGTGTGCGTGTGTGCGTGTGTGCGTGCGTGCGTGTGTGCGTGCGTGCGTACGTGTCGACCGTCTGTACGCTTATTCATTTTAACGCATCTCCTTCAAGACCGTTTAAGATAGAAACTTGAAACGTTGGTGATGATTATACCTATGGGCAAGGAAATGGAAGGCACTTTTTGGAATTTTGTTCTGCCCCCCCCCCCTCCCCCCGGGCTGGGCCCAGGGGGTAAAAACGTCAAAATTAGCCAGTAATTATCGACTGTAAGGCAACTCCTCCTAGACCATTTCAAATAGAAACGAAAAACTTTGGGGATGCACACCTTGGCAGGGATGTCTATGACACTTTTGGAATCGTGGCGTGACCTTCAGGGACAGGACCCTTGGGGTGGAGAAAATGTGTCCAAAGGTTGTCATGTCGCATGTCATTTCCAAGCCAATGATTAGTAGTCTACAGGACAAGGAACTATTTTGATCTTGGCTCAAACTGAAGTTAGGGTGCGGGATCAAAACGTCAAAATTGGCCAGTAATTATCGACTGTAATGCAACTCCGCCTAAACCATTTCAGATAGAAACTTGAAACTTTGGTTATGATTACACATATGGCCATGGATGTGCATGAGACTTTTGAAATTTTGTTATGATCCCCAGGGGTGGGGCTCAGAGGGTGGGGATTGTGAGGCAAAAATTAAATTTATCCAAAGGTGGTCATGTCGCATTTCATTTTGAAACCCATTACCCATTGAAACTACATTTCACGGAATTCATTGTGTTTTGGGTCAAAGTGAGGGTAAAGCTCGAAGTGGTGAACGGTTGGGGATTTGCGATGGCATGCCATCGACTGCACATTCTAGTTCCTAATGTAAACATTGTCTTGTAACCCGCAATCAGATGGGTAATTAACATACCAAATTTGGTTGAATTCCGCCAACTTTGAATTTCTGCCCTCTCCTCCACCCTGGATGTTTTTCTGATTACACATCAGGTTGTGGAATCCTAATGTATGGTCACACCCTTTCATGTGTTAAAGTGGTAGCCAAATCAGACCAGTCGTTTCCGATCGAGATATCCACAGATTCAGAATTTGAACTGATCGTAATCCAGGTTCTTTTATACGGATCCTGGACAATACTGCAAATCCTCTTTGATGGCAAGTTTCTTCATGTTAAAATGTGAGCCAAATCGGATCAGTAGTATTTGAGACAGTCGCAGCTAAAACGTATATGATAAAACAAAGCCTGGGATATAGAAATGCATGGATTGTGATTTATTTACAGTCATGTGAATGTGATAGAACTTATTACTAATGAACACATACAATAACACATAAACACCAACAAACATCATTTAGAAATCCTAGAAGAAAGAACATTGTTTAAATTATTTAAATATATTGTCCACTTCTTCTGAGCTGTCAGTCATTTATCATTTGTTATTGGCGATGTGGAAGTAAGCATATTGAAGTATAATATCATATATATAGTTTCTTGAAGAATGCCAGACACACTGTAAAATTGAATAAAAAGACAACAGATTCAGGAACGTATCATATATAATAAAGTATATAGTACACACCTCCCTCCTCAATCCCCCGCCCCTCTCTCACAGACACGTTAACCCGTTGGTGGTCAAGCTAAAAAAACCAGGCCTCTATATCTATCTTGTGAATATTGGTTTACAGACCAAGAGACCATTTTTAAGATTTAACAATCGTATGAGTGGCATGCTAACATCAAGTCAGTGATTCCGGTGGTAAACTTTAAAAATTAAACTTGGCTTGCAAATGAACAGTTACCAAACAAGATTTTAGATGTTCTTTAGACCAATTTTACCTATTAACTCTTTAATAACTACATTTGGTCAAGAATATTGACATATCTGCTTATTGAATGTCCATTTGCAGGCCAAGAGAAGCCTATTTTCTTAATGGACCACTGGCATATCTGGCTCGATAATCGAATCGGTCATTCCAGTGACTAATCTTCTTATGGGCGGCAAAAGGATATTTCTCAATACAGTACCTACTTTCTGTCAAAACTGTGTTAAAAACAGCTGACTTGTATGACTACCATGCAATTTAAATTTTAATACTATATGCTATTTTATGAGTTTTGAATTAATCCCACAAGTAGTTTCGGAGATTTTTACAGTGGTTTCTAAAAATCGGCCAAAATCCAAGATGGCCTCTCGTCAAATTGGCTGAAAAACCATATTGATTGGTCAGGAAAATTGAAAGCTTTGCTTAGTAAATGGCCATTTGCATGTGATCCTGTCATTACAGTGGTAAATTTCCAAAAATGGTCTTCTCTTGACCTACAAATGCACATTTTTGCAAGCTCATTCTGAATCACTGAGCCAAAATCCAAATTTTCTGAAAATCTTGACCATTAATAGGTTAATTAATTTAATCCTTTCAGCATTCCCACGGCAACCATAGAGGATGTGTTAAATATTTTGCAGTTAAACTTGACTAGAACCTGTTGCAGCAACATATATTTGGCTTCCAGTCAAATTAATTGCAAAATATTTAACATAAAATGTTAAATACTTTAAAAGATAGGCCCATACTTTTTCGGGCATTTGTCGGTGAAATCGTTAAATATCATTTTGAGGCACTGTTGACATAAGAGGGGTTATGATATAAAGGTGTATCGGTGCATAGGAAGAGTAAAACTATCAGAATCACGGAAATATATTTCATTTCCATTGAAACTGATTTGTTGTATTAATACGCTAAACCACACAACACGAGATATTTGTATTTGTATTTAAAAGGTAATATAATAATGTATATGCTGGGTTCTCACTAATTTGAGCCGTAATATCCAAAATCTTGGTGCATCAAATGATCACCAACACGCAAGCGAGCTGTCAGAATGTTAGTGAGTTTTCTGTCGTACGCAGGTCCCTGATATTACGTCATACGCCTTGTCTACGGGCGTTCGAGTTTCGTTTTCGGAAGGTACGAAAATTAGAACTTTTGATATGAAATTTTATATGAATAGTAATAGTCTATAAAATATTATATAGCCATATCATTATGTTGGCATATACTGAGTTATTTCCATACACTAACGCAGTAAGTTGGCTTACCGTTTTATTTACATTCGCACCATGGGCTGATCCGACTCTGGGAAACTATTGGGGTTTCTTCCCGCACCGCAGTGCAGTGCAAAACTGGCAACTTGTATATAAATCTAATGACAGGTAAAACGGTTAGTTCGATAGGACCCGGTGACGGGCGAGATACGTACCTCCAGCGAATTCCGTTAAAATGTCTGCGCATGATATTTAGATCTGCCACGCCCTTGCGGGAAGGACATTTACGGTGGGTATTCGTCTCTCTTACCCCCACCATAACGATAGAGAAATGGTCTAATAATGCTTTCGTGAAATGTAACCCATGTCTTGTAATGTTTTATGTGGTTTCGGGGCGGGATGTCCGGATTCTTATCCAGTTCGGAGATCTTGCTACGTAACATGTATGAGCGCTGTCTCTAGTATTGATGTCTTAGGGCATCTGTTCTCCGTGACAGCCGTGTCTAATAGCTAGGTAGATATCAGCCAGTTGCAGCCTAAAATAATTCTTGCTCTGAAAACAACTAAAAGGAATTAAGCAAAGCAGCAGGTCTGTAGAAATAAAGCAGCAACTACTAATTCAGCATACCAAGAATCACATAAGACGGTAACAAGGGAATCCATCGGGAATCCCCCCATCCCGTCTTCACGTAAAACAGTACGCACCCCAATAGTCATAATCTCCCTAGGTATGGTCTTTTCTTTCTAAAGAATTTGTGATTGAAATATTAGAGTAGGTCCATTTCTTGCCTACTATTCTTCTCCCGCTATAAGCAGTGGCGACACCTTCCCGAGACGGAGGCCTCTGTGAGGCACTTGCCTCTCGCAAGAATTCAGCGATAATACTCCTCACCCAAACTAGCACTAGGAGTAGTTCCCGCGCGAGGCACATCACTTTTAGAGGTATAATAACTTATATTAAGTTAAATAGCTAAGTCTCGTGTATGGGAGCCTCCCTTGCGGGGATACCTCTGCGGACCTACGAGTCTGTGTGGTACCTTCGGGAGCCCTATGTTTAAAAGTTCATCTACCTGTCTCTATGTCTCGTATTTTCGTATGCTCTTACTGTAGTATTATCTAGCATGTGTATAATTGTTTAGGTAAACTCATTGTATAGACTTATATTTTTAGGTCACCATATCAAATCTTGTAAGTCCATAGATCACGAAATTGCCATGGACAGGCATACTGGTGACACACATTCTTGGGATGAGACAGTTGTGTTTAATGTTCGCGACGATGGTCGCACGGCCCCTACCGGAACAATTGAGTTCCACCAGCGTTAGGAGCCGGTTTTTGTTTCCTGCAGGGCTGTCTTGTACAAGTTCTGTCACCCCGGTACCGGATGCTAATCAGCGTCATCACTCGTCGTGCACTTGCGGGGCGGCGAGTCGACATACTACACCGGAACGGCCGGACACTACCTGGCGAGCTACACAGCCAATGCCATATAGATATATGTGGATGGGATATGCTTTCTCTGATACCGGAGATTACTCTATACCGAAGATTACACTTTACATGCATTTGTGTGCTTTTCTTACGGAGCAGACAATTACTGTGCATTGTGTTACATAAAAGTATGTGTTAACATGTTCCTTAATATGAAATGAATATTTTGCTGATGAATTAGGAATACAGTCAAACCTGTCTACAACGGACATCGGTTTAGTTTCCACAAGATGGTGGTTCTTTAAGACAGGTGGTCGCCAGACCACGCATCTGAAATAACTGCCATCTTGAGGACACAAATGACATTTCCAATATGGAATTTGCTTGTATTAATCAACATCATGTCTTTATTAGCCACTTTTGTTGACTGGTTCTTTAAGACGGCTGGTCGCCAAACCACACGTCTTAAATAACTGCCATCTTGAGGACACAAATGACATTTCCAATATGGAATGTGCTTGTATTAATCGATATCATGTCTTTAATAGCCACTTTTGTTGACGCGAAAAGTGTCCGTTATATATAGGTTTAACTGTAACAGTTTTCTTACATGCAATTGTGCATACATATCATTCAATATTCTTTTTCAGATATTACAGATGTGAGCTCCTTGAATTGTATGACGCATGCTGAATCTCAGAAGAAATGGTGAGAGAAACGAAAAGCGATTGATCCCAAGTTCGATGCTAATGAGGCAAAGCGGAAACGAGAAACATATGTGCCTAGGGACAAGCTTACTAAAAAGCAACTAGCTGGTAAGCGCATTAAAATTAAAATAGTGGCACAAGCGTTTCGAGACAGGAAGAAGGCTGCATTCGAAACTGCCTTATCTAATGAACAGGACAATTGTATCCTTTCACATCGTCACAAAAGGTCACATTCTCCGCAACCAAGCACCAGTAGCAACAAGAAAGCAAGAGACGTAGGGAATTCGCCTCTTATTGTGAAACTTCCATTTGTCCACCGGAATGCAGCTAGCTCTACAAAAGAAAGGGTGAATAGGGAAGCTTCTAGAGCATATCGTGCACTTGCCAATGAGCGTGTCAAAAACAAAAAGCTGCAACAAAAAATCTGGAGATTGAAAAAACGCCTACAGCGACAACTACTTCCGCATAGCCAGACTAGCGACACTGTGAAAACAGCAACACGTCGAAAACAAGACAGAGCAACATTGAGGTCGTTAGTTTTACCACCAAGAAAAGTACCAATGCTTCAGAAAACTCTAAGCTTACACAATGTTCTTATTTCCGAGTTACAAGAAAGTGGTCATAAGAGTATTAAAATGGTTATCAACGGCAAGCATGCTAGGCATGCTCGTTGTGTGTCTTCGTTAAGCAAAAGACTTGCTGTAGATAGGCGTAGTTTTGCTAGGAAGCGAAAACGGCTTGCTGGTAAGAAAGCTGTAAAATTTGCCATATTACGTTCATTTGTTGTCACATTTTTAAAGAGAGTAGACAATTCAAATTGTTTGCCTGGTAAAAAGGATGCAGTGAGTATAAACAAGAAGAAAGAGCAGAAGTATATCTTAAACGACTACTTGGGAAACGTGTACAAGAATTATTGTATGGAAAATCCATCTAAGCAAATCAGTTTAAGCTTTTTTATAGGGTGTAGACCGAAGAACATTCTTACTGTAAAATATAATTCTCGAAAGATTTGCTTGTGTATACATCACCAAAACTCTTCCCTTGTGCTGAAGGCAATTCACCCCACCACGCATTTCACCATTTCTGCTGATACATTCATACAGACAGTAACTCGAGACGAAACCGTTGTTAAGATCCAAGAAGATTGTCCACTATCGATTTCATTTGACCAATGGAAGCGAATGGGGGTACAGGTTGGTGATAAAACTATCATAAAGGTCAAATGTGTTTCCCTCGAGTTACCAAAAGATAAATTTATCTCGGAATTCTCTAAACAGTTTGATGCATTCTCTGACCCTGCCAAGAGAGTGCATGAACAATTTATCAATGTAAAAATCCTCAAAGAGTCCCTTCCATCTGGTCATGTTACTGTCCAGATGGACTTCACTGAAAACTGGACGCCAGGACACTTTGAGGAGGTTCAATCTGCCTATGTTGCCTACTTTGCATCCAGTTGTATTGCATTATAATGTTCAAAACAAACTAACTCATAAATCATATGTTCTGGTGTCTGATGAGAGGAGTCACACCTCAATTACGGTGTTTGCTTTCATGAAAATAATATCCAGTCTGGTAAAGCTAATGTGCCAGAGGCACACACGGTCCATTACATAACTGATTCCCCGACATCGATGTACGGCAACAAACACATCATTCGAATCATGGGTCAGCACTCACAGCACTTTTCACTGTCGGCTACATGGTCGTATTTCGAAGCTGGTCATGGTAAAGGACCGTGCGACGGCATAGGTGGATCATCTAAACGGATGGCAGACTTAGCAATTAAGCGTGTCTATGTGATCCAGAACGCAGACGATTATGTTAGATGGGGGAATAGTTCAGAAAGTACAATAGCATGCATACACGTGCCTGTAGATGACATTGAAAAAGCTGGTATTGAACTCCAAAACATCAGTGCAGACACATTGATTGGAACCATGTCTCTACATGTTGTTGTTGAAATTGGCGTGGGAAAAATATCAACACGCAGTACATCATGCTTTAAAAGATGTTGCTTCAAAGATGGTCAGTTTACTTTAACTTGCCCCGGCTGGCCAGAGCACATTGTAACTGGATGTGGTCCTCATTCATCGACAACAGATGATGTCAGCAATGGTCTGACAGTAGAAGTAAATACCTTTGTTGCAGCAGTGTGAGACCAAATGTGGTATGTTGGCCAGGTTAAAGATGTTGATGGAGGTGAGTATCTGATCAGCTTCCTGAAGCAATGCTCATTAACGGATAACACATTTAAATGGCCTGCTAATGAAGATTTATTCTGGATTTTTGCTGAAGACATTATTGTTCCATCACTTCCTACACCAGAGCCATGTGGCAGGTCAGAAAGAGTGCTTAAGCTGCCCCATGAAGCCATCGATGGCATAAAATTGGAATTATCAAATAAAAAGACAGCTAAATAGGAATCCAAACATGCACCAGTTGCCATAGTATGTGATGTGACTCCTCTCAAAACGATAGATACATGTAATGGTACAGAAGTATGAATGAAAAACATAAGCCTATCTGCTTTACATAATTTCGCTGCATCTATTAAGAACACCTTTTTTTATCTATTACTTATTTGCTAAACACTTTTTTGCACATTTTAGTAATCTCCGGGATATTTTCTTTTTACATAGTTATGCTTACTTTGGTTATACATAAATCAGAGGCATTTTCAACCATACCACACATCATGTGTATTATCTTATGCAGAAACTAACTACTATATGATCTGTGCACACCTAGTCTAGTCAACGGTTTTAAAAGATTCAAGTAATTAATGGATATTTATTTTGATTTATTTAAACATGATTTAATATTTGTTGTTGCCCATGGAATGAATTTTCCTCCGTATTACTCATAATTAATAACAGGCTACTTCAAAAGTCTGATAAAAAGTATCTTAAGCATGTGTATAGTGTGTAAACATCTGTCTCATTTCTGCTTAGACATTCATACTGATTCATAATCTCCGGTATTTACTATTGAACCTATGACTTTATTGTACTAAAACAAATGAAATCTTGTTTATAATAAATAGATCTTAAACATATGATTAGTGGGAATAATCAGATCCGTCAGAGTAAGACTATTTTGCAACAAGTGATGGAACAACAGGGACGTAGCTGGTGAAATTATATTATTTTTGCAGGAACCCTGCCTAGTCATTAGAATTAACGTTATAGACAGTTCGATTTATGCTGTTTTACTATTTGTGCAAGGCATTTGCTATACATATGGATGAAATACTCTGTAATGAAAAGCCATTCCTTAAGATATAAGTCGATGTTTGAATGGATATAATCAAATTGTATTGTTTTATTCAAACTGTATAATCTCGGGTATGATCATATAGGTAACTTGATTCTATGTAATGGCAATTAATGGAGTTCCAGTGATAGGAATATTCAATGTTTCGAGGATGACATGCATACAGGTGCTTCCTTTGGTCGGTTATTTTGTTTTTTCAAAGTGTCTTGATAATGAGTTAAGCATCTAAGCGTCATGCACAAGTTTATTTTGAAATTTGCTGCACAATTTTCTGTTTTATTGTTTATTTTGTAGCATATCCATATGGTATCTTGGGAAATATGCAGTCAGTTACTGCAAAATCTTATACTACCTATACGGTTTGCATAGACAGAAAACAAACAAGATCACTATCTTTGCAAATTCCTTTTAAAATGTTGCAAATAATCAAGTATTGTCTGGTCATACCGGAGATTACCCAGTCAAAATGACCCTTTGTATTCCCCTAGCAGAACATTTGAACAAACATAGCTAGTGTGCAGATAATAACTCCAAGACTTTGACATTATCTATTCAGTACCTTGAAAATATTTCAAAAAGGTTTGGTGGACCTTTTAATTTTCACATTAGTCGTGGGTAATTGTACATTTTTGGTATTTTGAGCCATAAGCAGCTAATTATACCTGCGAACTTTTCTTCCTTCCTTTCTCTTTCTTTCCTAGCTTTCATTCTGTCAGTAACGATACACATTAGCGCTTTCAAACCGAGAAATATACACGAATATTTATTTACAATGGATGAATCCGGTTTTAGCTATTCCCCGCCCATCTCTAGCTAACCTCCGCCCACTCTTTGTCCGCGTTTGGATCAATCGATCCCTACACTCCATGAATCTCAATTTCTAGAAAACTATACAGGTAAGCTGTTTGTATATTTTGAAACTGATTCGACTGGGTGCTGTTGCTGCCAATGGCGCCAAATCAAATTAATTTGAATGTTTATTAAATAGTAAAGGCGTGCAATTCGTGCAACTTGATGAATTATTAAGAGCTTATGATGGCATATATCGCGTCATTCATGACGTAATTGAGCATGACCTCAGCCTACACGTGACGTAGTTGATTATGGCAGCATATTATTGACCGAGAAATTGGATTCATCATTTGCAGGCCAAGATAAAACTACTTTTGTATCGTTATCAAAGATAGCTTTCTGTTCGTCTGTAAATTGATATCTCTCAAGATGACTGCAGATGCCGTTTTGACTGTATGGTTGGGACATCAACTCTGTGACACTCATAGCAGCCAAAAGGGCTTCTCAGTGGTCTTGCGAAATGTCCATTTTCAGACCAAGTAAGACTAATTTTTTGAAAATTTGCCAATGAAATGACTGGCTCAATAAGATTTAAATTGATTCCGCCACAGGTAAAGCCTCGGTTGGATTTAGCTAGAATTGGGCTTGGCATACCTATAAATAATTCCCTCTCCAGCAGTCTTTTGGGAAATCCGTTCGGCACACTGGCGTCATATAGAAAGGTGCGGGACTGCTATATATGGCTTAATCCTGTACATTTATATCTCGCAATACCTGCATGGGTGATGATGTATAACTTAGGCCGTGTTCTCTCTGGAGCGTGTATCCGGAGTAGCGTCATACTGAAACGCGGTGTTAGTCCTGATTAACTCTCTAGTGTGAACACGTCATTAGACTGCTTTTCCATGTACGAGGTTTTAAACCACGCGGCTAGCCAAAGAAAATGCGTACATGGAAAACCAGCCATCCTAGGAATGTTGCCTTCACATGGTAAGGATTACATTAGGAATCACCTAACTTCAGATTGCTAAATCGTAACTTGTACTGTCAAAAACAAGAGTAATCATAGATTGCAAATTCTCGTCTACCGCGCCCCCACTCCACCTCCACTCCTCTTCCCGTCTCCTCCATCCCAAACCGCCAGCTTTTTGTCACATGGGAAAAACGTTTTCGGATGGTCCAGATTTATGCCGATCTTCAAGATTTTTCCAATCATTCTCATTGTTGTGGAATCCACGTTATTTAATCTGGATCACGACCAAAATTATGGAAATCCTTTGCACGCCAAGTTCCATCGTTATGTTTGAAATTCGATCAAAATCAGATCAATGCTTTTTTTTTAGAAACATCCCCGAATGCACACACAGGCATTCTATATAACATAAACAAACAGTTACCATATAGGGCGGTTTTGGTATTATTAAAAACATTATATTTAACCCTTTCATGATGAACCGGTCAAACTGGCTTCTGTGTGAGTATTGATGAATGCCCATTTGCAGGCCAGGAGAAGACTACTTTTGAAAATTAAAAATATAGTCTTCTCTTGGCAATCAAATGGAAATTCAAAAGGAAATATTTCGATTTTTCTAACCAAATTTAGACATTAAATCGTTAAATTATATATCACGATATTATTTTTATGCAACTAACACATTTTACTTGCATATTTATTAATATGTAAAATAGAACATACAAATAATGTTTAGGCCTTGTTGACTGCTGACACCATGGGACAATCTCTAGCAGCATTTATCCGAAGAGAACATTTGAAATAAATGAGTATGTCTGTCATTACATCAATGTTCGCGTGCATGAATTTTTTATATAGGTTTGAGGATATTCCTTGCTACTTATGAATTACAAATGTGCTATATATCTCAGAAATAAAAGCACAAACAAATCAAAGGACAATCGGGTTATCTTGCTGGATTGTCATACCCAGCTTCGCATAGAGATGTGCAAAGAAGTCAAACCTATTTTGAATATGACGCCCCGAGATGATGCGTTATGAAACACTGTAGAACATGTGTTGCTATGTACATGTTCGTGTGTTTTCTACTTCCTGCCCACCCACCTACCCACCAACCTGCCGAACGCGCCAACTAACATATCTGCATGCACGCACGACGCACGCACGTGCTGTTCACTTCTCTTCTAAAAGCGCATGCGATTTCTGACCAGCACTTGTGGATACATCTGAAGATATAGCAGATGTAGGCAACTATCTCCTTCTGGTCTATCGCGCTGTCATTCATGATCAGAACAAGTGCATCAATCATCCGGGCTTTTACTCAGTGCATTCAGATTTTGCTTCTGGGCAATTGAGCCGTTGAGTTATTGCTGTCGACTGACTTGTTGGTGGAGTGTAGCACGGACCGACCGGGCGGGTACTGACAGTCCCAGCAAAGCTGGGTACGGAACGGCCACTCTGGATTCACTCCAGTTTCAGTTTCAGTTTTCTTTATTTCACTCAGGCCGTTATTGAACGGAATATGAGGGTACATAAATCGATAAACATGTGACGGTAGAGATCTGTATACATGAGAGTACTGCAATTATTATTATTATTATTTTTATTATTATTATTATTATTATCATCATCATCGTTATCAGTATTATTATTATTATTATTATTATTATTATTATTATTTTTTATTTTTATTTTTATTATTATTATTATTACTATTATTTTTATTATTATTATTATTATTATTATTATTAATATTAATATTATTATTTTTTTTAGTTACGATGATGATGATGATGATGATGATGTTGATGCCGCCGCTTAAGGAGTAGCAGTAGCAGTAGCAATAGCAGCAGCAGTAGCATTAGCAAAACAATAGCAGCAGCAGTAGCGGGTAGCAGTAGCAGTTGTTGTTGTTGTTGTTGTTTTGTTGTTTTGTTGTTGTCGTTGATAACAAATTTATTGTTGTTGTTCTTGTTGTTCTTGTTGATGATGATGTTGTTGTTGTTGTTGTTGTTGGTGTGTTGCTTTTTGTTTTGAAAATCGTAAGTATTTACACATCCTGCTTAGTATCGGTCTATTACATATTGCGAATAGACCTTTGGTTTTTTCAAATGTATTCTCCCTTATATAATAATGAGGTATATATCGGTGTCTTTCTCTCACATATTTCTAACAGTGGAAGAGAAAATGGATTTCATCTTCTATAACATTGCATATACTACAAAGGCGCTCATTGCGTTCTATTCCGATCCATCTCTTTGTCGCAATAGCGAGTTGGTGATTTAGCGTACGAAAGTGGCAGAATGTTATGGCGTCCCGGTATGGAAGTAATTTTAGGTATTTCGCGGGCTCAAAATTCGATTTAATTTGTTTATAAAACATCAGTCGCGATGATTCGGCTAATGTTCTAGACCATTTTTCTATATATTGTTGTTCTAAAATGTGTTTGGTTTGTTTTATTAATTGTTTAGTATTTATTTGCTCTGTCTCAAATAAACTCAGTTGTCCTGTGCTCTCCAAAATAGATTTGATAGTTTCAACCCATTTAAACCGTTTATTTTGTTTTGTCATGTAATCCGTTGCTAAAAAGTATAAGATGGATGATAGTTTGCCGTAACCCATATTTACAAGTCCCGCCCAGAAGCGAATCATATTGCATTTAATTGTAATTTCCAGTGGAAAAATACCAAATTTCCCATAGATAATTACGTTTGTAGTGCTTTGTTTTAAATGAAATACATTTTAAAACAATTTTAATTTACACGTTTCTATATGGGCATAATTTTCAAAACCCCAGATTCCAAGAACGCCCCCATGGTTAGGATAGTAAGCGTATATAAGCCGTATGAGAGAGGTTTTCGTTAGATAACACGTGTGGTGCGCATACGCGCGCGTCAGAGCTTCCCTGACGACACGTTTTGGAATTGGAAGCTAGAGTGTGCCTATAGTGTACTGAGTGGGTACTCGTTAAAACCTTTATTTATTCCGTTCGCGTTGTTCTTGGTAGCGAGCATAAAATAAAAATAAAACGACCTTTCTAGAACTGTTAACTGTTTTAAAATCGGCACAGAAATGGCTGAGTTATCCGCGGAAATCCCATTAAATTAACTTCAAAATATTGCTTTTGACGTCGTAATCGCGTGTATGCATAAATCGATCTAGAATGCTCGAGAAATACGTCACTGATCTAGCTGCACGCTGATTGGCTATTGCTCGGCCGCTGGTTGGCTGAGGCATCTGCCTCTGACGTCACGAGTAGTATAAAAGTGGTGAAAAATCGAGAATCAGGAGCATCGCCGGTGTGGAAGCCGGCCCACGCAGGACCTATGGACCATCAGGAGGACGGATGTAACTGTTGACCTACAAGTGATTCTCAAATCTACCGGTGTCTTACGGATCCCAGCACATCCGTGGTGGTAGGACGTCCTTGGCTTCCACAAGGTTTTGGACACCCCTGGACGGCCATCCTTGGGGGTGGGGGTGGGAGGGGTGGGTGTAATAAGCTGTGAAAAAATGCATCATCGTTTCAGCGACGGCTCATTCAATTTACAACACTCAGCCCACCCGCAGCACGGACAACAGCCACGACTTCAACAACAACAGTAATGTCCGCAGTCTCCACACCGCCACCAGTTCGCACATCACCAGTCATCATCTCAGCCACCACCTGTGCTTAAATGGATACGTCCGCACCACCTTCTAGCGATAGTATTACCGACCTGGGCATGCTTAGTAGTGACATATTGGCAGTGGAGGACCATCTGCCACGTCCATCCTCTATGAGTCGGGCTACCCAGACACACTGGGGAAACTTCACAGCGGATGTTTGTGGACACTATTGCCGAGGTTGTAGCATGATTTATCAGTAGTTGTGCGGAACACATAACTTTATTATTATGTTTATTTTTTAAATACTTTTCTTATTATTATATATGTTTTAACAAATGACACCCAGTCCCTAGGCTGACTACGGCCATCCTACACAGCTGCAAAATATTCTTGCATAGCTGTGTCTCACATAAAATAATCGCTGCAGATTCATGTGTTGTAAACACGTCATGTGCAACGTAAGTACACAACACACCGTAGCGAATATGTCATAATCCCATCATGCAGTCTCAGCTCCGCTAAGGCTGCGTGGTAAACTAGTATTTTTACCTTATCATTATTTGATATTTTTCTTATTATTTTAGTTCCCGCGTTAGTATGACAGGATGGATTGTGGGTTAGCGGAAGCTACTCGTGCGGATCCGCACTAACAGGCCGCATTATATTAATCAGTATACACCAGGTGCATCCCTTTATTTACTTGGGATGCACATGTAATTAGCATAATCTGTGATACTCTTCTCGGGTATAGTTATGTGATTATATATTTACATTCTATTGTATAACTTGTATTGTAATTGTGGTACGTTGGAGCTTGGGTATTCTCTGCGGAAAAATAATTATCCACATCCAAGAAAACAACCATGCGAGCTATTGTTTAGTTGATTAGAAGATCTAAATAAAAGTATGCATGCACCGTGAAATAAAAAAAGAAAAAAAAAAGAAAATACCTGGATGAATAATTCCAGGTCAAAAATTAAAATCAATGGTATGCGTCCCTCCCAAACTTGTTCACACCCTATGTGCTCTTTCTTATCAACACGCGTCTTTTGTGTCACTCTCCTCTCGGCTGTGTGCCTACTCGGCAAATCTATAATTCCATTGGTGTCAAACTAGGAAAGGGTGGTGTAGCGCAGACCGTCCGGACGGGTACTGACCATCCCAGCAAAGCTCGGTACAGAACGGCCACCCCGTATTCACTCCAAGCACGCCCCCCCCCTCTGGGTAGGATAGTACGCATATATAAGCCCTATGAGAAATGTTTTCGTTAAAATCGGTTAAGTTCGATAAAACGCGCATATACATATATACTATAATAATTCACAAATCCGCCCGCGGACATATCTTGGTGACTGTCCAAAGGTTCTAGGATATTCGATTTTAGTGCAAATCCTAGATTTTAAGCATTATTATATTTCGAATCCTAATTAGAGAGAAATTCAAACCTCTCTGTGTCTTTAGTTGAAAGGTTCCATTTTTTTTATTACTAGTTTTACGATCATACATGGCGTATTTCCGCACAGACATAAAATGATATTATAGGAATAATTGCACAATGTATTCAGTTTCATCTTCAATCCACAATCTTTCTTATAGATTTGATTGTCTCACTGTCTGAATACAATCGCACATTGCCAATCTATTTTGTAAAGCAAGACCATGTTGACAAAGATATGTATCATGGTTCGTATTGAAAAAGAAGCTGTCAGAGTTATTGATATAACCCATTTGTTTGTCTGTCCGTCCTGGTATTTTGTCCAAAACCATTTAGCTGAATTCAACTAAATTAATTATGTTAGCTGTCCATATGATTGGGGGGTGTGAGACCAAATTTATATTGAGCTCTGCTCCTTGAGGAACGGATGGAGTGCCAAGCTAAAAGCTTAAATTTGGTGAAAATGTGGGTATTTGCGATGACGTGCAATTTTGCCTTTACTGTATCCTCTCGTTTATACTGGTGGTCACTGAGAGATGAAACTTTCTATCCGCTGCGAGACGGAATGCTTGGAGTGTCGATAGGCCATGATTCGGTCGGGGATTATCGACAATAATTCTGCATACAACTTCATACAATATGCATATATTTCATGTTATATATAATGTTCTAATGCTATCATAGCGATATTTTCACCCTAACCACCGCGTGGCATAACATGCATATACAATATACTAGTTTTGTGCGTATTCCATCTTTTTTCTTGATTTTACGTTTGATTTGATTCCTGAGCAGCGTATTTTGATTGCTCAGAATGCCGGTTGGCTTGTAGCGGTTCGGTACATGTGTCCGAACCACTTGAGAATTTACTTTTCTATGTGATGGTGGGCTGGTGCTGTTGATACCATTTCCCGGATTGTTTCATTTCTAATCCTGTCTATTCTGGTCTTATTTACTGTCCTTCACAAACATATCATTTCGGAGGTGGTAAACTTACTTTTGAGTTTTTTGCATGGATCCCATGCCCGACACTGGTATATTATGGTATGTATAACGATGGTATTTATAAGCCACGCCCTGGCCTCCATATCAATATTGTGTGTCAATTGTATGTGCGTTCTGTCTTCTGGTCTCAATTTCCATGTCAATTCGTCCGTCTTCTGGGAAGCGGCTTCCCTGATACCTGAAATCAGCGGCTTGTTTCAGTTGCGTTCTATTGATGTCAATCTTCAGATTTCCGGTTCTCAACTTCATAGCTATAAATGTATGTGGATCTGGCTTGCTGACATATAGATTTTCTACATTTAGGCAACTATTTTTCAGAAGAAATTGAGCAAAAATATGATAACTTTTCAGGCACCCATCTATCAAGATGTATGTCTTGAAATGCAGGAGATTGCCTCTGAGAATACATTTAAAAAATAACTTTTGGTGTCGGTAGGGTGGCGTATGTATGGTAGGGGTGGGGATGGGTGGGTGTGGGAAGGGGACAGCATGAATACCCGTCTGCTAGGTCCCCACTATTAGTTAAACTTTGTGATTTTAGAAATGTCTATTGTGTCACCAGGGCTAGTTCCCATCTGTGCTCCCCCAAATTTAGGTCTTGCACGCCGCCCCTGATGACATGTGCTGTGTATTAATCCATGACATTCCTAACACGATGGCGCAGGCTTCTGGGCGGGGACAGTCTGAATAGTGGGCCCGGTATCGGCCCAGTATATTGGGTTACCTGCGTATGGCGTACAATTATGTGGCACAGAATCACATTCAAAGATTCTTTGAAAAAACTAAGATAGCCTGGTTATCTTTAGTCATAAATTGATTAGCTACCCTGTTATCAATGTTGTTAAATCTTGATTTTTATCTTGCCGCATGGACAGCATACTCCATTGCTTGTCACAATGGACCTTTTCATTTTTAGCTATGCCCCACCCATCTCTAGCTATGCTCCATCCACAATCCCACGTGTTGGGATTGATCTCTGAACTCCCTGAATATCAACTGCCAGAAAACTCTGGCCTATGGCAGGAACAGCGTCCTGTCAAATTAGTTTCAAAATACTCAACACTATGTGTATTAAATAGTAATTAATAACGTACTAATTATGACGTCATCCTACACGCCACTTAGCTAATTATGACGTCATATGACGTCAGATGATAGATGGAAACTCTGGAAAGGTGAATTATATATCAAGGTCATGATTAAGAATATAAACTGACGTATACTTCATACTATCTTGTCAGCAACATCATGTCTCCGCGTGAACACATGTTACTAGTTATAAATAAGATAGTTCTATCTGCCAGATGGGGCTAGAGGTTGGGGAAGGGGGGGGAGCGGATTGTCTGGGGGGGGGGGGGGCGGGCGTGGGTAGTGATAGTACATGTCACGAGTTTTCCTTTGCGATGTAATATGCCAGTATTTCACGATGCTCTGGCAAACAAAACAGTCTTCCCGGGGCTCGGTGTGGTGCGAGGCCATGGGTTTTGAGATCCTATCTGGATGTTGCACATATATATCCTAGGACTGCAAGGGACTGCGATGCCTCCGGAGGGTGGGTGAAGGCTGGTGCGGCAAACGATCGGCTGGGCATGTGGCATAGTGAGTGGAGGTGCACAGGCCAGCTATCCAGGCCCTGCTGTGCAGGAGTAATATATCTGGGATTAAACATGTAAACATCCCTCTGGAAGCCGCGGCTCACAGAACTGCATCGCCCAGCAGTCCCATTGTCATGGATGTTGGGGGAGGAGGGTTGGGGTGAGGGTGGCGTGTAGGAGGGTGGGAGGTGTGATTAAAGATTATCGCTGTCACTTCTACCAGGCTGGTCATTTTATGTACCCTCCCTGACAGAGAGGGTTGAGGTACACGGATTTCTGTCCGGAGCCTTCCAGAGGGACGTTTACTTTTTTTTATTCCAGATATACTGCTTCCTTGATGGTCCGGAGTTTCAGGAAGTTTTTCCATTTTGTTGGATCTTTCGTTTGGAGGCATTGTCTATTAGTACGGCCAGACAATTCATTGTGTTCAAATTTGAGACAAATTAGAGTAGTAATTTTCTAGTTACCTAGACTTTGATCCAGGATTTAACCTGGTCATGGCTAAGGGATATACATCTTAGTCTATAGGAAGCTCGTTGCTGTATTAAATTTGAGCCTAATCAGAGAAGTAGTTTTAGATTCAGCTCCGCCCACGCACACATGTACGCACGCACGCAGGCTCGCAGCCACGCACGCACGCATGCACGCCTGAATACAATTATACCCTATTTACCTACGTTACGAGGGTGATTATACCAAATACAGACATCTATTTCTTTGTTGGAATCGTCCTGCCAATTTAATACTCCTCGCTGTATAGCAGTCACCTTTTATTCAGATCTATCCAGCGAACCTAACTGATATTATTGTTCAACATAACGACCTTCCTTCGCATAGTTACTCTACATCACTTGACTTATATGACAATATGGGCTACAATTTTATGGGTTGTGACAAATTTGTGAATAATAGATATGCCAGCATGTTCTATCTCCCAATATGCATATGTTTCTTCTAATGCAGCAACATCTGCTAAATTAAATAGAACAATTGGCAGGCACAGGTTTATCGGTTCTCTCGCCAGAATTCGGCCGTGTTTATGTCCAAGTGTTCGTCTGTATGGATAAAATCTTCCCAATAGTAGACGCCAGCCATCTCATGCACATCACCAGACTGGTCCTAGTAACAATGTGTGTCAAGATGAGATAAACAGTTGTCCACTCGTTTCCATATTATCGTATATCCTGGGACGTGCAGTTAACAAGTATGAATGATCCAGTATCAATAATATGTCAGCTAATGTTTTTTGCGAGGATGTACACATTGCACATACTACGAACTTACAATTT
This sequence comes from Chaetoderma sp. LZ-2023a, assembly GCA_034401795.1. Lineage (NCBI taxonomy): Eukaryota > Metazoa > Mollusca > Caudofoveata > Chaetodermatida > Chaetodermatidae > Chaetoderma > Chaetoderma sp. LZ-2023a. The sequence continues at coordinate 34,532,901 of CM067371.1, read as the reverse complement.
TATTGTGGCTGAGATTGTCTTTACTCACTATTATCTATATTATCAATATCTCTATTGCTTCGTGTTTCTATTCAGCGGCGATACTCCATGTCCTAATGTATTCTCTTTTATATAACAACGTTTATCATAGCATATCGTCTGAGTAGCTCTCCTCATTAGACCAATCTCAAGTCATCCCTTTGATAATATATGTATACATTCTTATTTACGGATTCTTTTGATTAATGTACGTTAGCATCCAATGCGATTATTATTCAGCCACACATATTACCAACAAAGTAGTGCTGCTAATACAATGTATTGGGAATAATCACTAAGAAAACAGTACTTACAGATAAGTATTGTTTGCAACAGGCCCAGTAGAAACAGAGATCTCCACATTACTGCGTGGTCGATGTTGAACACATATATAAAGGTAAAATTTGTGGGATATGTATTCATCAGGTAATGTACAATGAATAAATCTTGCATATATAACTAACATAATAATTATTTGCACTGCGCATAGTTTAAAACTGTGTTATAGAAATCGAAGTGTCATGCTGCTATACCAAGTCCGCTGTATAAATAAGAGGAACATGTTTCCATTTTCAATGTACAGTTTCATATCCAATGTATAGTGATAAATGCGAGGCCTCGTTTGAGATATGAGTCGCAATTTGGAGACAATGTAGAAATAGGAATGTAGGAAGCTAAGAAATTGTATTGCAATATTCTTAAAATAAATTTATATTAAATGTGATTTAGTAAAGCTGGCTGAAAGATTCTGAATACAGGTTCGGTTCGAGAATGAGCTTTTTAAATTCCACACCTTCGTCAGTAAATGTCAGCGAGGTAGCAAACCTCTACGTGATAGAATACATCAGGATGTTCAATGCTATGCCAGTTGTTTGGTTGAAAGTCATACCCAGCATCATGTATGGATTAGGATTTTTTTGCCAACGTTCTCTTAGCTGTATATTTGTTAAAATACAAACGATATCGCTCTCCGATATTTGCTCTAATTCTTAGCATGTGCTTCGCTGACACGCTTATGTGTCCTATGGCTATTGTTTGGACGACCTGGCGTCTACCATTCTTGACTGGTCCTGCGTGGTTATGTCCTTTCAGTGAGGAATTCCTATACGCGGCCATTGTCTGTAGCACGGAGCATGTGGCAGTTATTGCAATTGTCAGGTAAGGGCTGGTGAAATTTATTTTCATGTTCATATGATTTATATCGTTGAACATGGGTGTTTGTGCGTCAAATAGCAATAGTTTCAACTACATTAATCTCAAAATACTAAATATGCTAAAGTATAGTTGTCTGGAAATTGAGATTCAATGAATTTCAGGTTCAATCGATCCCAACGCAGACAATACATGGGTGGAGCTTAGATAAGAATGGGCGGGCAAAGCTAAAACCGGATTCATCCAGTATCATGATACAGTGCCTTCTTGTATATGTTGCACAGTAAATGAAGACTTAGTTAGGAATGAACCTTTTCAGTTTTTGCTAATCGCCGCCTATCTCTAGCTAAGCTCCACACACACCTCGCTCGCATTGAGATAGATCGATCACTAAACTCCCTAACAATCAATTTTCAGAAAACTATGCAGGTAACCTATTGAATATTTTGAAACTAATTTGACTAGGCGTTGTTGCTGCGTAATGCAGCACCAGCGTCCAATCAAATTAGTTTCAAAATATTCAACAACATGTTTAATAAATAGTAGAGGCATATAATTCACACAACATCTCAGACTATAAAGAGTTGAAGACTCTGATGATTATAATTATGAAATGATTATAACGTCATCCTACACGTCAGATGATGATGAATACTCTGGAAAGGTGACTTAAGAATCATATAATCTCAACATGATATTTGTGGTTCTGCAATACATTTTCCTGAAAATTATATCTTTATTTTCAGGTTTTATCAGCTCGTATTTCCGCTCTCTGCACGTGCAAAAGTTACATCCGGATTAATGACCAAGATCTGTATTGCTGTCTGGGTATTCAGTTTCACAAGCACCCTTCTATTTGCTATCTACAGAACAGACGGATCTTTTGAATATGAAGGGAAAGTGTATAGAGGGTGCGTGTGTATTCATGCCAATACCAGATGGATAGGTCCTTTGGGAATCATAAATATATTTACTCCGCTTGCGATTACCGCTTTTACTCCGCATGCGTAATTAAGTAGAATGTGTACCACAGGATACGACTTTGTACCACGTGATACCATTATCCGTGTTACTCTCCGGCATTCGGATATGTAATTGTGGTAAGAGGGGTACCTCGAAAACCTATCCACACTTTAGGTAAGTAAACAAGCGCGTATCGACTACTCGATCAGACACCATGCCTTGAGATATGTTTCACACAGTTCACAAAAGTAATTGCATGTACTATGCAGATTACATGCAGAAATATTTGATTTTAATCCATGTTGACGTTTTTAATAGGATCATATCATTTTTGCACGTAAGCTACATATTGGTATCAGTGTCTGGAACCCCAGCCCCGATGGGCGCACACTTCCAGCACCATGGTGCTGGTAATTGGTGACATTCTATCATACTAACATAATCTATTAATTATTATTTGCTCACTGACACTTCACAGTTTCTGACCAAATATGATCTGGCTAGAATACACCCTCATACCTAACAGCTGACCCACTAGGTAGCTGGCGGTGATGATGGTGGCGGGGTTGGGTGGGGGTGGGAGTGCGAGGGGCTGCGGTGGTTTTGCTGGTGTTGTTGTAGTTGTTGTTGTTGTTGGTGGTGGTGGTAGTGGTCGGTGTGATGGTCGTGGTGGTGTTGTTGTTATTGTTGGTGTTGTGTTGTTGTTGTTTTTGTTGTTGTTGTTGATGGTGGTGGTGGTGGTGGTGGTGGTGGTGGTGGTGGTGGTGGTGGTGATGATGATGGTGTTGGTGATGGTGATGGTGATTAATTTCATTAATCTAACTTGCTGTATTAAGCACTCCCAACTCAGTTTTCACCACCCACAAGGAAATACACACACAATTTTTTACCACAAAGAGGTTAAATAGCGCATACATATAGGGAATTGAGATTCAGCCTCTTAATTCTAGGCACTCCTCTAGAGTCATCACTCACCAAATTTCTTAATCCATCGATATAATTAAATGAGTTGTCACATTGGCATATATAGGGTGGGGCGGGGTGACTGACACCCAGCTCCAACCACCCCGCCCAGCAGAGCCTCAAAGGAAATTGGTGTGGTGGTGTGGGTATTCATTGCCCAGATAAGTGTGCTACTCAAAATGCAAGAAGTAGTTTCTCACGACATAACATTTATTTTATTTTTCGAAAGAATTCATAATTCGTTAAATTTCTTCCTGAGATCTTTTTTTCACTCTTTGGCCACACTAAAAAATCACAGAATCACTGTTGTGTTGTGTGATCCTGATGATCAGTGCCGCTGTGTCTCAGTCTCCTATCAAGACATCTGCATTTTCAAAATGTCTAGAGGCACAACCCATGGGTCCTCATTCCAAGTCAGTCAACCAGTACCTCAAGTACATATTTTAATGACCTAAATGTGAAACCTGCTGTATATTTTATAAGCAATTCCCTGAGCTTATTTGTGTGCACATTATAGACAAAATTAGTTTCAGTCAAATTGCTTTCAAAATAATAGACTTCTCGAAAATTTAACGTCAACACAACACCCACACATAAATAACATTCTTGAAGCATTACAATTTAAGAAATATTATCAGTGAATGGAAAAATAAGATAGCAAACCTCTCGCTGGACAGCACACTACATCACACTTAATTAGCATAGCATAGCAATGCCCACTTGAACACATTGTAAATGTATGCCTCACATCAAGTGAGACCTACTTATCCCAGTCATATAAGTCTATTTATAAAATATTAAATAAATTAAGTTAAGTTAATCCTTTTGCTCTTGAATTAGCAGCTTTCAAAAATCCAGTTTAGAAACCCATTTGCTTCTGTTCTAGAATAAATGGTTTCTTTCACTATGCAATGAATACTAAATCTCAATGTCACGGCAACTACACAAGCAATCAATTGGAACCTTTAAAGCTAATTTGAGTGGATCCGACAGCAGATCCAAATTGTTTTTTTTAAAAGAGGAGTTGAGTTACTACATGCCCAGCTCTGGTTACCATAGATATCTCTATGAAAATGGGATAGAACATATTTGTACATATGGTCCATTTTTTAGATTAGTCGGGACCTGCTTTGATCTGTCAGACCATCAGTCTGTCTGTTAGTCGGTCGGTCCGTTGGACAGTTAGTCATTTGGTTGATCGATCGGCCTGTACAATTTTTGACATTTCTAGCAATGCTGGACACACACACACACACACACACACACACACACACACACACACACACACACACACACACACACACACACACACACACACACACACATTTCGGGTGTGCATTTGGAGAAATAGTATTACATGTGTACACGTTAGTTTTAACGAACGTGTACACATGTACACGTACTTGTTATTGTTATTGAGGTGCAAAAATGTGCTAATAATATGATATCTATTTAGCCTATTATTAAATGTAGAGGGTGGAACGCGGTGGGGTTGGAAAATAAAATAACAATTTATTAACACCACCCCTTCCCCCTCTTCTTGTGTCAACAGTGCCTCAAAACGCACAAATTGCTACTAATTTGGATTAACCGAATATGAAATATTAAATTGTTGTGCTCCGTTAATGTCTATTTGCGGATTAAAAGAGGTCTGTTGGGTAACATTATCACTGCAATTTAAAAAAAAAGCATTTTGATGTCATTCAAATGGATATTTCTCATGATCACTGTAGATGATGTTTAGACTGGTTTAACATTAAAAAAATATGTTTAAACATTACCACTGCAATGACTGGCTCGGTAATTACCGAGACACTTATTGCATTGGTAAATTTACAAATCCTATCTTTTCTTTGCCTGCAAATGGAAATTCATACGGGCCATTATCGCAGAGGCTGCCTTGGGCATCCTGGCCATAATAGGATTAATTTCACACAAGATTGTGCAACTTGTTTACTGAATTTCCCACAAAATTCTGATTTGTCTGGGACAATTCATTGGCGAGCAAGTGATTATTCACCCTTTGATGGTCAATATTAGCTAAGAAAAATCGAAATCTGCCATAACTGAATGTACATTTACGGGCAAAGGCAAGATAACGTTTTGAAAATGTACCACTGCAATGGCTGGCTCGCTCGGTGAGTCAGTCATTGCAGTGATAACTTTACAAAATAGTCTTCTCTTAACATGCAAATATACTTTCAATAATGACAGATTCCTCAAGACCACTATAGAGATCGTTTGCCCGGCTTTGCCATTAATGAGTTGACCAAAGGCTGGCGGCAACCAGTTCACTGCGAGGTTAGATAAGGTCCACACGTCACGGCATTCATAGTGATAATCCGTTTTGATAAGCTCATGCTTGAATGCTCAACAGTAATTCACACCTAGGTGATCTGACTGGTTATTGAAAGTAATACCTGCGCGCTGACGTCGATGCTACTTGCGGATAATTAGTTAGCGCCGCCAAAATTGTTCAAGAAGATTTAAATTTTCTAGTAAAAAATCCCAATGAACAGACCAAGAGATTATTGTTTTTGAAAATTTAACATAGAAATGACTGGCAGTGGTAACATTTAAAAAACAAAACCTGTCTCTTCTTGGTCTGCAATTTGACATGTATCAATACCACTGTAGGCGCCGTATTTAGGCAGGCTTTAGTATTAAAGGGTTAATTCGGAAATCAGTATATCTAATCAGTGCCTATTTCCAAACAAACACATTTTACAGAAATCTGTATTAGCCAAAGTGATCAATATTTTTAGTATTATCTATTTTAGTTTGGGGTTTTTAGCAGAAAATGCTATATACTGTTGACATAGGATAAACATTGGTCATATACCTTATCCAACTACATCCACCACACACCCTACATGGAGTTGTGAAAATCAAATGCGCTGGATTTTGGGGATTAAGATTAAACAGAGACCTTTATTATGGTTTCAAGAATGTATTCACTATTCCCTTCTTAATAGATTGGCCACAAATTGTATTTTTTCCTTTGGGTGAAATGTTCTGATGATTCTGTTAAATTAATTATTACCTAGCAAGAGTTTCCAGTAAAATTAGTTTCAAACTAATAACAGGCTATTGTGATGGTTACGCCTGCTTTGAAAATGAAAGACTAAGCTACTGAAACTGTTAAACTTGGAGTGCGTAATAATTCAACCCTTTAACATAGTATACAGACAAGGAATGACAAATTATCTATGCTTATAATGTAACTTTATATAAGGAATATTATGTTGACTATTTTGAAACCAATTTGACTGGAACTGTTGATGCCATAGTCAAATTACTTTCGAAATAGTAGTTTTTATTAAAATTGAGATACTAAGAAATCATGGGTTAAAGGTTTAAGAAGCCACATTGGGAAACAATGTGGTGACAACATAGACGTATTAGGAAGGTAGTGAGGAAATTTCAAGAATTAAAATAACATATTTCCGGTGAAGTGATGTACACACTCCTAACATTTTATAATTTCGGCCCGTTGTTTGCTAGAAAATCACAATTCCAAACGAATATTTTGCGTCATAATGTTTTCTATCAATTCTCAATTACTACAGCCTGGTTAGTTAGAGATTTTGCGGAATTGTACACCTTTATAGTGACCGCCAAATGGGCCAAGTAGAGAGGACCTGACGATATGAGAAAAACTTCTCAATCCCTATGAGATCTATTCCCGTCTTATGTTGCCGGATTGCTTGTATCGATCGATACAAGCTACTCTAATTGGAGAGAGAGTAAACTATGTATTCGCATCATATATGGTGGTTTATTTAGTAAGTGGTATAATGGCTAAGTTTTACGCCTGTGTGGATATTTCTACGATTCCTAGTGGGTTCATACCATTGCAAATTCGTCGTATTTAGCGCAGGTCTTCGTGGAACGTTTATTTATTATTCTGGCATAATACACGCAGCCTGGAAAATTAGTAACACATAGTTTTGATTACCAGTATCCAACGTTTTTTACTCATACCATTACTATTTATCAGTCACATATCAACAGGTTTAGCTGTTCGCAGTCTCATTAGGCGAGTTTATTTGGGACGAGATGGTCACTGGCTATCTTGTGATCTCCACGCATGCGCATCTCAGCGGAGATCGTGGAAATAGGTGTAATTTCATGGTAAATTCCAATCATTTGTGGGGCCGATTTGGGGATTATTTAAGCCGTTTTTGGATACGATTTAATTGAAGACCTTTATAATGTAGCGTTTAGTATCAAGGCTCATGTAATTTCTCGGTTTTTTGTGGAACTGTAAAGTTCTGCAACTATTTCAGGAGTGCTGATATACGTTGAATAACTTATCAGACTACCCAAGCCTCACTATATCTTGCCAGTCGCAATAATACAGATATTAAAGGTATACCGGTATGAAAATTGATATCGATACCAGTATTCATTTTTCTAATAGCGTGAACCCCTAAGACTAATACAGACAATTTAATAGTTATAACAATTTTGTTCTAAAACAGCTCTTATTACAATTATGACTGATCTTACGACCACCTGGTCGTTCGGTGATCATGAGCATATGCATCAGATTCTTTAATACAGTAAGATGGATTTGGCATACGTCGGGACTTTTCTGCTAATTCTTCTGACCCGTAGATGTTGATTGGTCACTTACATACATTATAACATTATGGCTCGATGAATATCCACTTATTCTCTTCAGGAAACTTCAATCTCCACAATTATGAACCGGAAATTGCTCCAGTACATTCAAGATCGGCTTGATGGCTTACTGATAGCTAGCAATAACAAACATTGCGTTAACGTGACACACATCTGGAAATGCCTTTCATAATTTCGATTCCAATTTAACTTTGACAGCTTTATGACTAAGTCGTTCCAATTCATTTACAATGGGAAAACTCAAAGTGCAGTATGGGTTGCCTCATTTCTGAAAAAGCAATAGTGGGTGTAAGGTGTGATTCATAGTCCCATGCTTCTATTATCGCAAGCAAAGAGAACCAGAAATTGAACCACATACATAAGCTTGTGATAAATTTTGGCTTTATCTCTTAAAACAGTCCCTTATGGAACATCTTACAAGGTATTGATGCACCGAATGTCTGCAAGTCTTTAGCAATACAGCCCTGCATCAACTCCATTAATACTGTGTAGACCTGTATATTCAATCAGCATTTAGCAGCACCATCTTTTATCCGAGGTAAATCAAAACATTCTAATATTAATTTCAACATTAACTGGTTCAAACTATCATCGATTCTAACTAGTATAAAGGATATATCCAGATGGATCATGGATGTCTACATATCCGTCCATCCATCCATCGATCCATCCATTCCTTCATCCTGTTTTGTTTGTTCATTCCTAAAATGGGTGATTATCAAATAATAATAATATTTACATCATAAAATCGTATAGCATCAAATGCCGTTATCACACCATCATTGCAAAATGACTCAGTCAGTGACATTTAACATTACCAGTGTAAATCGGCCATAATTACTGGCTCAGGAGAATACCACTATTATTAGTTCACTTGAAATTAGATCAATTTATATTAGTCCAGGAGCTAAAGCTAGGTCAGAATCGTGACGTAGCACACCCAGTATTCGGAAGGTCTGACACTTGCTGTGGCTTGGGGGACATGTCCCACACATTTTAAGCCCTGTTGTACAAACAAATTGTGGCAGCACTAATTAGTTATCCTGATTTCTTTGCATAGGGGGTCTAGGCTTTGGCTGTATCCACAGTGCACAACGATATAAGCATGATCGTGTCATAACTCAAAGTAATATCGTATTAGATTCACCATATATGATATTTAGACGGATATCGACCTAACATATATCCAACATACATTTTGCGTGCATATACCAAAGGCGAGGGTGAAATGTGAAGGTTATATTTTATGTATGTATACTAACTCCATCATAGAATCTGTATATCCAGCTGTACCACTGTTGACAAAGCACCCAGGTAATGGTGGTTGGAATGCGACAGATGGATGTGGTGGTAATCGGTGCGGAAAAACAAATTAAAATGAATACCACACCTCACATCGCTCTCATTGTCATTGTCTACATATAATAGGGCTCACAAATTGGCTTATGGAAGCGCTGCTGCGATTACAATGGCAGTCTTTTTCCAAATGGGTTCAACAAAATGGACAACATGAAGACCACATTACTCCAACAGAATTGGAGAGTCTGGATGAGAAAATTAAGATGTGCCGAAGCAGCATTGACAACTTAGACGCACTGCAAGAAAATTTCAAAGAGGTGTGTATGTACGTGAATAAATTGCAACAGCTGTTCAAATCCTTTAAAGTTGAGTTAAGCTCGAAATCACACCTGTTCGCATTTTGGAACTCATATATTCATATGGTAGAGCTGCTGCTTGGATTCATAAGAGCTGAGCGAACTGGAGATTGGCAGGCACACCTATCTGCTACAGCTGCTATGGCGCCATATTTCTACAGCATGGACAGAACCAATTATGCAAGATGGCTGCCAATATATCTTGCGGACATGAAGATGCTTCCAAGTACACATCCCCATGTACATGAACAATTCTTGAATGGAAAGCATTCCGTAAGTCGCTCAGACCATCCATTCAATCAAGTGTGGACAGATATGGCCTTAGAGCAATCGATTAATTTGTATTCCAAAAAGCGAGGTGGTATTATTGGAATAACACAAAAGCCAGGAGCTCTGGAGAGGTGGTTTTTAACTAGCCACGAGAGGGCAGCCATAACAACGGTCACAAAGCAAATGTGTGGGTTACAAGATAGTCACATGTTTGGAGTACATAAGGAAATGGGGACTAATCGAATGAACAGGGATAAAACCGATGTGCAGAAGATACTTTCGATGTTCTCATCAGATATAATGACCAATCCCTTTAATATTGCGGAAAACGACGACAGCGAGTGTCTTCCGCTTGTAAACATTGCAACTGGCGTGGTATTGCCTAGTGAAATCGCCAAGAGACTTGTTTCTGCCTGTGACATTGGTAAGGAGATTATGGAAAATTTTGTTCAGGAGCGGCTGGACACTAACACGAGAAGCTTTTGGGACACGTTGCCACACTTAAAACTTAAAACATTTGCCAGCCTAGCACAGAAGAAAAAACTCAAAACAAATGATAAAAAAATTCACAATGTGAGATCTGACCGCGAACTATTTGGTCGATTAATTATTGCCGCAAGGTCCAGAGATGTTGATTTAAAACTAGTGATGACGTATGAACTGTCTGCTGTTCCACTATCATTGTCACATACGGATGGGACTCTAAGAAAGAATGTGAAAAGTGTTTTGTTAAGTGAACTAGAAAAGGAAGTAAATGTTGATGGACGGCTTCCACCTGTTGACAAGACAGGCGCAACAGCTTATGTAGTAGATGGCATGGCAATTGTGCAAATGGTTAAAACAGGAGGTACGTCTACATTTGGAGAATTGGTTGATAAATACTGGCACATCTTTACAGTTCCACTGAATCAAGAAGATTGCAACAGAGTAGATATAGTTTTTGACAGATATGATAGACTGGAATCTCTCAAAGCGGAAGAGCGGCTAAAACGTGGGTCATCAACAGCATTGGAAGTAAAGATTGCTGGAGAAAATACTCCCGTTCCAAAGCAATGGGCCAAGTACATCAGCAATCCAAGCAACAAAAGTAACCTGGTTGCATTTCTCAGCAAGCGGTGGCGTGATACTGGTCCAAATATGCTATCTGTCGACAATTGCGTCATTCTTGCTGGTGGCTTTAACGATGGAATGGATGTTGTTGTCATTTCAGCGAACAATTCGTCGTATTTGGAAGAACTTCGATCAGATCACGAGGAAGCAGATACGCGTATGATGTTGCACGCGCTACACGCTTCAAAAGACCACATGCCTGTTGTTATACAGTCTCCTGATACAGACGTGGCAGTACTTAGTATATATACGTATCGTTCGCTTCACTGTTCTGAACTATGGTTCCGTACGGGCACAAAGGACAAATTGCGATACATACCAATACATACAGTTGCTCAAGTACTGGGCCCAGCTATCTGTCTGTCTTTGCCTGGGTTTCATTCTCTTACAGGTTGTGATAGCACTAGTGCATTATTTGGAGTCGCTAAGAGAAAAGCATTCAATCTCTTAAAGTCATCTGAATGTCATCAACGTAGCTTAGCCCAACTCGGCGAACATGTTGACTTATCACAGAATACTGCAATTCTATGTGAGAAATTTGTCTGTGAGTTGCATACCACCAGGGATGTGGGAAAGACAGCTGATGAAACCCGTTATTGGCTCTTTTGTCAAAAGAGACAAAGAAATGAAAATCTTCCACCTACATCGAATAGTCTAAAGCATCACACCGAAAGGGCCAATTTTCAAGCTCTTGTTTGGAGACGTTCATTGCAAGCTGTTCAGAATCTTCCATCTCCAAATGGACATGGCTGGAGTATAGTGGATGGTCTACTCAAGCCTGTTCTAATGTCAAAGGATCCTGCTCCATTTGGATTAATTGAACTCACATCATGTAGATGTCAAAGTCTGCCTGCAAAAGAACAGATCTCTGTCAATGCAAGGCTAACAATCTACTCTGCACTGAAGCATGCCTTTGTATGGGAGGTGAAATGTGTGACAATGTTCAGCATACAATTGTCGAAGATGACTCTGACACGGATGAGTAACATTCGCTCATTTGCTCACGTGATAAAAATGTCCTGCCAGCTTGTGTAGACATGCACTGCATGTCAGTTAAAAGTTTAATTATGAAAAATGTAGAAAACATGGGCATTGTTGTAGCTAAGGTATTGCTAGGAACAAGAAGACCTAAGTGCCCCAATATGTACAAAGCAACATACAGGTGTCTTAAACGAGGTTGATTATGTATAAATCTGCGATATACGATCACTGGTTTAGATTGTATTGATATAACATGCGCTTAAGTTTGTGAAAAATTTACCATTGTGAAAATTGTTTGAGAGCTACATTCAACACCTATTGTAAATGGGCTTCTCACGGGTTAGTGATACCACAATTTTCTTGTACAACACGGCTCAGAATATACCCAAGACAGCGGTCTAGCATAATATAGAGACAAACCTTCTGAATACTGGGTGTGCTACGAAACCATTCTTCTAGACCCCTTTTGAAAATTGGCTCCCGGACTATATGACAACATGATGCCGATGATAGTAATGCATAATCAATTACGAAATAACATCACAAAGGTTAAGGTCAAATACAGCCTCGTCGACGTTAAGAGGTTAATGTAAATAATAGCCAGATTGCAATGATCGTCGAGGCTGGCTAATCCTTTTTTCCAATATTTACAATGTGGGATATTGCCGCAGTAAATAAATAGGCATATCGCACATCAGCTCTGACAAAATATGTTTTATTGTGTAAATTATTTACTCACTAATGTCATCTGACATTAAACAAGATTCCTACTACTGATATTGATGATGAGAACAAATTTCCCGTTGAGATCCTGACAAGATAGATAATATCGGCGAAGATTCAGTCCCGGAAAAGTGATGTATTTTACATGCTGGCTTACTCTCCTGTCAGATTGTCACACCGTTTTACCATCAGCTGTGCACGTGCTCTTTGGATCTGTATGCGGGTGTATTTGGCACACCTTTGTTCAATAACTAATTTGGGCATATCAGTCTGTTTAAAATTATCCTGAAGCAAGAAGATTATAGGGAAATCGTTACCAAATTTCAGTGACTATATTCTTCTTCGAAAATACCATTTTAGTTTGATATTTGTAGCCACCACTAGTTGGATTCTATTGTTCTCGCTATTGCACAATGAATGCACAGAATTCACATAGTGGTAATGATAGTCATTTTACTGTTGGCTTCCAAAGAGAGCAGACCTACTTCAATAATACATAGTAGTTCAATAATACTTGTGTGTTCCCTGTTGCACAGGCGAACATTCTAGACCAACTATTTGCATAGCAGTTTGACAGTTTGTTCCCATCTATTCCAGAAACAAATTTCCGTCAATTTTCTCTCAACATTTGACATCTTTATTGCAGGAACTGTCAATCAAACTGTTCTCAAAATAATAAGCAGCACATTTAACGTAGTAGCACTTGCATTATATATTTCTAGAATTTAGATTGAAAGACATTGCTGACTAAGGCAACAACAGTAGTGTCAAATCCTTCTCAGAATAATCGCTAGTTAATAAATGTATTACAATTAGCCAGGCGTGTGGTGCTTAGCATATCGAGATCATGTCTGAACTATATTTGTGCATCGAATGCATTCGTCTTCTTCAACAACGTAGGGAAAATCTGGAACAGCAAGCAATCCTTCCTAAAACACTTAAATACAGCTGTTATAAACAGATCAAATATATCACAATGTGTTTGGTGGATGGGCTACCATGATGGCATCCAGTTGGCTCTAATTAACAATTAGCAACAACAATCTCCAGAAACTATTTCCAGATGACCTAATCCATAGATGGGCGGTAGCTTCTGCCCAAAACCACAAACCAACAAGTTAGAAGAAGTCTAACCTAAAAAGTGGGATATAAATCATTGCCACAATGCCTTACTCCAATTACACCTGGAGATGATTGTGACTTTGTCAAGATTCTATGTTGCAAATGATGTTGACTGTTTAGTATATGAAATGTATGATACACCACACTTTATTAGAAGTTTATTTATTATTTATCTGTTGTAATAAACCCAGTCTGCTAACTGTAGCATGTGCTTATCCAAAAGCATGGACGGGTCTCTGGGGGGGGGGGAATGAAGCAACATGTGAGTTCAGTACAGTGGGCACATGGTGAGTGGACTTGTCCTTCCATAAACAGGTGTGTGCCTCGAAAGTAATTTCAGGCCGTTACATAAATGTACTAGGCATTGATGTGAATGCCTAGTACATTCTGTGCTATGACGAGTTTAATAGATCAACTTTATATTATATTATATATTGAACTTATTTCACAGATTGCTCATCGCTACATTACCAAAATAGTATTACAAAAAGTTTGATTTACGGGTATAATTATTTCAGGTGTTATCTTAGATATTTATCTTTGTATGTATAGACAATGTCACACACACCCATGCCACTGAGTTTTTCATCTGGTGCTCTGTTTATTGCCTTTGAGATTCCATCCCAAGGTCTGGGAAATGGAGGGATGGGCTGAATTAAATTAAATCTGCGTTGTTTAAATACGGATTTGAATGTGATTTAAATCAAATAAAATTTTATTTTCAATCTTTGATTTAAATCAACTTATTTTCTAAGTACATTTTAATTAATTATTTTTTAAATTTAGCTACAGCATTACAGACACCGTGGTTTGTCTGTCGGTTTATCAACGCAGTGATAAAAATACTCAGATAATTTCCTTCAGTAACGATTGATTTATGTCAATAGTTTTCAAACAAAATTATTATTAAAAAGACAATGATAGGTCTTTGCACAAAAAAAATAACCATTTATTTTAAATGATTCAATTCCTTTTATTGTCATTGTATAGATCATTGTAAACTACCTGTTTGGTTCCTTCTTTTCAGTACAGCATAAGAAATAAGACATCTAAACTAATGATTTTAATCTTCGAATATGTTAAATGTTTTTGTTCTACAGGAAACTATCTTTTTACATACAACTTATTCAATTGACTAACTTGAACCACATTTGAAAGGTAGATCAATCTTTGCATTACTTCTTAAAGGTGCATAGTCACACCAGCATGTTTGAAAATAAAATTGTTAAAAATAGTTTTATATTAGAGGTTTAAATTCTGTAACTGGATTTAGTGAAACGAAATAAATCGCACACATAAGAAAAATGAATGCAATTTGTGAAGTTGAATTTGAGCTATTGTATTAAAAATATTATAATAATTTATGCATAATGAAATCAGTATTTGGTAAGATTTATTTCGTCTCACTGCAACGAAGCGTGCATAAATTAAACCTCTAAAACTATGCAATTTTACCATTATTTTCTTCAGACATCAGGGTGTGAATTTTTTTAATTAATTCTTTTTTATGTATGTATGATTACTGTATTCTGCGGCTGTAGTAGTAGAAACATCCTACAGCTGCAATCATTCCGTCTTCGCCTTTGCCTACTGTGTCTTGTCCTCAGCCGAAATCCTTAGCTTCCTCAGGTCCATTCAGGACTTGAGTGAACCGAGTCCTGCATTCTTGAGGCGAGCTCGTAGCATGCTTAGCAGATTTATGCAATGAGGTCCTCTCCTGGCATTCTATTTGCTGACTCCGAGTAGGGAGAATTCCAAGGCTGTCTGTGCTACTCTCTCTCTCTCTCTCTCTCTCTCTCTCTCTCTCTTCTAGTAGTACAGTAGAAATTGACATGGACACGGACATTTTGTATAACAGACAAATTTGTGTTTTAATCACTTCGGTATGGCCCAAAATCCATCCCAGAATAATTCTCCAAAATTCACACATGGGGAAATATGTTTTTTAGAGGAAATTCAAAATGGCCGCCAAGGCGATGACCAATAACCAGTAATATGTATTTTGACTCTAAAAACCCGTGTTTTGGTAAGTGTTGTACAGTTTAAAGTATGTCATCATCAAGATCACTTGATAAACTATAAATTTAAAACAAACTGAGCGACTGTTGTGAAACACAGCGAACAGGCAGAATGGCTGAAATTTGTCTATGCATTTTCACTTTCAAATTTCGAGCTGTTAAGGCAGTGACCTTCAATGTATGCTACAGGGAATGCCTTTCCTGGAGCAACTACACTGGAACCTTATAATTAGAAGTAGCTCTGGAGGCGCTGCTAACTTGTCCATAATGATCACCGTCACTGATCCTTGTTCTACTGCATAGCCATACTCTTCCTTCTTTAACACAGTTTTAGGTGAAGCCATGTGCTTGCTTGGAGATGAACCTGAAGGCTATTGAAGTATGCTGCCCTTCGCGTGGGTGGCATCCTTTCAACTGGTACATGCTTAGGAGAGATGGCAGTCATGTATCTGAGATTGTCTAAGCCAGGACTTCTTGATCCAGCACTATACAAAGACTTAATGTACTTTTCACCAATAACCATTATATCCGTCTTTGATCTGGAGATGTCGCCAAGTGCAAGTACATCTTGTCTGAAGGTTGGTGAAGATTGGATCATTTTCATATGTTTTACTTTGCCACATGCCATATAAAGCTTATGTCGTGATTTACAGATTTATGGTATTCTGCTTGTTGCGTTTGTTTGATAGAAATCCAGTTTTGTTTCCTGGAACAGGTGTGTTGTCTTGGACAGCTACATCAGGAACTCCAACTGGATTAAGCCGTCGTTGCTTCTGTTCTTGATCTTTTGTGGTCTCAGTTTGATAGTTATCAAATATAACGCATACAGACGCATCAAGCCTCTGATAATGTACTACTGATGCTACGAATGAGCTACAAACAGTCTCCAGTGTTCCAACCCTAGGCCATGGTATCAGATGCAAAAGTGCGCAGCCATCAAATACTCTTGCAGCTGGCTCTGTTGTCTCTTGCTGTAGCATTGATGTGTTCATTTCAATTATATACTTCGCCAGTTGTGACTTTTACGATTTCCTCATGGTTCCGTCATCGTGGAAGAGGGCGGGACATACCGTTGCAAGCTCGTATTCAAAGATCGCTTTGTCTGGAGGTCCTGACACAGATGCAGTTGACATTAAGCGATGGTACAGCTCCTGGGTAGACATATGGACATCTTCATTTTCTACTTTAACTACCTTTCGCATGACAGCAAATGTTACAGCTTGATCTGCTTTCTTTAGCGTAATGTCGCCAAACCTTTTCTCATATAACTTCTCATGCATTCTTCGATCAATATCAATAGCATCATCGGCAGTAACACGATGGTCTGCAATCAAACCAGTTGCGATATTTCTCAGTTGGTCGTCTTCAACTGCGAATGGATTGTGCTCTCTGAGAAACAGAGTGAATTTCTTCATGTCTTCTACATCTCATCTCATATTTGCAGGGTGAACATCTCTGTGTTGTTCCGACCATGTCCCAGTGAACGTGTCAGTCAATGACCGCAGAGCGGGTGTGTACTGTGCTATGATGTGTGCAGTGAGAAGCCATTTTGTTCTAGCGGATTCCTTGTGCGTTATATTGATCAATCCACTCTGTGTCTTCCCAGCTCTCATTAGACTCTGTTCAATTGTCATATCAGACCAGGTACCACTCCAATACAGTTTAGCATTCCTGCGTACAGCAAAGTGCCCTTCGTGCATGGGACCATCCAGACAAGTACATAGATCATCAGAATCTTGGAGGTAAAGGCGACAACACTTTGTGTAATTGTTGTGCCCTGCAGCAGCAACGAATGGCAACATTAGTTGTGTCGCCCTTAAATGAAGGAGCCAATTACCAGTACGCTCAGCCCTGATGAACAATCGTACAATGGCGCCACATTCCATGAACAACGATCACATTTACCAGTTCTTGATTTCTCTACGTTTTCCTTCAAATTAGAAACTTGCTCACATAGGTCTTGCAAATGGTCATTGTCACAAACATCGTCTGCTGAAATATCATGTGACATAATAGCATCGTATAAATTGCGCAGCTCTGACCACATATCATCCGTTTACATATGTGTTTGACTTTCACAGCATGTTTCTGTTTCGGTTGCTTGCTCATCCGAAGCGTCATCGCTATCAGGATCAACATCACTTTCTTCATCTTGCAGCTCTGCAAATTCAAATTCACAATATGTACTGCTGGGCGTGTTGTCTGCAGCACTGCCTTGTAGAGAAATTATATCAACATCGGGTTGAATTAGCAAAAGATGCAATGCGGCATCTGTAAGGAGGCATGCTCTTAATGTCTTTGTGTAAGCTTTTCTCTCCATTATCCTAGGTAGGGAATTCCTAGCATACACGGTTGCCCACAAATCATCGATCCCACTCCCCTCCATGATCTTACAGCCCGCTCCAAGAAAGGACATTAGTTGGTGGAAGCCACCCAGCCTTATATACATGTTCCTAAACTGTGGATGAGTGTCTTGCTTAATTTTGCAGCTTTTTAATTACATTGGCTGGTCAAATGTTATGGTTGCGCAACACAGTCCTGCCTTTAGGGATTGGGACTGCCATCATCGTATTATATACAGCTTCATTTGTTCCTGGATTCAAAGGTACCATGGGGTTGTAAACTACTGCCGTGCAGTGGAAATTGTTGCATGTCGTTATTTCAAACATGAACCACTGCCAGTTTGGTGGCTGACTTGTGAGGAGGCTAGAGTACAACCACAATGTGTCTAATTGACTGTGCATAGCAATAGGTAAGCTGATGGGGTTAATGGTCGTTATCCTTACATCTGCCATTAGGGATTCATTAGAAGACGTGTAGGGTAGCATGAAGCTCCAAAAATCACCAGCTTCTTTGATCTCATCAGCAGTTATAGTTTTACGACATATTGCCCCAACTGGGTTAGCCCTGCTTTCGGTTGATGGCATTGTTTGACACGAAATGATCCCCATCACATGCGTTGTATCGTGACCAGAAATCGTGTCCTCGTTGTAATCAAAATTGTCAGCTACCCATTGACAGAAACTCCCTCCATCCTACTTCTCCACGAGCCCAGGACACAGGTCTTCAACAGATGTGCTTCCAACTGCGGATCTCTGAAATGCAATTACCTGGTAATAGGAAGCACTGAGTCCCAGGGATGAGAGCATATCTATGATAACACGGGAGCGGGTAGACTGGTGGATGAACAAACCAATGGACAGAAGCAGTGGTGATACAAATGATTGCTTTCCAACAGCTTGCATAATAACATGACATACAGATACCCTCTTAAGTTTATTTTTCAACTTGGCAGATTCACTACGAGGTTCAGAATAGATACATGAAATAAGATGTTTCAATGCATCTGGCACCTCGATTCTGGATACACATCTGATGGTTGATCAATATCTTTAATTGTTTGATTAATCATAGATCCCACCAGTCTAACAAGTCACATAGTTTCATCACTCTCGTCACTGGTTGATGCTGCATATGATTCGTGTATGATAGAAGATGCTCTATCAGTCAATGTGACCACGCTTGTCTTGCCTTCAACCTGGGATATTGTCACATCTGTCCCAAATCGGCCGAGCAGATGACGCTGGACGTGCTTTATGCTATTTGCGGGTACCCCATTTGGCAAGTAGGTGGTCAATTGCGTACGAAGGTCGTGTAAAGTGAACTGGCGCTGTTGCTGTTCTTGTGATGTTAGCCAATTGCATAGATGGTTAAAGCCCACATCATTCATTTCATCAAAGTTCCGGGCATTACTTCCAGAAGCACCACACGAACTGATGTTTCTACAAGAGATGAATTCTTGCATACATTGACGATGATATTTGGCTTTAACAGCACATAGGTCACCTGCAAAAAGTATTCTTGCTTTAACATCATTCGCTAACGAATCGTGCCTTTTGCCACGCGCATTTAACACGGTTCCCTGGACTACACTGAGTTTACCCTTACTAGCATATTCAATATTGCCTATGTGAGAATGCCATTCAGGGTGACGGCGGACAGCATCAACGTCGAGCTCTTCAGCACATATCAAACAATGAGTATGGTAATCATAATGATTGGATTCGGAGTGCAGTGTAGGGGTAGATGGTCGCACTCCTTCATCGTTTCTGTTTTGCTGTTGCACTTTTGCAATATTTCTAGGCAGCGTGTAATTTGTGTAGCATTTATCGTGTACATAATGTTCGTTCGACGGAGATAGTTTCAAATCAATACCATCTCCACGAAGCTTTGAAGCATCAAGCAGCGTTGAAAGCCCTTTATGACTAAGTTTTCTAGAACTGCTGCTATCATGGGGAACATTACATACAACACGTTTTTTTCTTGCGTGGGGTCAGACATAATTGTACTAAACCATTAATTAGCATGAACAATGTGATTTTGACTCTATATATTTATCGTTTTATAATTGAATCGACTTAACTTACTTCAAGTAACATTTTCTAAATTTACCCCGGACTATATATTATTGTAATAGTAAGAATAATAGCGTTAGGAATATTTATATCATTGACTGCATAGTTGCGATCAACATTATGTTCATATGTGTAACTCTCTCCGTCAGATCTTTAAAAAAACTGGCCATACATTGATGTATCATGTTCTGGAATTCACACTCATGTATCAAATCAAATATGGTTATTATAGACAGGTTTTACTGATTAATTTTAAGTTACATTAGTATGTCTTACAGGTTATTTGACTGGGATATGTTGTCGTATACACAATTGACAATAGCAATTGTCAGTAGGTCTAATTTTATAAAAATTCTGAACAGATTACCTATTTATGCTAACTATTTTTCACATTTCGTTCCCTAACTTCAAAGGGTTAAAAATCAGGTTTCCCCAAGTGTGAATTTGTGAGAATTTCTTGTGTGGACTCTGGACAGTCATAAAAAGCGTTTGGAACACAAAATCGTCTGTTATACAAAATGTCCGGGTTAGCCTATATTTCTGTTGATTTCTACTGGACTATAGGATCCTTAGCACATGGCCAAACATGGACCATCTTTGCTGGGCGACGTTTACAGACAGCGGCGACATATTACACATCTTGTATACTGTATCATTGGAAATTATGCTGTCTGGCCATCAGTGTCCAGTGATGGTGCGTAGGTGTTTGCGGTGGCAGGCATCGAGTTTATCTAGAGCTGCCTTTGAAGCTGCCCAGCTGTTACAATTATACAGCATCAAGGATACGCAGGTTGCATTGTATAAACGTAGCCTTTTTATCAAGAGCATCCTTGATCTACGAGACAACAGCTTCCAGAAGGACTGGAAAGCTCTGTTCCCCATGACGCAGCGTGCAGCAATGTCAGCAGTACTGCAAAGCAGTGAGCCCAGGATTTTACTTTTCCTCCATGGTTCCCCGCCACGAAGTCGGTCATCATTTTCTTTAGTTTCATATTTTGTAGATATGTATATGTGAGTGAACTCTGTTTTGGATTCATTCATAAAGAGATTGTCCATTTTTTAGTTTGCTTGCAGCTATTGGGAGAAGTTCGTCAAGGGCTTTCTTTTCCTCATCTATGAAGTCCGCGTCGTCGGGATATTCCATCTCTAGCGGCATACCCAGTATTGGCACTTGGGGTGGGGTGGGGGTGGGCGTGGGGGAGGGGTGGGGGAGAGGGTGGGGGGTGGGGGTGTTGGTCTTGTGGAACCTTCCCGCACAGATTTCAATGCGGCAGGTGAAAAGCACTGGAGATAGACCATCTCCCTGTGTGGAGCCGATTGATGTCGCAAAGTCTACAGACTTAACTGACTTGACTCGTTAGTCGGACCTCATATTCATTGCAACTGGCCTGGTGTAGTACATAAATGAACTTTGAGCGCTTAATTATGCCGAAGGCTCGTGACATGTCAATGCGCATTTTGTGGATGTCCCAGTGTTTGGACATGTCTACAGACACAAGCATGCGTTGAGCCCATACAATGTCTGCTCAGCTGCGTCCATGTTTGAAGCCACTTTGATATGATCCGGTGAAGTCATCGATCGTGTCTACGATGCGGCGTAGAGTAACCTTGGATAGGATTTTCCATATGCAGTTGAGGAGCACAATGGGCCACACATTGGCTGGGGGCCAGGTGGTTTCTTGGGCTTGGGTAGTGTGATAAGGGTGACTTGGCCTACATCGTCGATGGGAAGGTGGTGCATAAAGGCTGAGTTGATTAGGTGCATGATCGGTTTTGAGATAATGTCACTTTCATATTTGAATATTTCATTGCTCATGCCATCAGGTCCAGATGCACGTCCATTTTTCAGGGCTTTAAGTGCTTTCTCAAATTCTGCTGTTTTAATTGGTGTTAGTAATGGTCTGGGGTTTCCTGAAAACGAGTGTAAGGGCTCATCATCGTTGTCAGTGAACTGTTTCTTGAACCATTCTCGAATCGCCTCGGCTTTTCCCTGGTCAGTCCCGATAAATTATCCTTCAGATTTATGTACAGTGAGTGGTGGGGTGTGGTCAGTAACTCTCAGGGATCGGGCTGCCTGAAACATTTTGTGACAGTCACCCGTGGCAGTGATTTCATCTGCTAGGGAGTCTGCTTATTGAATAGCAATATCTTTTAAGCATTCACTGATGTGGTGCAGACTGTTATTGCGCTCCCAGCGTAGTTTGGTGCGGTCTTCACTGTGGCCACTTCGATAGATATGCAGCCGTAATGCCTTCTGCTCGGCTGACAGCTTTACTACTAGAGGGTCGTCAGTATACCTAGTTTGGTTGTTTTTTTACGAACACCTATGGTGCTGGTAGCTGATGATTCCATAGATTTCAGTATTTTGGTTAGGGCTTCCTTTTTATGGGGACTAGGTCTAAGCATCATACAGAATAAATCTGTGACGTTTGATTCAAATTGAATAAACTGTGTTGATGTAAATGTCGTTTGAAAAAACTTAACATGGCATAATAAATACATCGTACATGCAAATCAGCCCTAAACTAATAACAGGCCAAACGCTATAAATATCACAACAAAAATCCTTAACTCGAAGTCTTAAAATTGTCTAAGTTCAAATACAAAAAAAACCATGGAAGAAATTTGAAAATCAATTTTGTCTTTATGTGAACTAGTCCTGAGCAAAATATAGAACATATTTGTAAAGATTTATCCAGATAAGATAACCCTTTGTAAAGTTGTATCCATATGGGATAACCCCGTGTTGCGTAAATTGTCGCTTGAAAAAAACTGAACACAGCATAATACATATAACCCGCATGCAGATCAGCCTAAAGGTAATCACAGTTCAAACAACGAAAAATATGGAAAAAAATTGAAAATCAATTAATCTTTTTCGCAGAATTGTACTAAGCTTCATGTAGAACAAATCTCTGAAGTTTTGATTAAAATCAGATAAACCCTTGTTGAAGTAAATATTGTTTTGAACAACCTTAACCTGCACGATGAAAATAAGCTCAAGTACGGTAAATGTATGGAAAACAACCATTTACTGATTTGGCTATGTTCATTCTGATTTGCTTATACCTGCCAAAAGCATGCCGTAACCCGTACCGTAGAAGCCTATACACAATGCATTCAGACAAGACTTTTCCCAGAATTGTGCTTACTGCTTGGTGTCCTGACGGCATCGTAGCGGAAAAGTGGAAAATGTAAAGCCGGGTTCGGCTTTAGCAAAATATTTTTTTTAAATAACAGACTGACAAATACTAATTACGAGGTGAACTACAATATGAACTATTGTAATTTCTCGTTGTGGGGCAGTGTACTAAAACATGAAAGTTTGGATTCCAGTGTTTCAATCATCTAGTTTATGACATCACTGGGCACGATGAAATTGAAACATCATTTCTTTCAGCAAATTTATGGTGACGTACTAACGGTATATTGCATAATAATATTCCCAATTTAGACAAAGGGAGCTCTTTAACATTGCTTTTAACAATATGTACTCTATAGCGCCTTACATATCATTCTTTCACTATAACGTGGAACTTCTCACACAATCTGCTGATATTGTCTGCCCAGATATATTCTCGTATGGTTGATGCGGAAGATGCTGTGAAAATCTATACATGGGACACCTTAACGGTAATAAGTTCTTTTGAAAATGAGAGGTATCGCTCTCCCTCCCTCTCTCCCCCTTCCTCTCTCCTAACCCCAACCCCTCCCACTCCCTCCTCCCCCTCATTTCGTCCCTCCCTCCCTTCCTCCCCCCTCCCTCTCTCTCTCGCTCTCTCTCTCTCTCTCTCTCTCTCTCTCTCTCTCTCTCTCTCTCTCTCTCTCTCTCACACGCTCTCTATATCTCTCCCTCTCTCTGATAAATGCTGGACACAGGTATTTAAGAAACCATTCTTAAGAATATTTTGAAAATAATTTTGTATCCTCCCCCGCCCCCTCTCTCTCTCTCTCTCTCTCTCTCTCTCTCTCTCTCTCTCTCCACGACGACACCCCATTATCAGGCATATATATTGGACCAAAGGTTCATTGCAGCGAATACCACTCTTACATCTGATAGCAAATGATAGACAGACAAGGCAGAGTGTGAATGGTCATTTGCGGCCAAAAGAAGCCTGTTTTTTGGTAAATTTACCACTGAAATTTAGGAAAATTGTTTTCATGATGTGTTTTTCGCCGGCTTAACGATTAAAGGGTTAATGGTCATGCAAATGAAAGATTCGGCCCAATCAGTGTCCATATGTTGGCCAAGATAGAGAATATATTTTTGAAAATTTATCACTGGGAAGACTGGCTTGGTTACCAAGCCAGGCATTCCATTGGTAGTTTTTCAAAAGTAATCTTCTCATGGCCTGCAAATTACGAATGGACATTCCGGTAGAGCACGCCTTTATTCGATGTGACGATTAAAGTTGACACAATAATATTCGATCATAATGGTTCAATGAAGCAGATGAAATGCATAGGATGATGATATGTCAATATGCAGGACAGTGTGTGTCTTATTGACGAAGAAAAATGGCAAAACAAATCAGTCTGGTTATTATAATGATGCATTTTGCATGGTAATATCAACAGCCGTTCTTTCAAAGACGGTCTTTCAAAGTGACTGATGATCCACTCAACCACTCGGATGCTTGTTTTAAAAAATGTATGGAATTTGATCCAAGACTTGAGCGAGTTACACACGCAGCGCACTTCTTAAGGAGAATGTTGTTAACAGCGGGCCATCATAACACAACGTAATCTGGAGTGAGGATTGTCTCAGAAAACACAAGTTGTGAATTTCTCCCTCAGCTCTGGACAGAAGAATTGGTACCAGTGCGATCTAGGCAGCAACGGTACGCAGTCAAATTGGTTTCAAAATATTCAAATATTCAACAGCTTACTGCTATAGTTTTTCTGAAATTGAGATTCAGCGAGTGCAGGGATCGATTGATCACAAGACGGGTAAAGCGTGGGCGGAGCTTAACTAGAGTTGGGTGCGGCATAGGTCTGTTCGATTATCTATATCATAAAAAAAATAATAATAATATGGCATTTCGTGAAAACCCCGACAAAATTGACTTTGTAGTAAATACACAAATTTTCGATCCACATTTTCATATATTCTGGAGATTGTTTTGTAATTAATATGACTTAAACCTGTTTCTTCACCCGCTGTCAACTGATTTTCAAAAATATTCAGGGTGTCCAATGCTGGAAAATAGGGACCACTGTAGTGCTACGGACGAACTCTATATAATGAAAGGTTAATCTCTGCAATGTTAAAATTAAATTGGCGCCTGAGCATACACGCCGGTTTCTTAAAATCATTATTCAATGGGAACGAGTGAACAATGAATTCCAAATTGACTTCATTACATTGCGCATGGTTGTTCCTTATGTTCAGTCGACTTGGCACCATCGATGAGGAGAAAACAGACAGAGTGGCATTCTGTTGAATATTTGTAAACTAATTTGAAATGGAGCTGTGGATGCCATAGGAAGCAACAGCCTTTAGCTAAATTCATTTCAAAATAATCAACAACTTCGATGTACAGCTACGTTGAAATTTAGATTTTGAGAATTCCGATTTCAAAGATTTATATTGATTCCACCAAATGCAAAGCACTGGGTAGATTTAGTTAGAAATGGGCGGGGAATACCTAGAAATAATTCCCTCTCCAGGAGTCGTTTGAGAAATCAGTTCAGCACAATGGAGTAATATAGAAATGTACGGGACTGCTATATATGGCTTAATCATGTACATTGATATCTCCCAATTCCTGCATGGTAGATTACATTATTCTTAATCCATGTTCACACTGGAGAGTTAATCCATAGCACCATCATAATGAAACATGTTGTTACTCTGGATTAACTCCCTAGCGTGAACACGTCCTTAGGCTGGTTTTCCATTTATGGGGTTTTAAAATTGCATGGCTAGCCAGAAAAACTGCATACATGGAACACCAGCCATACTAGGGATGCTGCCTTCACATGGTAAGAATTACATCAGGAATCTCCAAACTTCAGAATTTTACAGATTGATAAATCGTAATATTTACAGCCAGAAACAAGAGCACCCATAGATTGCAGTTGTCTCCACACGACCCCCCATCACCACCACTACCCCGTTTTGTCACAATGTAAAAGGTTTTCAAATGATCAAAATTTATTCTGAGTTTCAAGATTTTTCATATCATTACCACTGTTGTGGAATCCAAATTTAAATCCACAACCTTTCCTCTGTTAAAATTTGAGCCAATCGAACCAGTAGTTTGTGAGATGTGATTAGATCCAGGATTTGATCTGATCTGAAGCAGTGTTCTTTAATCTGGATCATGGCCACACTTATGGAAATCCTTTGCACGCCAGGGTTCATCGTTGTGTTTGAAATTTTATCCAAATCAGATCAATATATTTTTAGAAACAGCTCCGGAGGCACACACAGATATAGTATATAACATAATCACACATTTACCATATATGGTGGTTTTGGTATTATTCAAAACAGATATTTACCCCTTTCATGATGAAGCCAGTCAGAACTGACATATGCCGTGGTCTGGATGAATGTCCATTTTTATCCCAGGAGAAGATTATTTTTGAAAATTTACAACTGAAATGACCAGTGGTAAATGTTCAAAAATACTCTTCTCGTGGCTTGCAAATGGACATTTAATATGAAAATATTTCGATTTTCCTAACAAAATTTAGACATTAAATGGTTAAATTATATATCGATTTATTATTTTTATGCAACTTACACATTTTTTCTTAAGCATCTATTAATATGTGAAACAAAAGGTACAAATAATATGTAGGCCTTGCTGACTGCTGGCAACGAATGGCAATCTATACCAACATTATCCAAAGAGAACATTTTAAATTAAGGTGTAGGATTGTTTCTATGTAATGTTGTCATTAAAAATGTGTCCACGTGCATATATTTTCAAATAGGTTCGAAGATAGTCCTTGCTATTTATCCATTACAAATGAAAGCAGCTAGAAACACTATAATGTCACTAATATACTGCCATAAATACCAGATATAAAAGCACAAACAAATCAAAGCACAATTGGGTAATCTTAGTGAATTGCCATACTCAGCTTCGCTTAGAGACATGCAAAGAAGTCAAACCTATTTTGAAGATGAGGCCCTGTGATGACACGTTATGAAACATTGTAGAACCATTTTTGCTATGTACACGCTCTTGTTTTTTCTACTTACCACATGCCCCGAAACAGGTGCACATTCTGGGCAATTGAGCCATGTATGATGGGTTATTGCAGTTGAAAGTCTTGTTTGCAGACTCAGACACCATGGTGGAGTCAGCCACCATAAGTATGTGGTATGCGCCTATGTTCTGACAGCATGACACACAGCAACATCGTCCAACATACCTCTATGCGGCGAGAATCTGTACCATCTGGCTCATATATTTGGAAATGTTGCCTTATGATGCTGCCATATTTCAGAACTGGTCAGCACTTCTTCACCCATTCCCTCGTCTGTAACTTGTACAGTTCCTGGATGAGCGTTCTCATTTCTACAATGAGTAGTGTCATGCCACATGCCGTGTACATATAAATATCATGTGTTGATATCATTTTGCTGAATGAGAGTAATCAGCGATTGCAGACCTCACCCCACCCCTACCATGCAACTGTTAGAAATGTGAGTAGCAATGCAATATATTTATTGGTACTATGCAGCGACCCAAAATTAGCGTAGTAAATCTGTTGCTGATTGAGCCTAAATTGAAAGATATCTAGTAAACCATAAGATTTCCATCTATAGATTTTCATATATCTATCAAAATCCATGCCTATTATGTGTGTTGTATGTCACTGGTCTGCCAGATTTAACAGCATAATACAATTTTTGTGATGCGGTTCCAACAAACTATTTTCATAATTTCTCTCAATAGTCAGTCCATAGTCATGACACATTGGTTTTGCCCGATGACATGCAATGGCCTCATGAAAGCGGTGTCCTAGAGAGCCTGGGCTCTATGCTCCTTTCACTATTTTGGTATGTGCTTCTTTCAGCATCTATTTTTTCAAAAACTTTCTGTTGAAGGCCAGGCTGTTGTTCTGCAGGCCAATCCATCGGACACATTGTGGTGAGAATAATTCTGGTTGATGGTATGTGGATTATTGCATACAAAGAATATTTCTTTTAGAACATGGACCCGTTTGAGAACATAACTTCTGCGTACAACCTCATCCAAGATATATATGTTTCATGTTATAGATAATGCAGTTCTAAAACCAACATATCAATATTTTCACCCCTCCGTGGCATAATATACATATATACTGTAATAATTCACAATTCTGTGTGCATACATATCTTGGTGAGTGTTTAAATGTTCCCGATTTTAGTGTAAATCCTAGATTTTAAGCATTAATATATTTTGATAACTAATTAGAGAGAAATTCAAACCTCTCTGTGTCTTTAGCTAAACGGTCCCATTTTTTAAATTACTAGTTTCATGATCATACATAGCGTATTTCCGCACTGACATAAATGATATCATAGGAAAACTTGCACAATGTATTCAGTTTCATCTTTGATCCACAATCTTTTTTATAGAGTTGATTGCCTCTCTGTCTGAATACAATGGCTTATTGTCAATCTATTTTGTAAAGCAAGACCATGTTGGCAAAGATATTTATCACAGTTTGTATTGAAGAAGAAACTGTCAGGGTTATTCAAATAACCTATCTGTTTGTCTGTCCATCTCAATATTTTCTCCAAAACGATTTGGTTGAATTCAACTAAATTAATTATGTTAGTTATCCATATGATTGGATATTGTGAGACAGTATTTATATTGAGCTCAGCCCATTGGGGAAGGGGTGGAGTGCCAGAGTAAAAGCTTAAATTTGGTGAAAATGGGGGTATTTGCAAGGGCATGCCTTTGACTGTGCGTCTTACTTTAATCTATCCTCTCGTGGGTACTGGTGGTCGTCGCAGAGAGGTGAAACTTTCTATCCACTGTCAGACGGGATGCTTGAAGTGTTGATAGGCCATGATTATGTAAGGGTTTATGGACAATAATTATGCATACACCTTCATACCAGATGTTTATATTTCATGTTATATATAATGAAGTTTTAACGCTAACATATCGATGTAAAACAGACCTTTAAGGAAACTCCATTGATTAAATATTGTTCCTGAAGAAAAATGCCAGAATCAATTCTACCGATCATTTCCACAGGGTTACTTAGGGCAACATTAAGTTTTCTACGTGCATAACCTACATTATTAGCTGTCTTATTATCCATATGTCTCGCTGTATCCTTAAACTATAATGCATCGGTTAATTGACTCAACCTATGCTCTGTCGAATAGTTAAATAAGCTTTCGAAATAACTGCCAAAAGCATACTGTCGTTAGCATCAGAGACCCATTTTCCATTAAAAATACATCTACTTGATAAAACATAGAGCCAACCCAAAGGCTAACCGACACAACATCGCTGTCCACAGTTAAAGGAGTTTCCACCCCAGTGACAACCTGTACAACACTAGCCTTGACATAAATGAAACTTTGAGCTAAATCTATGTATTCATTCCCCTCTTCCACAGACGAAAAACTCCAGACTTCCCCCAGAGTTAGACAAGCTCGTAACGGGTTGATAACCTTGCCAAAGAGCTTGAACCATCGTAGTCATTACATGTTTCACAGTAACGAAATCTAATTCGTTTTTCGTGCAGTGACAAGCAGCCATCTTATTAGTTAACTAAACATATCCACTTGTTTAGCGTTTCTGATGCTTCACCCTCTATGGTACACTTCGAATGACTTCTGCGAGGGTTAGCGAATCGCTGACCCCTCCTAGCATTTTTGCGTCTAAGTTGTGAATTCGCTCCATAGATATTGTTACATGCTTACGCTATGGGGTTTTGGTACGATTGCTCTAGTGACATCAAAGCCCTATTTTTCACAGATGTTTTCAATTTTTTACCTGCTAAAACATCTTCAGCCACACCTAAACCAGCTGTCAGGGCTCGCTTACCCAAACAATTTCCTACGCCTTTAGCTAATGGCATGGCTGCTCTGAAACAGCAAACCTATAATATTTCCTAACCTGTGACCCTTTTGACGCCTAGTGCCTATGAATACAGGGAAACGTTCATTGGCTTGATTAGCATAATAAGCTCTCAACCTAGCTGAATCCGGTTTACAAGCACACATTTTTTTTACTTTTATTTTTACAGTCAAAATGTTTAGAGTTGCATTAATAGAGTGCTTGCGCATACATTCTTAGACCTTAGGCCTAAAATGTAAACAAAATACGTTTGGTGATGCGCTATCTTCCAATGGTATGTTTTCTCCAGTCCTATCGCTTATAACCACACCTATCATGTCGATGCAATTCTTAGATACAGTTCTATATTGAATGTCAGGAAATGTCCATTGCCAAATATCTTCTCTGCCATGACTGCTAGATAATGACATAACTCTTAATAGAGGAGCTGTAGCATCTCCGACTACATTATGCCTTAAGATATCGCAACATTCACAAGCCGTAGTTAATGTAATTTTATTACTTTTATGTGTTGATAGAACTCCACCCGCGGTGGTAGGGCCACTAATGATATGATCAGTATAGCCTAGGAATTTACCTAGGCAAGCATCAAATTCAATAGCGAATATTCGCTTAATGTTTAATGTTACGAGGTTGATTCGATCCGTGTAATAGTTGAATCCAATGGTATTTTTATAACGTTTGTGGCTATTAATCTGCTTATTTATAAACTCTATTAGAATTTTAATGGCATAGGAGCCTTTAGGTATTTCTAGTCATTTGATATAGAGGAAATTCTGCAGCTTTACGTCGAGGCTCTGAATTCACTGGCGCTACATTAAAATTATTAGTCTGGATAAATTTATCAAAAATTTCATCATCAGCATTCAGAGAGATTTTTTCTTTCTTCTGCTTCTGCCTAGGTTTAACTTTAGGCTTCAAGGGTTCATAAGAATGTAGCAGGATCGTCCAAGTCTTCGCTAATGTTAACCAACTTCTCGGATACAATATGGATGACAAACCGACTTCCCATTCCCCAGAGAATCTTAAAGGCGTTTGAAGATGTGTTCTGAATTCTGAAATCTTATTATCAGGATAGTAATCCATGCTACTGTTACTTGGTGGCATAATATAAAACCACCCCCGTTTCTAGATATTCTTTCTAAACTGGTGACAGAGTCAATCGTTCAAATTTGGGCGTTTTTATACTCAGCGCAGGTAATATATATCCCAAACACTCGGATGCTAATGCTATCCAAACCCCGTTATCTTCATTTTGAAGGCTCAGATTTATTAAACACGTTACTATTATAATAAAAATAATTATAACCTGCGTTAGATATCTTATCTCGTCTCTGGGTACTTTTACACCACAAAATGACCAACGATAATCATTATTGCGTATTTCTGGACTGTTTAGAGACATGTCTAAAATGCATCAACATTAGTATAGGGGTGTGGCGGGTGGTTGCCGAACGGGTAGGATTGTTACCTGGAGGGAGCTCTGTAATGATTCTAAATACGTTTACATTCTGAATAACTTATCCACGAATTAAACAAATTAGGATAACCATGCCATTTGATATAGACTTCTCGCTTATCTTTCGTAAGCCTTTCAATAATTCTTTCTCCTGAATACAGCTGACTGTTATCTTCATTTAAACTAATTTTCTGCAGCTCTTAAGAATAAAATGAACAGATAATGGGAGTTTGATCATAATCCTTGAGTTTATATACCCGATCTCTGAGGTGGTTTCGAACTTATTTTGAATATCTCCTCACTCCATGTCAGTCTACTTCACTTGGTAAATGGATCTTTTAACTCTGACACTCTTACGTCAACACCTACACTCAAATTATTCGGCTTTGCCGATGCTCTCGGTTTCGCTTTCGAGCACAGATTACGCCATGCTAACACCTCTGTACTGTGGTCAACATCTACAGGTTTCATTTTTGTACTACCATGTACAGTTGTATCGTAACATGTTACCAGATTAGGGATCATGTCGATATATGTATCAGTATTTTTGTAAGTCATATATTTCCATAACTTAGCCTTTATGGTGCGTTGAACGCAATCAATGATCGCAGTCTTCATGAGAGAGTTCTGAGATATGTAGAAATATATACCTTTAGCCGCTAATATACGTCTAGTGGTAGCATTCACGAATTCACCCGCTTTATCACTCTGAATCGAATCGGGTTTTCTAGCGACAGTATTCAGAAAAAACTAAGTTTCTCACAGTTTTATTCATTAAAGGGATTATCCACAAACAATTTGATAGACAATCTGTTATGAATAGTAGATAACTCATAGAGTTATTATGTCTGGCTAAGCATGTAACATCACTCAGATCCATTTGCCATAGCTGATCAACACTGGTTACTTTGGATTGATCTATTAAAATCTATTCGCTTAGGTCTATGCAAAGTATACATAGCTTGCTCGGCTAACCAGGCTCGTATTAAGGGTTTAGATATTGTTCCATTAAAGGCCCAATACAGTTTTTTCAAACCGCCAAAAAATGATGAGTGTTTTCTATCATAATATACTCATTTCAATCTGTCAGTTACCCTAATAGATCGCTTATATCTTACAGTTCTTGCAAGCTTTTTTTCGCCATAGTTTAAACAAGTTTTGGACAGCCTAGCATCTCAAGATCTCAGATTTCTAGCTACAGAGCATTTCACTGTCACGACCGGTCTATTAATGAGTGTATATCGTAACCTTTAGCCTCGGATTCGTTTTTTGTTTTTTTTGCTCTAGACTCGATGCGCTGAAGTCTCTGCAGTTGTTTAATCCCTTTGTCTGTATTATGAATCTTACCACAAGTCTTATAAATACCCACTACTTGTCTAGGTATATTGCCTATTGAGAGTCTATTAAAGTTGGTCAGTAATTTAAGTTCTAAAAAATCCTTAGAATTTTTACACCATCTATGGTGACACGCTTGGAGTTGTCTAATGGTAAGCCTGTGGCCCTGTGATCTAAGATTTCGATTAATCTCTCGCTTTTATTTCTTAAGCTAGGACTCAACGATTGAACTAGCTCTTTAATTATTCTACTACCCAAATGTAAACCCCTAGGCACTGAAGTCTGGAGATTCTGGAGATCTATCTGCAGTCTAAACTTTTGAAGCATCTGAGAATACAAATTTGACTTTTCTCTAGCCATCGAGTTGCTGCGATTTAGAATTTGTTCCATCTCTTGATCTAAATTCACATCTGATCTAAGGTTTTGATCACTATTTGGAATATTAATCTTAGACGTCGTGTTTTTACCAGCTATCATATTATGTGGTACCAACGCCATTTTCTAAAGGCTTTCCATCGCTATTATTGCTATTATTCTCTGAATAATTTAGAAATAAGCCATAATATTGCTGGCAGTAGAAAGTGTAAGAAACCCCCGCATTGAATAACGTGTCATCTTTCATATAATGGCGTCTTCCTTTTACTGAGTAATCTAATGTTATCACAGTATCCACATAAGCGGTTATGTTGTATTCGATTTAATTTTATGTTTCCCCGAATTAGGTTTAAGCAGCATTCAGACAGAGCATCAGCTAAACCTAAATTATCTTGCGTTGCTTGGGTTTGGCTTTAACTAAACTCTGTGAGACTGGTAATGGATCTGAGATATTGACAGCTCTATGTCCTCTTTTAAACTTAGACCTGGGTCTAACCGTGCCCCTTGCCCATCTATGCTTATTATTATTATTATTATTATTATTATTATTATTATTAACGTTACTTCGTCTGTTAGTCATTTTGACTTTCTTAAGCTTTCTTATTAGACTTAGGTACGTACACTATGCACACTTGGTTCGGTAAAATATTGGTACATATTCTCAGATGTTCATGTGTTGTCTGAGAGAGGTCTATGAGTAAATAACCGTGAGCACGCATAGTGGCTTCGCTATGTGGATCCTGCAATGTTGCGCTACGTCTAGGATATATTTGACGAGCCAATGTAGTTATACTGGATGCGTCTCTTGGATTCTAAAATAGGATTATGTAATGGTAATTCAGCGAAATATTTCTGTGGTGCTTATTTTTCGAGAAAATATTCTGAATCAAATGAATTATCATTGAATGTATATGATGACCTCGTCTCGTAAACGATGCAGTAACCCTACTATAGGTTGGAATCTATTTCTAAATCTTGAGCTCCGCTCCGAGTCTCTCATAAGCAGGTTGATATGACCCTTAGCATAATATAATTCGTTCAGGTGTTTCATCGAATAGCTAATTCAGTCTAATTATCTCACTTAATAGTGTGGATTTTCCTGCTTGAGATGGTCCACTAAGTAAGATATTAAGCAGATGTTTGAATTGTGTATACATTTTGTGATGTTGTTTTACTAATCTAAACAAGTGCTAGATGATTTAACAAGCCGCACAGCATTTCAAACCTCTTATAATAATAAAGATAATAATATTATTAAAATCATAGAAGCATATGTTCGGATGTATATGGCTGAGCTCGTCAAGCTTTGTGACGGTAATAAGGCTGAAATTGCTAGCTCAATGTATAGAGTAATCCAGTTTATGCTAGATTCACGCAGGAATTTAGGCAGAATTTTAGTCATCCTATGAATGTGTCAATTGCTGCTAGAAACTTATGAAATCGATTTATTCCCTCAGGCAAGTACTTTGATCCTTATCTGTTTCAAATTTGAAGCTTGACCGAAAACTCGTTAGTTTACTAATCCTGTAGCTGTGTGTCTCAATTATTAAGGAGCTTACCATTTATTTAAATAACTCATGAACATGGGAACTCGGTAACGTTCAATAACTGAGCAACAAATCCTGTGTCTGAGTCTAAAGTTTATGTCAATGTAACAAGATGAACCAGATTAAAATATTAAAATCGTTATTTTATTTGTTAAACAATGGTCGGCATGTGTTTTAAAAATGACTCTAAAGGAATAGTATATCGATTTTTTACACTTAACACATGCGAGATGATGTACTCAATTTTGAAGTTTGCCTAATCATAAGTTAGTGCTTGCAACCTGGGTATCGATTTTTTCTGTGACAGTTCCTATATGAGCTCAGTGTATCGAAGCAAAGGATCATTTGAACGCATGTGTTTAAGAAGCATACATGTACTTTTTAAAAGCTTAGCCACTCTGTCATTGTTTTAACCGCTTTTTTGATTTAATAAAATGGAAAACACTAGAGCTGTCATAGAAGTTGAAGGGGACGTTTAATATATATAACGCTCCCTGGATGACCAAAATTCGTATTTTTAAAATTATATATTAAGTAATAAGGTATGAAGCTGGTCGAGAATTGTCATGCCATTCTACGGTTAAAATTGAAAAAAATGTTTTTAAATAACCAAACAAAAATTATCAAAATAAATTTGAAATACCTTGGGTTACGTTTGTATGGCGATTATATATATATATTGTATACCTGGTAAGTTACGTAGCTGCATGATCGTACTTACTATGAGATTAGTTAGGCATAGCTGTAAAGCCACTTCCCGTGTGGCTAGCAATAACTGGGAACTAAGTACCATGAAAATCTCTCTAATGATTTGGTCGGCTGGCATACAGACTCTATTATATGCAACTCTATTTCAAACTCACGAATTTAATATATATATATTAAATTCGTGATTTTGAAATAGAGTTGCATATAATAGAGTCTGTATGCCAGCCGACCAAATCATTAGAGAGATTTTCATGGTACTTATATATATAGGTCTGTAACGCTCCCTGGATGACCAAAATTCGTATTTAAAAAATTATATATTAAGTAATAAGGTATGAAGCTGGTCGAGAATTGTCACGCCATTCTACGGTTAAAATTGAAAAAAATGTTTTTAAATACCCAAACAAAAATTATCAAAATAAAGTTGAAATACCTTGGGTTACGTTGGTATGGCGATTAACACATAAAAGCGGCCATTGTTTTGTTGGTGTGGGTGTGTCAGAGAATTTGTTGTGATCTTTAAGACGTTTATTTGCAAGTTCCCAATGCTAGGGTCTAGACTCATGAGAGTCTGAGAATTGTAATGTTAGTTGGTTTATTGGCCGCTCACACCTATATGTATTTGGGCCATGACTTGCTCTTAGAGGTGCTTCCCTGAAGGGTTGCGTTGCTTCCCCGAAGGGTTGCTCTAAATAAGTAAAAACTGAAAAAAGTCGACAAATTAAGTTGTTGCTGGGAGTGTGTTGCCTGATATTACCTAATGCGTTGTTGTTGGCTAGTGTCTATGTTGTATGTTGTGTTGAGCGGGGGGGGGGGGGGAGGAGGGGGAATTACTTTATTTCTCATGGAGGTGGGATGCGGGTGGAGGGCAGTCTGTAAAATAAAATCTCAAAACGGAAATCAGGACAATTTAAATAAAAATTATTATGATGAAACTGAATGATAATACTATCAACTAAGGAGAAACAAATTAACATAATAGCCTGTGATTAAATGAACAAGAAACGGGGAAAATTAAACTTAAAATCTAGTGCTTGTAAACTAATTATCCAAATTTAACTTAGAATTATGACCTGTTGCTATTAGAAATAATAAGTTGAATGCACGTGGTGCTATTAGGGAGTTAAATGGGTTTAAGTCACGTCATCGAGTCAATAAAAATCCTTTCATACTTATGCTAAAATGTTCATCCAGCGAAGGCGAGAGAAGAGCAGATAGAGCGACAGCATCTACGTCAAAGCAACACAGTAGTTGGCATACATTTGAAAAATATAAGTACAGCCTTTCAATTAATTATTAATGTATATTAAACCGTACCCAGAGTTTGTACTCGTTAATAGCTGAATGCAACTCGATGTTATTATACCGTTTAGACCCACGTGTAATGTTAGTTTAAGTTAAACGTTTAGACCTTTTTTTTTAAATTGCAGCACGATCTCTGCAAAAAGCGAGTTACCTCCCTTAGCATAATGAGCTACAGCTCGAGCACAGAACGACGTAGTTACTCCCCATGATCTAATATATCTGTTCGACACTTTTCTACTGTGTTTGACACTTTTTTCACTTTTGATAATTTTTATTTTTTGTATGCTGTTTGTGTGTGTTTGATAATTTTTACCGTTTTTGGTTTTTTGGGTCATTTTAGAGTGCTTTAACTATTTTGGTCCTATTTGACCGATTTTTGCAACTTTTTACAATTTTTGTAATACTTTATTGTTTTTTTATCATTTTGTTTTTTTATAGCGATTTTGACAATTTTCCCCATTTGTGATGTTTTTTGACCAATTTCCATCATCTTTGACAATTTTTTTTGTTTTTTATCAATTTAATTATTTTGTATTGTTTTTGTCAATGTCTGATACTTTTTACCATTATTTGGTCTTTTTGATTGGTTTTGGTCCCCTTTTGACCAATCTTTTCAATTTTTTGCGTATTAGTCAAAAATTTTTATAGGTTTTTACCATTCTGGTCCCTTTTTGACCGATTTTGACAAATCTTTCCATTTCTGTCACCTTTTTTTAATTTTTATTGATTTTTTACCATTTTTCATATTTTTTTACAATTCTTGGTCCTCTTTGCCTTTACCATTTTCTGCTGTTTTTGACAATTTCTGATCATTTTTAATTCACTTTTATTTTTTTATG
Source organism: Chaetoderma sp. LZ-2023a (assembly GCA_034401795.1). Classification (NCBI taxonomy): domain Eukaryota; kingdom Metazoa; phylum Mollusca; class Caudofoveata; order Chaetodermatida; family Chaetodermatidae; genus Chaetoderma; species Chaetoderma sp. LZ-2023a. The sequence goes on along the minus strand of CM067371.1, from coordinate 34,495,247 downwards.
GTTTTTTCCAGTAGTCAATAATTGTTACAATTTTTGGTCTTTTTTAATTATGTATGTGCAATATGAGATATGAGTGCCCCAAATTACCACATAACATATAGCAAATACAGGTGTTCCTTAATAGAGAGGTCAGATATGTTACAGTTTTCGCGGTCGAGTAAATTTATGGTAACAACTTGATGATTACTTGGTGATTGCAAGCGTATATATTACACTGAATTAATTGCTAGCTGGAAGTTGTTATTGCCTTCTAACTGTCGGAGACTGTCAGCCAGTTTGGTACTACCAAGATCTACATGATTATGATTAAGCATCAGATTTAACCCTATTACTCCAGTATTATAAGGATTACTTCCATTACTCCTTTGGCATAAGCCAGTCCCATTAACCCATTTACTGCTGAATGACCTCTCATTGAATTACAAGTCTCAATTAACCCTTTTCTGCTGAGTTACAGGTCTCAATTAACCCTTTTACTGCTGAATAGTATGTGTCAATTAACCCGTGTATTGCTGAATCTGAGGCTAAATTAACTATTTTACTACTATATCACAAGGATCAATTACCACTTTCACTGCTGAATTACAAGTCTCAATTAACCATTTTACAGCTGGATTCCTCTATTAACACTTTTAATGCTAAATGGCAAATCTTGATTAACCCATTTACTGCTGAATTAGTACTTTTTCTCATTTCGGACGATTTTTTTTTATCGTTTCTGACAATTTTGATTGTTTATGGTAGTTTCACTACCATTTTTATGCTTCTTAATAATTTTTGACAATTTTTGGTCAATTTTGACGGATCTTGACCTTTTTCAAATTTCCACCGTTTTTATTTTATCAGTTTCATCGTTTTTGATACTACTTTTTGATGTTTTCTGTTCGTTTTTGAATTTTTTTTGCAAATTTTGGACCTTTTTGACCAATTGTAATGGGTTTTGACCAATTTTGGGAATTTCAGATAATTTTTTGTCATTTTTATCACTTTCACTAGGTTTTTTTTACGGGTTTTGTTTATTTCTTATTCTATTTTGCCAAGTAACCTTTTTTGACCGATTTTGACAATTTTTTTTATTATTTTTTACAATTTTGGTCCTTTTTGACCGATTTGAAGCAATTTTTCACATTTCAATGATTTTTGGTCATTGTTTCCATTTCTGATGGGTTTTTTCTTTTACCATTTTTCATCATTTTGACAATTCTGTGTCATTTTCGACTAATTTTCACAATTTTTCAGCTGTTTTTGACATTTTTTTTTCGTTTTTTATCATTTTTATTATTTTTGCTGGTTTCTGACCGTGTTTGATAATTTCTACCATTTTTTGGCTTTTTTGGATCATTTTTGATCATTTGAGCTATTTTGGTCGTTTTTGACCGATTTTTGCAATTTTTTACCATTTTGGTTATTTCTTTATATTTTTTTACCATTTTGGTCATTTTCTGACCTATTTTGACAAATTTTTATGATTGTTGTCGTTTTTGATAATTTTTCTCCATCTTTGATGCATTTTGACCGTTTTTCATAATTTTTGACAATTCTTGGTCCTTTTTTAATTATTTTTGTCACTTTTCTGCTGTTTTGACAATTTTTTTCGTCTTTCATCAGTTTTTGCCGCTTTTATCATTTTGACTACTTTTTTAGGCTTTTGTCTATATCTTATTTATTTTTGCCAATTTTGGACTCTTTCTACCGATTTGGACTAATTTTTCCATTTCTGTCATTTTTGGGCATTTTTTCTATTTCTAATGCTTTTTTATCATTCTGTCATCATTTTTTTTGTTTTTGATCATATTTATTATTTCTGATAATTTTTACTGTTAATGGGTTTTTTTGGGGTCACTTTTTCTTGTTTTAACTGGTTTGTTCCGTTTTTACCATTTTTTTTCAAATTTTACCATTTTGGTTATTTGTTTATGGGTTTTATGATTTTAGTCCATTTTTGATGGATTTTGATGAATTTGTCCCATTTCTGTCGTTTTTGGTAATTTTTTCCATTTTTGATGCCTTTTGACCATTTTTCATCATTTTTGACAATTCATGCTTTTTGACTGATTTTCACCACTTTTCTTCTCTTTTGACAATTGTTTTTCGTTTTTCATCATTCTTATCACTTTGACTACTTTTTGTGTTTTCTCCATTTCTTATTAATGTTTGACAATTTTTTCCTGTTTTCATTAATTGTTATTGTTTTTTACCACTTTGGTCGTTTTCAACCGATGTTGACAAATTTTTACCATTTTTGTAATTTTTGGGCGTTTTGAGCAATTTTAATAATTTTTGGCAATTTTTGGTCCTCTTTGACTGATATTCACCTGCTGCTTTTGACAATTTTTTTTTTATCATGTTGATGGTTTTTATCCATGTTCGATACATTTTTTTTAGGGATTTCGTCTTATTTCATTATGTTCACCAGATATTAAAAATAGTTCACAGTAACATTCCTTTTACCATCCAATGACACCTTTCACCAGAAACATTTTCTTGGAAACCAAGAGGTTAGTCCTCAAAACTCTAGTTATTCTTATTCTTATTATTCTTCTTTTATTCCACTATGAATTTCTAAGTCTTCTTCTTCAAAAGTACAAGATCGGTGTTTCCGAAGTGTAGGTCTTCCTATGCAGACATGGCCCCTGAAGAGATTTTGAAAAAATCAAGTCAATCCGTCCTTAAATGCCTGAGATATGAGTTCCTGAATTTTGTTACATAATATATAGCAAATGGCTTAGTTTAGAGGTGTTCCTTAATAGAGTGATCTTAAAGACAAGAAATACTATCTAAACCAGTTCTAGAAACGGAATTTCACCAGAGATATGGATTCAATAGGAAGTACAAGAAAAGAGGATCTAGTTCGTGTGCAGGTACTCTTGGGAGCTGTATATCTGTTCATGGAACAGTTATAGTTATTATGTTTTATTCTGCCGCCAGCCATTTCCATCAAGTAAATTGAACCCAAACTCTGAAACCAGCAAGCAAATTGAACCAAACCTGAGAATACATGGTTGAGAACACCCCGAATCAAAATAGCTAAACAGAGCCTGGTTGTCTCAGGGGGTTGGTGGTCATCTTGATGACCTCATAAATCACACAATAATCTTCTCCTCTGGAACCACTGAAGCTATCTAGCCGAAATTTGGGGAATATAATTAGTCAATGTGGACGAGTTAAATCAGCTCGTAGGAACTTGATATCTATAACAACATGGCCACCATGGACCAATCAAATTTGAGTATTTGGCCAGCCATTTTAAACTTTTTTTTTGACGGATTTTGATGGAGAAAATTCCTATACATATGTTATTTGAGTTTCTAAATCAGAATTTGCCATTTGTTTAATGGCGGATGAATTGTTTGGCAGCAATCGTGGATTATTTCTCAATTTTTCTGCTGTGTACATCTCCTGAACCACCGTGTCTAGAGAAACCAACCTGGTACCGCCATAGCAGATTGACACTCAGCCTACTGTCTGTGAACATGACAGGGATCCATCTGTAAACAGCCAAAATATTTAGATTTTAATTTTCCTCTTTATTATGTAGTAGCAAACAGATTGCTAGTCTCTAATCAAAGTGATTAATGTGGCATTTAATTGTCATTTTATATCTGTTTACCACGGTGTAATAACTGGATTTGCCACTGTAACTGCTCTAGGCAAACAGATTAATGTGATAGGGATTTAATTGTCATTTAATATCAGTTGACCATGGAGAAAGATTAACCCATGGACTTATGAATGTCAATATAACCCTTTGCGCTTATTGTAGATGCTAAGGATACCTGCCGACTATTTTTCAAAACAATTTGATGGTAAGTTATTCCTGCATATTAACCCTTCTACTGTTGAAATATTACATTTGTATTAACCCTTATACCACAGAATATTAACATTTATTTTATTAATTTTTTACTCATTTCTAGTGTCCATTAAGCATATTGGAAAGATAAAATTGTCATGCACTTCTAGACCTGTTTACTGCTGAAGGGTCAATCCCCGATTTACCGAATTGCTGCTGAATGGCCAATCATCTAGCTATTTTTGTTACCAGTTTTGTGTCTGTTAATAAATGTTCTCCAAAATCACTTAGCTGATTAATCCAAAACACAAGAAATGATATCTAGGGCAGCTCGGAAAATGGAATTTCATGAGAGAACTGGATTGAACTTGAAGTACAAGAAAAGATAGTATAGTCCAAATGCCTGTGCTCTTGGAAGCCGTATATCTGTTCATGGAACAGATCTAGCTATTAGGGTTCCATGCAGCTCCGCTTGGAACCCTTTAGAAATTGTACTGATTCTTGTTATTATTATTATTCCTTTTCCACCATCTTCTTCTTCAGTACCACACTGTCAGCATGTTTTAAACTGTGTTCAGTATGTGCCGGGATGTCCACAGATGAGGGTTTGAAAGAATCAAGGCGATCCGTCCATAAATGGCTGAGATATGAGCACGCCAAATTACTACATAACATATAGCAAATAGAGGTGCTCCTTTGCCCTGTAGGTGGGGCTTAGAATACACCTTCCATATCCTCTGCGTGTCATAAGAGGCGACTAAAGGAGGTAAGGGTGAGGTAACCCTGACAGAAACCTCGAGTGCTGAAGACGGAGGTTCCAGGCCGCACGGCGCACTCTAATAAACCATGGATCCACGCACTTAATTCTTATGATCATGTCGATAGTCACTTACAGGACTGGCAGTATGATCAGCGAACGAAAAGAAGAAGAAGTGGTGCTCCTTAATAGAGAGGTCAGATATGTTACAGTTTTTGCCGTAGAGTAAATTTATGATGACAACTTGATGATTACTTGGTGATTGCAAGTGCATATATATATATCACTGAATTAATTTCTACCAGGAAGTTGTAATTGCCTTCTAACTGTCGATGATGGTTGGCCACCTTGGTAGTACCAAGATCTACATGATTATGATTAAGCATCAGAATTAACTCTTTTACTCTTGAATTACAAGGATTACTTCCATTAATCGTTTGGCATAAGTCAGTCTCATTAACCTATTTACTGCTGAATGACAACTCGTTGAATTACAAGTCTCGATTAACCCTTTTTCCTGCTGAATAATAAATGTCAATTAACCCTTTTCTGCTGAATGACAAGGCTAAATTAAACCTATTACCGCTGAATTACAGTACTCAATTAACCCTTTTACTGCTGAAAAACAAGTGTCAATTAACCCTTTTACTGCTGAATAGTAAGTGTCAATTAACCGTTTTACCGCTGAATTGCGTTACTCAATTAACCCTTTTACCTCTGACTCACAAGTTTTAATTAACCCTTCTACTGCTGAATTACAAGTCTCAATTAACACTTATACTGCTGAATTACAAGTCACAATTAACCATGTTACTGCTGAATTCGTCTATTAACCCTTTTAATGCAAAATTGCAAATCTTGATTAAACCATTTACAGATGAATTTGTATTTTTGCACTTATTAGACTTTTTTACCGATGTTGACAATTTTTTTTTTATCGTTTCTGGCAATTCTGATTGTTTCTGGTGTTTTTGTACCATTTTTTATGCTTCGTGATAATTTTTTATCATTTGACACAATTTTTGGTCATTTTTGACCGATCTTGATCATTTTTTTCAAATTTTAACCGATCTTGGCCATTGTTTTGATCAGTTTCATCGTCTTTGATAACTTTTTTGTTTTTGTCCGTTTCTTTATTATTTTTTGCCAATTTTGGACCTTTTAGACTATTTTAACAGGGTTTGACTGATTTCAGACATTTCTGATAATTTTTTCTCGTTTAGGGTTTTAGTCCATGTCGTAGTATTTTTTTTTTTAATTTTGGTATTTTTTTGACCAATTTTGACAATTCTTTCCCGTTTTCGTAATTCTTTAATATTTGTTTGCCATTTTGGTCCTTTTTGACCGATTTGCACCAACTTTTCCCATTTCTGGCGTTTTGGGTAATTTTTTCGATTTCTGATGCTTTTGGACCATTTTTCATCATTTTGACAATTTTTTCATTTCTGATCATTTTTGTTATTTTTGATGGTCTCTGTTTGATCATTTTCCCTATTTTCTTGTCTTTTTGGGTCATTTTTTTTATTGTTTTAGATATTTTGGTCCTTCTTGACTGATTTTTGCAATTTGTTACCATTTTTGGTTATTTTTATAGTTATAGACTGATTTTGACAAATTCTTACCGTTTCTGTCATTTTTCGTCATTTGATTTTTCGTCATTTGATTCCATTTTTGATGCTTTTTTACCATGTTTCATCATTTTTGAAAATTTTTGGTCTTTTTTGACTGATTTTCCGTCATTTTTATCACATTGACTAATTTTTTAGGGTTTTTGTCCATTTCTTATTATTTTTGGCCAATTTATGACCTTTTTGAGGGATCTTGACAATTTTTTCCTGTTTTCATCAATTTTTATTGCTTTTTACCATTTTGGTCCTTTTTGAGCGATTTGGACCAATTTTTCCCATTTCTGTAATTTATGGTCATTTTTCCATTTCTGATCCTTTTGGCCAGTTTTCATCAGTTTGACAATTCTGGGTCCGTTTTGACTGATTTTCGCAATTTTTCTGATATTTTTGACATTTTTTACATATTTGATCATTTTTATTTTATCTGGTGGTTTTTGTCCGTGTTTGATAATCTTTACCATTTTTGGGTATTTTGGATCATTTTTGATTGTTTTAACTATTTTGGTCCTTTTTGACAGATTTGGACACATTTTTCCCATTTCTGTCATTTTTGGTCATTTCTTCCATTTTAATGCATTTTGACAATTTTTCATAATTTTGGCAATTCTTTGTCCTCTTTGACTGATTTTGACATATTTTCTGCTGTTTTTGTCAATTTCTGTTTGTTTTGTTATCATTTTGATGGGTTTGATAATATTTATGCTTTTCGTCTTTTTTAATTATGTTCAACAGACATTAAAAATAGTTCACAGTGACATTCTTTTTACCATCCAATGACACCTTTGACCGTAAACCTTTTTTCTTGGACCCATGAGGTTAGTCTTCTAACCTCTAGTTATTATTATTATTATTATTATTATTATTATTATTATTATTATTATTATTATTATTATTATTCTGCCAGCCATTTCAAAATTCTTCTCCTCTGAAACCAGCAAGTAAATTGAGCGAAAACTCTGACAATATGGCCAAAATCACCACCTGAGTCAAAATAGCTAAAAAGAACACGCTTGGATCAATGGCTTGTCAGCCGCCTTGATGATATCATAAATCACAAAATAATCTTCTCCTATGCAAACTTCTGAAGCAATCTAGATGACATTTGTGAAATATAATTTGTCAATGTATCCTCATGAAAATAGCTTGTAATGACTTGATAGGTACAACAACATGGCCACCATGGACCAATCAAATTGGGTATTTGAGCAGCATTTTGAACTTTATTATTTGAAGGATTTTGATGGCGAAAAGTGCTATGCTTATGTTAATTGAGCTTCTAAATCCGAATTTGCCAATTTTCAAAATAGCTGATGATTGGTTTGTCAGCCATCTTGGATTATTCTTCCATTTTTCTGCTGCATGGTTCAAATCTAGTTCCATATTTGTAGATTTTTAAGTTGAGTGCCCAAGAAAATGAGTAAGATTCATCAGTAAATAGATGAAATTTTTAGATTTCAATTTTCCTCTTTATTATGTAGTAGCAAACAGTTTGGTAGAGGTTCTAATAAAAATAATTTAATGTGACATTTAATTGTCAATTTCATATTTGTTTACCACAGGGTAATACACCGGATTTGTTACTGTAAAGGCTCTATGCAAACTGATTGACAGATGTTAAATTGTCATTTAATATCTGGTGACCGTAGTGGCTGATTAACCATTGACTTAATAACAGCATAATAAATCTTGAAGCTATGGTAAATCCAAAGGATTTGCGCTGAATAGTATAGAAACCAATTTGACTAAATGTTATTCCTGCCTATTATCCCGTTGACTAATGAATTATTAGTGTTCTGTTAATCCATATACTGCAAAATGTTAAGTTTTATTTCATAGATTCAGGTCTGATTTGTCTCTTATCCATTTGGGAAGGCTATAATGGTCATTCACTTCAATCATTTTACTTGTGAATGGTTAATCACGGAATAAGCATGATTACTGCTGAATGGGCAATCATCTTACGGATTTTAGTGATAGGATTTGTGTCTGTGTATAGATCTTCTTAAAAGTCACCTAGCTGATTAATCCAAAAAAGCAAGAAATGTTATCTAGAGAACCCCGAAAACAGGAATTTCATGAGAGAACTGGATTAAACATGAAGTACAAGAAAAGAGGGTCTAGTCCAAGTGCAGGTACTCTTGGAAGCCATATATCTGTTTAATGAACATGTCTGGTTATTATTATTATTATTATTATTATTATTTATATTCTTCTGCCAGACTTTTCAAAATTCTTCTTCTCTGAAACCAACTGGTCAATTGAGTCGAAACTCAGCATTTATGATCTATATCACGTCCTAAATCAAAATACCTATAAACAACATGATTGGCTCAGGGGCTTGGCGGCCATCTTGGTGGCGTCATAAATCACAAAATAATCTTCTCTTCTGAAGCTTCTGAAGCTATCTAGCTGAAAATGGGGGAATATAATTAGACTTGATAGGTAAAAGAATTTGGCCACCATGGACCAATCAAATTCGAGCATTTGGTAACCAGTTTAAACTTTTTTATTTGATTGATTTTGATGGTGAAAATTGCTAGACAAATGGTATTTGAAAGTTTGCTAGAGGCTCCAATAAAAATGATTAATGTGACATTTTATTGTCATTTTATATCTGGTCTTCTTCTTCTTTTCGTTCGCTGATCATACCGCCAGTCCTGTAAGTGACTGTCGACATGATCATAAGCGTTAAGTGCGTGGATCCATGGTTTATTAGAGTGCGCCGTGCAGCCTGGAACCTCCGTTTTCAGCACTCGAGGTTTATGTCAGGGTTACCTCACCCTTACCTCCTTTAGTCGCCTCTTACGACACGCAGAGGATACGGAAGGTGTATTCTAAGCCCCACCTACAGGGTTATTCCAGGGTAATAAATAGGACTTGTTACTTTAATGCTCTAGGCAAACATATTAATACAATAGGGATTTAATTGCCATTTAATACATTGACCACCTGGCCGATTAACCCATGCACTTATTAATGTCAATATGAAACTTGCACTTAACGTAGATGCTAAGGATAGCTGCTATATATTTTTCAAAACAATTTAACAGGAATGTGTTGCTGCCTATGAAACCTTCTACTGATGACATATTAGATTCGTATTAACCCATATACTGCAGAATATTAACTTTTAGTTCATAGATTTTGTACTAATTTTCCAGTGTCTATTAACACTTTAACCCTCGAATTTGTTCAAGATAATTTAAATTTTCTCATAGAAAATGTCCATTTACAGATTAAGGGAAGACTATTTTTGACATTTTACCACTTGAATGACTGGCTCCATTATCGAGCCAATCATTCCAGTGGTAAATTTTCAGAAAATAGTCCTCTCTTAGTCTGTAAATGGGCATTACTGTAAATGCTCTAGGCAAACCGATTAATGTGATATGGATTTAATTGTGACTTGATAGCAGTCAACCATGCGGCCGATTGGCCCATGAACTTATGAATGTCAATGTAAAAAGTGTGGTTACTGTAGATGCTAAGGATATCTGCTGAATATTTTTCAGAACAATTTGAGTGGAGGTTGTTCCTGCCTATTAACCCCTCTGCTGGTGAAGATTTGTGTTAACCCCTATGCTGCATCATGTGAACTGTTATTTCATTGATTGTGTACTATTAAGCATATTGGAAAGATATAAAATTGCCATTCACTTCTTAACCCTCTTACTGCTGAATGATAAATCCCTGATTTACCTATTTACTGCTGAATGGCCAAACATGTTGCCGATTTGTGTGGCCAGTTTTAACGCTGTACATTGAGCCAGCTAGGCGATTGATCCGAAAGACATGAAGCGTTATCTAGAGCAGTTCTAGAAATGGAATTTCACCAGAGACCTGGATTGAACATGAAGTACAAGAAAAGACAGTCGCGTTCGAGTGCATGCACTCTTGGAAGCTGTATATCTATTCATGGAACAGATCTAGTATCCAGGTATTATTAGTATTATTATTATTATTATTATTATTATTCCGCCAGAATTCAAATGTATTATTCTCCCGAACCAGTCAGCCAATTGAGCGGAAGCTCAGGAGCACTATGCTCTTGCTCTGGGCTCGAATCAAAATAGCTAAAGAGAACATGATTGGCTAAGGGGATTGGCAACCATATTGATGACATCATAAATCATGAAAGAATCTTCTCCTCTGGAACTTCTGAAGATATCTAGCTGAAATTTTGGGAATATAATTACAGGATATGGGTAAGTGAAAATCACTCAAAGAACCTGTCCACCATGGACCAATGAAATTTGAGCATGTGGGCGGCCATTTTGAACTTTTTTATTTGATGGAGTTTGATAGCGAAAAATGTAATACTTATGTAATTTGAGGTTCAAATTGATATATGGTTAATTTGGTGGCCATCTTGGATTATTCATCCTTTCTTCTGCTGGATGCTTCCCCCGAATACCTGGTCTAGAGCAACCAAACTGGGCCCATATTACCAGATTTAGTGCTCGCAATGGACACTCGAATCAAAATAGCTAAAACAAACATGACTGGCTCAGGGATTTGACAGCCATCTTGATGATGTCATGAATTAAAAAATAATCTTCTCCTCTGGGACTTCTGAACTGATCTAGCTAAAATTTGGGGAATATATTTACCCCATGGTGCCCACGTGATGCTACCTCCCAGAAATTTAATATCTAAACAAACATGGCCGCCAATCAGATTTGAGCATCTGGACAGCCATTATGAAATTTTTTATTTGATGGAATTTGATGGGAAAAATTGCTTTTCTTATGTGTTTTAGGATCCTGAATTCGAATTCGCCACATTTCAAATTGACAGATGATTGGTTTGGCGACCATCTTGGATTATACTTCCACTTTTCTGCTAGTTGGTTCCTCTGAACCACCGGCTCCATGTTAGCAGATTGACAGTCTTCAGAGTGTCTGAGAAAATATAGGAGATCTATCAGTAAACAGCCGAAATATCTAGATTTTAATTTCCCTCTTTATGATGTAGTAGGAAACACTTTACACGAGGCGCTAATAAAAATTATTATCATGGCATTTACTTTTCATTTTATATCTGTTTGCCACAGTGTAAATACAAATGTAAATGTGATAGGGATTTAATTGTCAATTAATAGCCGTTGACCATGGCACCGAGTAAACCATGAGCTTAGGAATGCCAATATAAAACTTGTACTTATTGTACATGCTAATGATACCTGCTGACTATTTTTCAAAACAATTTGACTGGAAATTGTTCCTTTCTATTAACCCCTCTACTGGTAAAATATTAGATTTGTATTAACCTCTATACTGCAGAATGCTAATTTTTACTCGGAATCCTTCTAGAAATTGATCTGATTATTGTCTTTTTTATTATTATTATTATTATTCCTCCTCTATCGGCTTCTTCTTCTGAACCATGCAGCCCAGCATGTTGCTATGACCATTGTCATATCAGCGTCGTCATAGATGAACCCAGGTTTGAAAGCCAGAAGATAATCCGTTTATAAACGGCCGAAATTACTACATCATATGTAGCAAAGGGTTAATTTCAGAGGTATTCCTTAATAGACAGGTTAGAGCTGTTACAGTTTCCGCTGTCGAGTAAATTTATGATGACAACTTTTGCAGCTGAATGTCCAAGTATATTTAGCAACATTGTTTAGTACACTGAGTTGTTTCTTTAAAAATAATTTGACTGAAACTCATTGCTGTGGTCGTAACAACTTTCAGTCACACACATTTCAAAATGTTCAACAATATTGATGTCAGAGCACACAATAATATCTTAAATATTTAGGCAGCAGTGGACAAAAGGTCAATCTAGTAATGACGATTTTATATATCTTACATGCAAAAGCTTGTCAGAATAAAATTTGGGCTTATAACCAGGAAGATTATTATTACCCAAAGACGAACACCTGCTCTGGCACCAAAAGATGGTTATACTTTAAAATGGGTGGTGATATAACCTGAAGCCGTAAGTAACCACCATCTTCTGGTAAAAAACGCTGCATAGTATAGCGAATACGTTGTATTAACTGACCATCTGTCTTTAACGACCACTTTTTGATGGGCCATACAGTGCGAATTATCGGCAGACTTGATTTTTGTTTTAAACATGTTTTATTGTCAATTAACAACGATTGGATTGAGTCAAACTGACTTAGATTCGACTCTTTCCCTAACAGACTATAAGATACGGTATGTTATTTCATATAATAATTTTACAATAAAATGCAATTGGATATTTACATATATATATATATATATATATATATATATATATATATATATATATATATATATATATATATATATATATATATATATATATATATATATATATATATATATATATATATATATATATATTTATACACATTAACATTATTTATACGCCATTTTAAGAATAGTGAGACTAATAGTTGAAAATTGAAACTGAAATGTCCGTCAAGTTCATGCTGTTGCATATTTTGAAACTAACCCTACCGGGAGCCATTGCGGTAAAAAGGAGCAACGACACACAGTCAAACTAGCCTCATAATATTCAACAACATTCATGGATAGTTACCTCGAAATTGGGATTCTGGGAATTCATGATTCCGATTCCAACACGCAGAAATGCGGGCTGTGCTTAGAGTCAGTAAAACCTCTGTGTATTCTTAACGTAATTCTTGACTTTCTGAAATATGAAACAGTTTTCATCAAAGCTTAAGTCGGGCTAATAGTAACATGTCCTCTGAAATAACTCAATCTAGTAGATCTCTAGATAGCTGTTGTCTGTGTTCTGTATATTTGGCACACACGAGTAAATAATGTCTGTTATCTTCTATGATGTCCACGCAATGGGGGCAATTAGGATTGTCATAAGATGAAAATAATTAAGATGAGCGTTAAGTGAACTACATTTATTTCGTAATTTAGTGTGTATAATATTGGGAAGTCTGTCCCCAGTGCTATAATATGCAGGTACAGCGCTAACGTGGTTGTGAAAAAAATTTTAATTGAATATGGAGACAGATGCAGAACATTTAAGGGAATCAGCTAGTTTGTTCCAAAGGTTGATTGTACTAGGAAAGAACAGGGTTTTATAGCTCTCAAGACGAATATTTTCTTCTACTAGGTTATTTCTATTTCGTAGATTATAATTTATAACTTCGTTTAACCGTCGTGGGATTAGTTCGGAAATTTAATCTGGATAGTCTCCTTTTAGGATTTTATACCTTAAAATAAATTTTTCGTTTTTTCTTCTGCTACTTGGCATGACTAATCCAAGTTCTTTGTATAATCTTTGTAGAGGTGTGTATTTCGGAAGTCCAGATATTATTCTTATCGCTTCTTTATGGATATATTCAATGTTTTCTGATGTTTGTTGCGTGCATCCGTCATACACTTCAAATCCATATTCCAATACAGGACGAAGGTAACTAAGATATATTTTTAATAATTTCCTTGCTACTTTGTATTTTATTTTTCTCATTGAACCTAAAATTATGTTTGCTTTTAAAATCATATTCTCTATAGAGTGATCGTGCACGCTTAACGATTAACTCGGTTTTTTCAGAAACTGCACTTTATATTTCTGTCTGAGACAGCACTGGCTTTTATCCAAATTGTTCTCAATAGTATAGTGCCTACAAAAGTATGTGGAAGTATTCATATATTAAAATGTGGGAAAAATACATTTACATGACATTTCAAAGCGCTTCCTAAGATTAGCAAACCGTCTTTAACGCACTAGAAGATGAAATAGAAAGGATGAAATTTGTACCTGACTATTATAAAAGAAATTATACAGAAGACAAAATAAAAGATATGTAATCAAGCAAGCACATAACGCCGATGACGACGACGAAGACGACTACGACGACGATGATGGCAAAAACAACAACAACAACAACACAAACAAACAAACAACAACAACAACAACATCTGAATTGCTATGCTACGCCTACTGCCGCTACTACTACTGCTACTACTACTACTGCTTCTACTACTACTACTGCTACTACTACTACTACTACTACTACTACTACTACTACTACTACTACTACTACTACTACTACTACTACTACTGCTACCATCACCACCACCGCCGCCGCCGCCGCCGCCGCTACTACTACTAGTACTACTACTACTACTACTACTACTACTACTACTACTACTACTACTACTACTACTACTACTACTACTACTACTACTACTACTACTACTGTTACTACAACTACTACTACTACTACTACTACTACTACTACTACTACTACTACTACTGCTACTACTAGCGATACAACAACTGCTACTATGTTGCATGTTTTAGATCATTGCCAATCCTATAATAATAATAATAATAATAATAATAATAATAATAATAATAATAATAATAATAATAATAATAATATATTGTCGAGAAAATAATACTTATCTATAACTTATTATGTATCTCTATATCACGTATAATGTACATATATCTCTACCGTCAACTGTATAAATGAAAAGCACACCTCATATGCTACAGTTGTAGCCTGAGAGAATAAAGCTATCTTGACATGACTTGGCTTGCATGTGACTTAGGCTAACAATGTGACCGTATAGACTAGAAAAGGCCAGTTATTTGCGCTGAGAAAAATATTATGTTTAATATTTTTTAAATAATTTTACTGGCAGCTGTTGCAAATGCAGAAATGTGTTTACAGCAAAGTACTGTCTAAGTAACAGGTTTCCTGAACAGTTGTCTTGAAAGTTAGATTCTGAGATTTCAGAGGTTAACGTGTTAAATTCACTGATCAGAGACATTAACTCTATCCGGTATCTGATAGTCAGGTGGTAAATTATCCAGTCATAGACTTTCGTGCCTCCATGATTGACGCGAATTGCATAGAAATCTGCTCAGAATTAGTTTTGTAAACGCTCAATAAAAATGCCTCGTTTCCAGTTAAAATACTATTATTTCACATAACAGACTAAGAGAACACTGTTTTCGAAAATTTACAACTGAAATCCCTGGCTCGATAAGCGCGTAGTCATTCCAGTGGTACATTTTAAGAGAAATTAGTCTTCTCTTGGTCTGTGAATGGACAGTTTCTAGGAGAACATTGAGTTTTCATGAACAGATTTGAGGGTGAAACGGAGGAGGGGTGGGGTGGGGGTGGAGGGGGGGGGGGCACTGTTACTGTGTGGATGATCTATCCAAAAGTTCAGAGTAGATTAAGCAAATATTTATTCAACTAGAATGAGTAAAAGCCCATTAAGAATTGGCACCAATTTGATAGAAATGTGTCCGTAATTAGCCTTGCAAACGCCAGATACAAACGATTAATTCACTGCTGTGTTAACACCGTTAGTGCCGCTTTCCGTGTAAGCTTGTATGCGCGCTTTTCTGCTAGCAGAAAAGTCGATCCAGTGCATTTAGATAGAACCATTTCCATGTGAGCTTTTCAGCGCGCTGAAATTCTCTGCTTAAAAACAAGTCGCGCAGTTCGCGACTTCTCTGCTCGCTTTTCTCCTAGCAGAACCGTTGGTCTAGTGCATTTCCTATATATACATTTCCACGGGCGCTTGTCCGTGCCGCTGACACGCGCGATTGTTACGTATGTTGATCTTGTGCGCATGCGTGTTGCCTTATAAGCAGGTTATTTTGCAATATTGCCTTTGAACGTTATGCAAATATAATAATGATGTCGTGCAACCTGCATTTTCTTTTGTATTATTTGTGCAAGAGACAAGGAACTCGCATTTGTATGATGCAGTTGATGCAGTTGACAAACCAAAAAAGAGTGCGCAGATTTTGGGTGCAGATATTGTTCTACAAGATCAGTTAACTGCTCCTGTTTTGAAAGTTCAGCATCAAGTACCTCTCCTTTGCACTTTTGCGACATGACAGTGTAGTGTGTTGGAAAGCAAGAATTGATCAAAGATATGCAGAACTAGAGCTTCAAATTCTTTTGCCTACGCTAAGAAAACAGCCGGATTAGCTGGTAAACTCGCCTGCATGGAAATAGACAAACCCGCGAGCAGAAAAGCGTGCGAGAACAAGCGAGCATAAAAGCTCACATGGAAAGCGGGCCTTAGTGGGAGCCTCTGAAAATCTGTACCTCCAACTGGCTTCGCTAGACAGCTATTGAGTCACGCATGACTGCACCCGGCCACCTCATAGGACAGTTGAAATACATCGCGATATAAGCGAATACATATATGCATTATTCTTTCGGAAATAGCTATTAATTAATCAATTTCACTAAATGCTGTTGCTGTCTCTCAGTTACACTATTTTCAATACCAACATTTTTGAAATATTAACGCCGGATTGACTGGCACAATAACAGAGCCAGTAATTCCAGTGGTATATTTTCAAAAATAATCTTATCTTAGCGTATTTTCGTTGTGGAGATTACTTTTTCTGTGATCAAATTAGACTAGAAACAATAAATTCTATGATGTAAGAAATACTCTGTTGAATAATTTGAAACTAATTACAGCAAAATCAATCTTTCATGACAGACATGTTAGGAGGTCTTGTAATAATACGATAGTAAATATCCTTGATGCTATTATCAATGGGACGGATATATAAAAATGAAATTAAAGCGTGTATTTAAAAATTGTAATATATCTTATTTTCAAGTGTACGCGTTCTGAGGACGCTACTGGCACACATTGTGCTTGTGTCTTCTTAATAATATCCGGACAATGAGATGTATCACCGCGTGTTCTTACTTCTCAAAACTGTTCAAGGAAAAATTTCAACTTTCCCACAGAAAATGCCCATTTGCCGACCAAAAGAATCCTTTTGTGAAAATTTGTCTCTGGAATGACCAGCTCGGTTATGGAGACAGTCATTCCAATGATATATTTCAAGAGCACAGCAGACTAAGAACGGAACATATTGTCCGGGGATCCACCTAAAACGCTTTGGACTCAGCAGCCTACCAGTGCGTAAATGATGACAAAACGCCAGAACGTGTGCCTCATACCTATCCACTTTTTAGTGACCATGCAGAGGAAGGATGAATGGCCCGACGAGATGGTCCTCAAAGCAAAGATGTGGGGTGAACGGTAGAAAACCTCTGGCTGACCACCAAATTATGAGATCTTCAGGAAATTCGTTAAAATTGTTATGTTTTCGGAGCCTAAGGCACACAGATATTGTAACTACGCACCTAATGTATCAGATTCAAATGCACGTTTGATATCAGTTACCTCTTAACTATGTATCAAATTAAAACTTTTGCGCGATTCATTGCAACGCGTACACAATCATCAAAGGCATAAGACAACAACTTATCTCTGAGATTATAATATTTCATTCGAAAACACTGAGTATACTAGATCACTCATTTATTACAAGAAGGCATACACTGCATTATATATATTAAGACATGTTTCCATGTGTCGGCTTTGTGCCACCTTGTGTCCAGTACACAATAGGATCACATTAGGCTATAATACAGAGAGAGGGAGGGATGGAGGGAGGGCAGGAGAGGATGGTGGGAGTAAGTGAGCGAGGGAGGGATTGAGGGAAGGGAGAAGGGGAGGAGATGGAGGGGGAGGGGAGCGGGTGAGGAGAGAGAAAGAGAGAGAGAGAGAGAGAGAGAGAGAGAGAGAGAATAATGTTTCAAAAATAGGCTTCTCTTAGTATGCGAACAGACGTTTTCTAAGACTACCGCAAAATGCGTTTTGGCCAGATTAAGAGTTAGCTAGTTAGATAGAGTTATTACTCAATATGCCATTGGCCTTTGAGTGAATGTATTGCATGGCGGACAAATTATTTGCGTTGTGACACACATATGTCACAACCCCCATCCACCCCCACCCCAACCCAACCCCCATCCACCCCCACCCGCACCCTTCCAGCACGGCACGCACGTACAGTACTCACGTCCTTTGTATGTGGATAATTATTACAAATGTAGTTGAAAAAATTGAAATTACAATTAATATAATATATGCTGTCATACCCCTTTATTTTACCAAGTTTAGTCAATGAAGACATTGCTATTGGAGGAAGCAATAGCTTCGCGAAACCATAGATGCTGATGTATGTTGATGGTGGCGTTTAAGCATTAAGCACCACCACCACCACTACACCCCATCCCACACCACAACACCCACCCCACCTATAGGACCTCTTGACCTTTATTAATGGTGGTTTCTAAAAAACATTGCAGTTGGTGATTGTGGTTCTTACCTTTTAGCGGTGAAATTACTGTCTATGACAACCTATCTACAGTGGATCACGTGGGTGGTGACTCGAAAAACAACAGAGAGAGAGAGAGAGAGAGAGAGAGAGAGAGAGAGAGAGAGAGAGAGAGATGGTGGGGAGGAGTGAGAGAGAGAGGGAAGGATGACGGGACGAGGGAGATAGAGTTGCATCAACTATGTGATAATATATAATATATCTTTACGTTACAACCTTAATACGTCTACAACGGCTAACCGCAACATGCATAGCGGCATTTGAACGGGAAACTTGCATAAATTACTGGAATATGTGGGTAAATCGCTATGTTTTAGCCGTAATAACTTTGGCACGACCAGTAGCAACAGCTTTCCGTTGCAAGTGCCGTGTTCAGAGGTGTTCACATACTAAGACAGCTGAGATGTGTGTTACAATTGTTACTAGTTCATTAATTATTAATACGATTACATAGCGTGCTTGGCACGTGAAACTTGTATACATTATGGGGGATTAAGGGAAAGATCGCTATGTTCCAGCATTAATAACTTTTCAAGGGCCACTGGCAACAGTTTTCTGTTGCATGGGTGGTTTTCATAGAATATGGAATACTAAAAAACTCTAGTTGTGTATTGGTATTCTTATTAATTAATTAATTATTAATACGATTGCAAAGCGCGTTTGAATGTGATACTTGTAAAGAAATACAGGAAAATAGTGAATGTTATAGAAGTGGACCACTTCAATTTTATTGATGGTGATTCTACAGAACACTGTTATTAGAGACAGTACCAACTTTCACTAAGACAGAGATGCTGATGTATGATGACGGTAGTTCTTAACGATTAGCGCTCAATTACTTTCTCTGTAAGCTAACAGCTTGAATGCTGTTTCTCAAACCCATTGCTATTACAGTATAGGACCACACATCCACGCACCTAATTAGCCTACAGATTGGACTACCTATCTATGGCTTGATTCTTATTGATGGTGGTTCTACAAATGTGTTGCTATTTGTGTTTATTATGAAACATGTTGCATCTTAACAGGCATGACAGGTCGTAACAGACCACCTTTGGAAACGATTTACTTTAATTAATTAACCTACTATTATCTTGCCAAAATAGGGAAATCATAACATTAGCAGACTAATTTCCATGATTTATATGTACGGTACACTGTTGGATGAGTTATGTGAGAACTATCTGAACTATCTTGATAACAAGGGAGAGCAATCTGTCTAGCGTAATTCAGCTAATCCATTAGATTTACCTCACTTTTAAGCGAAAAATACGACCGTAACCTATCTCATAAATGATAGAGATTGTGATTAAAACATTATCTGTAATAGGCCTACACTCAAAATACGCGGTTTCAACTTCCTCTAGTCATTCTCGGGAATGCACATGGTTTCGGCTTCCCTATTCATATATATCATTATATACCTACAAAGCAACCAAGCTACAATAATATACATCAACTAACTAATTAAGACTGAAATAATACTGGTATGGTGGTTCTGTAAACAGTAGGATTGGTGGTCGAGAACATTTATGCACACACAGGATTGTCTCCTGAATTCAAATCTGCCACATGCGAAAATAGACGATGCACGATTTGGCACCATTTTGGATTTTTTACGATTCCTGCTTTTATGAGCACTATAGTAAATAACGTAGTCAGTAATATGAGCTACTAGAACGTCATTTAGCCTGACGCGTGGTCGCGATGTGAGACCAAAAGTCTGAATGATCTGGACTGAAATTTTCGTCCCTTTTATACCCTTTCTGGGCGAGCCTGTGGATTGAGTGGATCTTGACCATATATGGACAGAGAAAAACCAGATTGCCGGTTCTCCCACTTTTGGCTGTGTGGTCCAACATTTTTACTGGTTGACCTGTATTTTACCGGGTGTGGTCAAGTTTACTGGTTGTGACTTTTTTTACCGGTTGTGCCTTTTTGGCGGTTGTGTCCGTATTTTGGCGGTTGTGTATCTTTTACCAGTTGTGGGGTTTTTTGCGGTCCTGCCATTTTTGGGGGGCGGTTGTGGTCATTTTTACCGGTTGTTGAAGTTTTAACGGTTGTGTCCTTTTTTGGCGGTTTTTTGAAAACTTTTTTGGCGGTTTGAAATTTGTACCGGTTGTAAGTCATTTTGGTGACAAATTTCTAAGGGTTTCTGTAGGTCAAGATCGTAGAGAAAGTGATCCTCTGGAGGAGTTTTTTGGCTATTTGTATGGCAATGATCATGTGTAGTCATTACTGTTTTTGATTCAGACTTCATGGCGTTTTGTTCCTTGAGTGGAACTCATCAGAGGCGAAGTTTGTCAAGTGGAAGTGGGCATTTTTGGGCTCCACTTTTTTTCTGAAATGGCGAGTATGGTGTGGGTGTTTTGGATTGATACCCAAGGAGTGTGTTGGAATCCTTGGCTATCCTACATGTTTTGGAGCTTTCGATGCGGAAATATAGATCACGGTTACACAAAATCAAAAACAAAACTGGTTAGATATTTGAAGTTATGAAGAATTTATTTATGTTTGGAAAGTTTGTTTTGAAAAATAAATGAGGAATAAAATAGAGAAGCACGACAACTAGGTGAGTATGCGTCTTTGTTGTTCTTTTATATGATGTAATTAAATTAAATTTTATTTAAATTTAAAGATGGGGAAATAGCTTTGTGCTGAAATCCACGGAAACATGCCATATTTAAAAGCATCTTAAAAAGATGCGAGGTGATGACAATGGGTATTACGTCAATGTGTGACGTCTATGGCAAAGGTGATGACGTCGCCAAAAGATGTGTAGATACATATTATCTAAGTGAAAAGATGGATTCTTGGGGACACTTTTAGGAATTAAAGGTTAATAACAACGTACTGGGCGTGTCCGCCCGTGGTGGGCGTGTTGGTCCAGGGAAGAAGCGTCCCTTATCCGGCTTGGTTTATGCCCATAGGCTCCATTGTGTGGAGCTGGTGCATCCAATGACATTCCTTCTGTTTTCTCCATGAGGTGGAGTTTTCATCGTCCGGCTCTGATGAGAGTACCTGGATAATTCTAAACTGCTTGTCAGTTCTAGAATGTCCATGTTTATTGAAATGTCTGGATACGGGTGTGTCGTATCGTCCATTTCTGTGGAGGTTTGATACATGTAAGAAACAGTATGTAGGAGAAACTCTACGCACCTTCAAAATCAGAATCCAAGAACATCTGAGATCGATATCAAACCTCCACAGGAATGAACAATACGACACACCCGTATCCAGACATTTCAATAAACATGGACATTCTAGAACTGACATGCAGTTTAGAATTATCCAGGTAATCTCATCAGAGCCGGACGATGAAAACTCCAACCCATGGAGAAAACAGAATGAATGTCATTGGATACACCAGCTCCACACAATGGGGCATATGGGCATAAACAAAGCTAGCTAAGGGACGCTTCTCCCCTGGACCAACACGCCCACCACGGGCGGACACGCCCAGTACGTTGTTAGTAACCTTTTATGAGCACTATGTATGTAACTTCAAAGGTTTGATAAGGAGGAAGCTAAAACTTGACAGGCTACTAGGTGTCCATAAGGAATCGTGTCTGACAGTGAAGGAATCTGATAGGTCACATGTGGCGCCGACCATCTTGAATTTTTGACAATATTTTGCAACTTTTCAACAATCTTTTCCTCCGAAACCTCTTGGCCCATGGATGTGAGTCTTTGTAGTATGTGTCTTGTGACAGAGTAGAGACAAATTCCTAGCGTAGGTGTTGCTTTCCCACGGACTTCGGCGGCCATCTTGATTATCTTCACAGACCAGAAAATCATCTTCGACGAAATCCCTGAACGGATTTTACTGTAATTTGGCGAACATCTCTAGGTATTTATTACGCGTTCAAATTCCTTGTGAGGAGGTAGGTAGCTTTAAAAGTATCGCGCCAGGGTCAATCAAATGCGAATATTTGTATTATCAATTTGAAGCTTTTTGTTTGTTTGATGTAAATGGTGAAAATGCCTATATATATATATATATATATATATATATATATATATATATATATATATATATATATATATATATATATATATATATATATATATATATATATATATATATATATATATATATATATATATATATATATATAATCTGTCTCTTGCACATAAAGACGATGTATGGTTTGACAGCCATTTTTGATTTTTGGCGACTCCTGCTTTTATGGGCACTGTTATTGCGACGATGATACATCTAAGAGTTCCGTTCATGGCCACTCCAGAATGCAACTCAAGTTTACTTAAAGATATCCCAAAAGCTATAATGGCATAGCCGCCTGCACCAATCAAATCAGAGTATTTAGGTGGCCATTTTGAACTTTTTATTTGAAGGATTTTGATGGTGAAAATAACTTCCTATAAGTTGTTTCACCGCACGAGCTCAAATTTGACACTTTTGAACATGGCTCATGTATGTTTAAACGTCCATCTCGATGGAATCCTATAACACATCATCGTGTATCTCTCTGAAACTCGGGCAAAGAGCTAGTTAGGCTTCCGACAGCGAAGCTCTGGAAGACTGGAATCATTGTTCCATTTTTTTATTTTTTTATTCTTCCACCAGATTTGCTAGAATTTCAAAATTCTTCTAAAAAACTAGCACATCAATCGACCCAAAATTCAGGATCTCTGGTCTAGTTGCGCACTAGGATTAAAATGGCTTAAACGAACATGATTGGTTGCGAGGTTTGACAGCCATCTTGATGACGTCATAAAACACAAAATAATCTTCTGTTCTGGAAGTACTGGTGCGATCAAGTTGAAAGTCGGAGAATAGGATTAGTCCATGGGGATGATTGAAGATAGCTTGCAAGAGGTTCATATGTAAACAAACATGGCGGCACTGGACCAATCAGATTTAAGCATATGGTGGTTATTTTAACCCTTTTAATTTGATGGATTTTGATAATGAAAATTGCTATATACTTATGTTATTTGGGATCCTGAATTCGAATTTGCCACTTTTCAAAATGACACATGATTGGTTTGGCAACCATCTTGGATTATTCATCCATTACTATTCGGATCAAAATAGCTAAATCGAACATGTTTAGGTGCAGGGTTATGGCGGCCATCTGGAAAACGTCATAAAACTCAAAATAGTCTTCCCCTCTGGAAGTACTGGCGCAATCAAGTTCAAATTCAGAGAATAGGATTAGCCCATGGGGCTGATTGAAGATAGCTTGTAAGACGTTCATAGTTACACAAACATGGTCACCATGGACCAATCAAATTCTAGGATATGGCGGCCATACTGAACCGTTTTATTTGATGGATTTTAATGATGAAAATTATTATACCTGTGTTATTTCGTCTTCTAAATCTGAATTTGCTATTTTTCAAAATGGCCGATGATTAGGTTGGCAGCCATCTTGGATTATTGATCTTTTTCCTGCTGGTTGCTTTCCCCGAACTATCTGGTCTAGAGCAATCAAACTGATTCCATGTTAGCAGACGTAGTGCTCTCTATCGGCACTCGAATCAAGATACTTAAAGAGAACATGATTGGCTCAATGGTTTGGTGGCGTCATCAATCACTAAATAACCTTCTCCTCTGGTACTTCGTATCTGATCTAGCTGAAATTCGGGAGCCCACGGGGCGCATTGTGACGCTACCTCGCAGAAACTTAATATCTAAACAAACATAGCCGCCATTGACCAATCAGATTTGAGCATCTGGGCGGCCATTTTGAACTTTTTTATTTGATGGAGTTTGAAAATTTACTTATGTTATTTGCTATCCTGAATTCAAATTTTACCACATTTCAAATTCACAGATGATTGGTTTGGCGACCATCTTGGATTATTCGTCCACATTTCTGCTAGGTGGGTCCCCCTAGCCACCGGCTCTACAGGAACCAGCCTGGTTCCATGTTAGGAGATTGACTGTCTTCAGAATTAGATTTTAATTTCCCTTTTTA
The DNA here is from genome assembly GCA_034401795.1 of Chaetoderma sp. LZ-2023a. Lineage (NCBI taxonomy): Eukaryota > Metazoa > Mollusca > Caudofoveata > Chaetodermatida > Chaetodermatidae > Chaetoderma > Chaetoderma sp. LZ-2023a. The sequence continues at coordinate 34,470,962 of CM067371.1, read as the reverse complement.
TTATGTAGTAAGAAACAGTTTGCATGAGGCACAAATAAAATGATTTAATGTGACATTTAATTGTCATTTCATATCTGTTAACCATGGGCGTAATAAACTGGATTTGCTACCGTAAATGCTCTAAGTACTAGTGTCTGACAGCGAAGGAATATGATAGGTCACATAGGGTGGTGACCATCTAGCACATTTGAAAATATTTTGCAACTTCTACAAAATATTCTCCTTCGAAACCTCTTGCCCCATGGATCTGAATCTTTGTGGTTTTCTCTTGTGACAGAGTAGAATCACATTCCTAGCGTAGGTGTTGCTGTCCCACGGATTTCAGCGGCCATCTTGATAATATTCACAAATCAGAAAATCATCTTCGACGGAATACCTGAACAAAAGTCACTGTAATTTGGTGGTAACTAGGTATTTATGGTAGTTCATATTCCTTGTGATGCGGTGCATAGCTTTGACGGTATCGCCACCACGGCCAATTAGATGCGAGGTATTTGTATGGCCAATTTGAAACCTTTTGTTTGATTGATTTTAATGGCGAAAATGCCTATATATATATATATATATATATATATATATATATATATATATATATATATATATATATATATATATATATATATATATATATATATATGCCGCTTGTGCATAAAGACGATGCATGGTTTGATGGCCATTTGGATTTTTGGCGATTCCTCCATTTATGAGCATTATTATTGCGAGGATGATACGTGTATATCTAAAGAGTTGTAACTCAAGTTTACTAAAGATATCTCAATAGCTATAATAGCATAGCCGCCTGCGGAAATCAAACGTTTTTATTTGAAGGATTTTGATGGCAGTTTTGAATGTGTCTCATGCATGTGTTAAAGTGGATTTGCTACTGTAAATGCGATAGGCAAACAGCCTAATGTGATAGGGATTTAATTGTCATTTAATACAAGTTGACCATGGGACCGATTAATCCATGAGCTTATGAATGCCAATATAAAGCTTACACGTAATGTAGATGCTAAGAATATCTGCTGAATATTTTTCTACCCAACTTGACTGGAAGTTGTTCCTGCCTATTATCCCTTCTACTGGTGAAATATTAGAGTTGTATTAATCCATATACTGCATAATGTTAACATTTACTTCATTGATTTTGTATTGATTTCCATTAAGCATCTTGTAAAGATGAAAAAGTTATCATGCACTGCTAGACTTGTTTATGGCTGAATGGTCAATCACTGATTTAGCTATTTACTGCTGAATGGCCAATCATCTCCATGATTTGTGTGACCAATTTTGTGTCTGTATATAAATCTTCTCCTAAGCCACGTAGCAATTGGTCCGAAAGACAAGAAATATTATCTAAAGCAGTTCTAGAAACGGAATTTCACCAGAGATCTGGATTCAACAGGAAGTACAAGAAAAGAGGATCTAGTCCGAGTGCAGGTCCTCATGGAAGCTGTATATCTGTTCCTGGAACAGCTCTTGTTATATTATTATTTTTTTGTTATTCTTCCACCAGACTTTTCAAAATTCTTCTTCTCCAACCTAACAGGTCAACTGAGTCTAAACTCGATTCTTTAGCGAGATCATGGCCCGAGTCAAATAGCTAAAAAGAATATGATTGGCTCCGGTGGGGATGGCGGCCATCTTGATGACATCATAAATCACAAAATAATCTTCTCCTCTGAGACCTCTGAAGCGATCTAGGTGAAAATTGGGGAATATAATTAGCCAATGGGGTACGTGAAGATTTCTCGCAAGGATTCGATAGGTAAAACACTATGACCACCATGGACCAATCAAATTCGAGCATTTGGTGGCCATTTTGTTATGTAGTAGAAGACAGTTTGATAGAGACTCTAATAAAAATGATTAATGTGACATTTTATTGTCATTTTATATCCCCGTTACCATGGGGTAAGAAATAGGACTTGCTACTGTAAATGTTCTTGGCAAACAGATAAATATAATAGGGATGTAACTGCCGTTTAATACCAGTTGACCACATGGTCGATTAACCCATGCACTTGATTAATGTCAATACAAAGGTTGCACTTAATGTAGATTATAAGTTATTTCGGATCTGTACTTTATGTCCCAAAAAGAATAATAAGATTTATATTGTTTTGCTTACTTCGCTACACGATAGATGCGACAATGGATATTATGTGGCGGTGACAATGTCTCTGTTATCTACGTCGATGTCGCAGACGATTCCATAGTAAGAATGATACCATTTGAATAAACGCCGTCCTGAAACGCCTTCCAGTCAAAACATACAAGAAGAAATTCACTGCGTTGTTAATGTATATAATGAACACAGTCACATGAAATATCAAATGCTTCATCGCATCAGCATTAGTGTCACCACTAATAGAATAAACCCATGCATACCCTGGACCAAGCGCTAATGAAGCAAATGGGACGATGCACACACTAGTAGTTATTGACACCGCCAGGAGCATCAGCGTCACGGATCTATTCTGACGTTTTGTTTCGTCCCTGCTGATCACTCCTTCCAATAAATTGTGAATATCTCTTGAAGTTCTCAGTTTAGTAATGATCGATATGTTGCACACGCTTAGGAATGTCAAAGGTATTATAGCGAAGAACACTGCATCAACAACACCCCATTTATCCATAAAAGCGGCATAGATGGGTTTGACATGACAGTGGCCATGGACTATGATTTTGTACACAAATGTATTCACGATGGACATGAGGGCACCAAGAAAAATGAAAACGATGATTGCTCTAATGGCATTAGACACAGTACAGACACGAACAGCCTTCATTGGAAAACAAACAGCAACCATGCGTTCAAGTGTTATAAGCATAACTAACCAGATGGGCATGTATACCAAGAATGTGGCCAGAGACATAAGGACAGGACAAGCAGCGTCACGCGGCAAGGTGTTGAATAGTATTTGGTATATAGTGTGCTTAAATAGAAGATTTACCGTATCTGCCACGGCCAGAATCATCATGATAAATGTGGTCGATGTCAAAGGCTTTAGACGCTTCATAATTACAAATGTTAGAATGTTACATGGTACTCCAATAGCAGACAAAATAATGCCGTAATTGTGTCTAATGAACTCGCCTACCTGGTAAACAGAATTGGTCCCCATCAGGATCCAATAGTTCTCCCAGTCAAAGTCATCACTGACCCCCGTTACATTTGCCATTCGTCTTGTGCCATTGAAGCTAAATTCAACCCTTTGGGTTTCTGGTCTCGTTTTCTCAATCGGTTCTGTTGTGTTCGTCATAATTACTTTCTCTAGTAATCTTCAGAGCTGTTATATAAAAGTTCATATTCACATCAAAAATAAAAAAATTAAATTAGAATTGCATATTTGTAGAGGCTTATATTGTGTATCTCAATGAAATGAAACGAAATGAGTCTTGAAGTAGGACGATTTTCTGAGGTTGTGAAATTGAATAAAAGATACGAGTCCATAATTGAACTTCATAGCTAAAAATGTATATGATCCGAACGGAATGAAATCATCACATGATAAGATTTATTTCATTACATTACACAATTTAGGCCTATACAATTTTACCAATTTTATTTGCAAGGATTTTTGTGTGAATGTACACCGCTAGATGAGTTTATAGCAAATTTATCACACGATTTACTACCATTATTTATTTAACCCCTTAACGGTCAGGCTGGCCAAAAACGCCTAGGTAAAAGATTTTCGGAAATGTCCATTCGTAGGCCAAGTGAAAAGGATTTTCGAGATTTTACGATTTTTTACCACTGGAATGACTGGCTCGGTAACCGAGCCGGTCATTTCAGCGGTAACATTTCTCAAATATACTTCTTTTGGCTTGCAAATGGACGGTTTCTATGAGAGCATTCAAATTGTCTTGACATAATTTGACTGTTAAATTGTTAATTAGATTTTCTTTCTCATATGAGATCTTACAGGCTCCGCATTAAATCTCCAAACTCATGTACAGAATCAGTAACATCGATGATTGAAAAGAACCCTCGCATATTTCACATCAAATTTACTAAGTAAATTAAATCTTATATAAAATAGCAACTGATTTAACTTTCCATTTATCAAAAAGTCGGTAGTTGCTCTATGTAACAAATATGTATGCTATAGTTACTACCTAATACCGTGTAGATTTTCCCTGTACATCATACTCCTCACGAAGCAAGAAACTACCGCGATATGTTGACACGACAGCGAACAAGACACGGCTTATTATTTATGGTGAACTCTATTAAATAAGATGTAATATAATATGAATATATACATTTTTAAGGATATACTTTCGGAATAAAACTCTCCTAGGTATCTTTGTTAACTTCGTCGCTAAATTAATTGTATTTGTATTTATAGCCACCCACACTCTACGGGTCTTTGTTTGTGGATACCTTTGACATCCTTTTGATCATAATATGGTCGCTTATTGTGTAATTCTTTTATGTTAACAATTACCCATGTATTCATGGATACTCGATGAACACGATAAACCGCTTATTTTTGTCGCGGATGCATCACGCCATTGTGTATTCACCTGCATAGACTGTTAAGCCTCCTCAACTGAGGAGAATATTTCTTAACTGGCATCAGGGTGAAAAACGTTCTCAGAGAGGCTAATACAGTTTCTCAGTAATTCGATCTCACCAAGTAGGTTTTACGTGGTGTCCGCATTAGAGGGATTTTCCTTTCTTTGTAGAATGTGAGTTGGCTTGATGTGTTGATTTCATCCCCTCCAATTGGCTATATATTGTATCTGCAACATTTCATTGGTATACTATATGTTTTTTATTTACATAGTCACATTACACACTTCCCCTTATATCATAACGTTGGCTGTGCCTTTCCTCCTCGAAAACAATACTTTGTAAAGTAGGGTTGACTTCTACCAAGCATTTTTGGGCTTCAAATCACAATATCTGAAGTATATAAAAACACGAACATAAGAAGGGAATAGAGCTTGCAGGGATTGAGAAGTTTTTCTCATACCATCGGTTCCGTATTACCTGGACCGTTGGGCTGTCACTACAGATTTATACAATTCACCTTTCCAGAGAATCCATACATCAACTGACCTCGTATGACGTCATAATCAGCTCAGCGCGTCTATGATGACGTCACAATCATTGCGTCACAAAGGATTCCATATAGACCGTCATAAAATCTCAGAGTCCAACACGTTGTATGAATTGCATGTCTTTGTAATTCTTTGCTATTTAATAAACATGCTGTTGAATATTTTGAAACTAATTTGACTGGGCGCTGTTGCTGCCTTAGGCAGCAACAGCGCCCAGTCAAATTAGTTTCAAAATATTCAACAGCTTACCTGTGTAATTTTTGGAAATTGATAGTCCGAATAGCTATCAATAGTTCAGCGCTCGATCGATCCCGGCGTGGTCGAGGTATTGGTGGAGCTCGGCTAGAGATGGGCGGGGCATAGCTAAAACCGGAAAGGTCCATTCCGGCAAATCTCTAACGAACGAGACTTTAGTAATTAAGACTAAATATTATGACGTAAAATAGTCATTTGAAATTATGATTTTCTAGCATACCACGGCCGAAATGATAAAATATTAGCGCAAGAAAAGATATATTTTAGACATGTTTAAAAAATCCCCTGTTCTATGATGTTAAGATTTATTTCGACTCATTACATTAAGGTGCACAGATTAAGCCTCTAAACCCCGGTAAAGGTAAACAATTTAAACAATTTTATTTCGACGTATTCTGGTGTGAATTTGCACCTTTAAAATAAGTTTTATTCTATTTTTGCAAGATACGCATTCTTATAAGTAGCCAATTTTCGTCAGTAATCGTTTATTCATCAATTTCTCTAGCCTCCAAACAACAATTTGACAGGTCCGGATAGATAAGAAAATGTTTAGTGTGGTCGCTAAATACAGGCAATATATCATGTTTCCCATACGAAAAGCAGTCGTCTATCTCGTTAGATAGATTTACTAATGAATTTTACAAATGGATAGCCGATTATCTGCCTAAACAGAATGTTATGTACCGGTTTTATGTTATATCTAAATATTTCATTATCAGCAAAATCATATCGATATGACTAACATATCCCGGTATTCTGAAGCCCCATTAGGCCGCTTTTCCATACCAAGCGATTTGCCGCGCACGGCTAACCGCCTAGCGGCTAGAAGATTTCCATTGCAGGCGTTTATTAAGCTAATGCCGCGCGCGAATCGTTCTATTAGTGACGTAATTTCCTGCTCTCTGGTTTCACCACGAGCCAGCCAGAAATATATCCCTCCCTGACGGCTGACGAGGGCGGTGCCATCAACGCCTGGCGACTCCAGCAGGTAGATACCATCAGACAGAATCTCGGCCAGCAGGCAGAAAAGTACAGCCTACAACGTCCTCGCGCGTACAACCACTGCTGCGGGTGTGATAGGAGCAAGTGCTGGGGTGGCAGCTGTGGCCACCCTCGCTACAGGCGTGGGGGCCATCGTCGCCATCCCATTGGGTGGCGTGGCACTAGCCATCGCTGTCTTGGCCACGGGTTTGGGGGTGTGGCAGCGGCAGATCACAAGGAGGCTGGAGAAGCATGCTAAGTACGTGGCACTGGCACAGGGTATGCTACGGACTATCGACGAGTCTGTCAGCAAAGCTCTCGAGGATGGCCATGTCACCGATGAAGAGTACCACCATATATTGAAGGTCCAATCTCTGTACCGCATGGAGAAACCTAAAGTGCGACAGCAATACCTCAAAGTCTCCAGCGGGCGGGTTGATATAGAGGAGTTAAAAAACGAGATGTCACGGCGAGGTCGCCTCGGTGGTCTCTGGAGTCGAGACGACTACAAATAGTGTGCTGCCTGTATGGTAGCTTTAAGAACACTAGTATAGATAGCCTTCCCACTGAACCTCACGACAGTCATCCGGAGCCAACCACGCCTCCTGGGTACACCATTGACTGGCCTGAGAGCTCTACTGGATGATATACCAGAGCTAACACCGTTCTCCATCACAGTAAATGGACGGTCCCAAACCAGCTTCTCTGTCAACACACGACCGCTGACCAACCGCCCCATCACCATCAAGGATGCGAAGCAAGCTCTTACTTTGATTACTGCTCCAAGCCTCTCATACTGGAATCAGCAGCTGAACTTTGCCGGGAGTAAGTTCCACCCTGCGTCACTCCTATTCTGGTACTCATGAAGCTGTGCTCATCGCCAGCTCTCTCAGATTCCATGTGTACTTCACGGTGCGACGAATCCTCCATGAGCTGGGTGCAAGCCTCCCTGATACAAACGCCTTCGACCCACAGCTCAACAGTCATAGCGTCTCAGTGGCCAGCAGACTACAGAGAGAGTTCAGCGATCACCCAGATTATTGGTGTCATAGTGGTGACAACAGCGGTCTAGGGGTTATGTACAGTGACCGAGACGTGACTACTCATGATTCCCCTATCGAACCCCCGACGAGCAGGCCGTCGGAAGACAGCGACATTCTCGTTCGATCCAGACTCAGACCCTGGAGTGCTGCCACACACCACCTCAGGCCTCACACCAGCAGGGATCGTTCGGATCAATCAGTCCCTGGAAGCACTATGCTACTGCCTCCTTGCGGCACAGACCCAGCTGCGGCATTCCATAGATGGTATCAGCGGAGCAGAGGTCCAGGCCATGTTCATCAGTCTCGTTGAGGATATGATCATCGTGGCAGACCCCAGTAGTCTTATTGCTAAGTTCCAGCAGGGGTTGCAGAAGGCCCGTCGCAAACTTGACTTTGCTATTTCGCCACACCTACGGTTGTTTCCGAGCAACATGATCGTGAACATCGAGGAGCTCCATGTCAGGGGCTGAAACAACATGATAGTCGAGGGGAGTTCACCCAGTGACCACTTCGGCTTCAACACTGACATCAAAACACCCACGCATAGTACGGACCATACAGTCGTTCTGACCCTGACACTGCCGACATGGCAGCTCCAGGCTAGCCTACTTCGCCACTAGGAAATCAGCTATAAGACTATCCTGACTCTCTACAGTGGCAGTGGGGACCACGGTGAGACACTGAACCAACTTGGCATACCCTACAGCCCCTATACCCGCTGCCAACATGCACATCCAATGGCTGGAGGGTTCGGCAGCGCATCCTTTTTCCAGCTTGTAGTATCGCAGAGCCTTGTTCAGCTCTGAGTCCGGTGAGGCCATGGTGGTCTGCAACTGCTGGAACACATCTGACAGATACTCCCGAGCCTTGTAGAAACCTTTAGCTCGCAGGAGCTGCTCCCGATACTCCCGCCCATAATAAGGTATTCGCGGAAGCAGATCTGTCACTTGCCAAATCCTAGATAGAGCTTCACTGCTGTCAGCTCCTCTGTCAGCTCAGCACTGGAGAGCTGAGCGAGCTCATCTGGTGTCTTCTTCTTGTAGTCCTTCAACTCCCTCCAGAGGACATCATAGTACTTCTCGCATAGCGTGAGCCCGGACATGTTTAAGATATCCCAATAGAGAGATGACTATTCCTGAGTACCAACCCGGCCACCTGGCAGATGCAGACTGGGAAGATCTTATTAGCTCTCTAGACAGGGGATGCATACGTTTAACCACGTTGCATACTCAGTGCTTAAACAATGACATCAACGGTACTGATCGTGAAGCAACTTCCCGAGAGCCAGGCAAGCCTTGGTGAAGAACCTGCTGCGAACCAAGACACAAAAGTTACTGACCAAAGCAAAACCTCTGGCAGTCCGACACCAGTAACGTGGCGGCGAATGTGGCCATGGTGAAGATGACAGGGGGAAATGAGGTTCTTCCTGCCGCCACTGCGGCTGTCCTTGCTACCGTGGTGAGTGGGGTGGCCTGGCACTGTCTCGGAATAACTCACCCCATCCCAAAGATCTCCCTCAGTGCTGCCGTCTACACTGCTGCCGGCAAGATCATGGGTGAACGTGTTACAATAATGGAGGCCGCAGTTCTAGGGCTAGCAACGAGTGCAATGGCTGAGATCATTGTTGCCTACGTTTAACACCTCTGAATAGTGAGAGACGGATCATGAGACCCCTGCAGCATATGAGGCATGACGTGCCAGAGGACGGTGTGTAGCTCATAGTTGAGCACGCGGACTGAGGAGTGCCAATGGCTGGGAATGGTGAACCACCCACAAGGCATGCCCCTGCAGAGAGGGCCGGTACCCTGAGCACTGCTACCTATTCCCTTGGCCGAATGCGTGGTCCTCCTATGCCCAACTATTTCACTGGGGGTATGACTAGTAGGTTTAAGCCGTCTGTATATAGCACTATGACTCTGTCACTCACAGACCTAGAAAGCCAAGAGCTAGGCGATCTTGCTCACTTTGGCGAGGCACGCCTCTGTTCGGAGGACACCGTTGCCCTATCTCATTCCTAGACTTCGATGAGAATGGAGACCTGTGGGAAATCCGAGGTAGCATCCTAGCCTGAGATCTCATCGGGAACACTGATACAGTGGGACAATCGGCTATTAACAAGGCCAATACTTTATACAAGGGGATGGGCATCAACGAGAGGGCGACAATGCAAGGTATGCTCGGAGTCGATGAGGCCAGAGCCATCAAGATTATGGCTGAGTCCTATGCACAGGACCTGGTTAACGATCTCCTGAAACCACGGAGCTCAATCCAACAGGATGGAGATAATCTCAAAATAGGCACCATCGGCCTGAGCAATATCACTGTCGATGGCATAAAAGGTGCTACCGCCAGCCTCAAGCTACCAAAGGTCATGGTTCTTTGGTTTGCCGTTTAAGCCCACAAGATAGTCATGGCTTCCCGTGCATGCATCACACAGATACTGGATGTACTAGACACTGTGGGTGCTGACACAGCAGGCCCTCTACACTATCTTCTCAGCTACTGCTGGGATTTCATGCTTGACGCCTCCATCACACCCTTCGTTTCCGCCGGATGTGCAGGATTCCCTGCTCTGCAGGCGAAAGAGCTGGTGCAGGAAGTACCGCCGTATAGTCTCCCAGATATAGACGAGACTACCGCTTACCAAGTGCTAACCATCCTCCACACGCATGTCTGTACCATTCGACAGCAGGCCAGGCGATGCTAGCCAGGGGGTGCTGATCATTGCCCCATTAGGACACAGGAAAAACATCTTTCTGCGGGCTCTCCTGGCCGAACATCTACCCTCTCAATACATTCTTCTGGTGTCTGACTCCGCCACTGAGGCAGTTGACAGTAATGATCAATGGTACAATGGCCCAATCACCAAGATGCAGAACCTGCAGGCACTGATGGAGAGGCTGCTGGCAGCCCGACTGGCAGAACCACTTGTACTAGTTATCGATGACCCTGCAATGGACCAGAAGACAGTCACCTACCTCAGCAACATCACCAGGCGCATCCGGCACACAAAGACAACTGTCTTCATCCTCTTTCAGAAGTACACCCGCGAGATCTCACCAGACATCCGCGACAATGCCCGGTTGCTGTACTTCAGCTCCAAGTGTGGACGTGCCATGCTTGAGAACATATACGACAGCCTAACCCTCAAGGTGACCAATGGGGACTTTATCGCAGGTGTACAGAGGGCAGCTGAGCTGTACCACTTCATCTTCAGCAACAAGGGGACAGGTGAGCTGTCACACTTCAAGCCATCTCTGGAAAAGGCGCAGACCTTCACCTACAACCTGAATCCAGCCAGGAAACTAGCCCGCTCTACGCGTCATCACTGACAGACTGGGCGGAAACAATGGCAGTCTCCGCTGCAGCTTTTTTCATTCATCAGAAGGCTGTGCTACTTCGTCCGCAGTCTCCACTACTTCGTCCACAGTCTCCGCTGCTTGAGGACCTTCGTTAGTGGTCTCCGCTGCTACTTCGGCAGTTTCGTCAAGTCCATACTGTCGCCGAAACTCTACCCACTGGTCCGTGTCTAGGACTCTCTTCTTATTGAACTTCTCACAGAAGATCCATTTTGTCCATGCACGATGAGCATCTGATTTGCGAGCGGATTTGATGAGGTAGTCCTGGTAGTTATCTGGGAATTTCAGAAATGCTGGCAGATTACTGGCCAATTTCCTGCGACCTCTCCTGAGTACGTTCTGCATTACCGGTGTCATGGCTCTCAACTACAGCGGCACTGACCTCCTCCCTGTAGTTATTTGCTCCAGACTAGAGGCTATCCAGCATATCTCGCTCTTTCTGGCTATCGAGGCGAAATACGGCAGCCAACTTCCCTACCATTAGTAGATCTTTGGGGTCGACCCTCACCCTTTGGAGAGCTATAATAAGAGGACTGTTGGTTTGGGCCACAGGAGGTAGGTCGAGTGTCCTGCCGTGGGTGCTGTCAAACTTCCGGTAAAGTATCTGAGTCAGGAGTTCTTTTGTACTACGAGCTGGCACTCCTTCTTCTATGGTGGCCAGTATCTCTGCATCAGACAATGTGGAAAATGTTGATATCACGAAGCAGTACTCGGAACCTGTCACAGTAGGACAGTGCACGCCGTGGCTGTCGTCCTGACTGTTGTGCTGACTGCCATGCCGACTTGTCCCACTGCCTATAGCCAATCTGCTTGAGAACTTTACAAAACATGGCAGCCGTTTAACCCCTCTATATACCCAGACCTTAAACATGCTGCAGTATGTGCAACATCCAGATGGGGCCATCGAACCTGTGACATTACACACGCACTGATCCTCGGAAGGACTGCCTGATGGTCATTCGACCCAGTATACATGATGAGAACCTGTTGTCCGCTTCTGGGAAGTACATTGACTTTGTAATCTCGGCACAGATCCACGAGATCAAGAGCATGACACGCGAATTCAAGCTTCAGAGCACAATAGAACAGACGGTAGAGCTCCCGCAGGTTCTGAACAGGTGGGAGATCGTGCAGAGCAACAGCACCGTGGACACCACCTAAGTGAACGATGAGTACCGAATCCTAGGTCCGCTGTCTCGTTGCCCAACCTTCTATGTGAAGGGAAAGGGCATTCAAGATTGGGGAAGCCATGCTATAGACTACCGTTTAAAGCTACCATATAACTACCCAGCAACGGATCCCCAGAGCGATGTATGAACCAGAGGCTGATCCAGTCGAGGATATAGATGAGAAGGACTATGAGGAGGACTATGATGAGGCGGATGATTATGATGCAGACGACTACGATGTAGCGGAGACCGCGAGTGAGGATGATGATGTAGAGCCTGAATCCTGCAAGCTAGTACACAGAGTGAAAGGAATCAATCGCACTTACATAAAAGGTTATATCGGTCCGCTGGCAGCAGTTGGGGCTCTGATCACCCTGTTCACAACAAAGGCTGGCAAGATGGTCCGCAAGATCGCCAACAATGCTCTCCATGTGGTGGAGAATATTTCTGAAGCCATACCAGCCATCGCCTCAGGAGTAGGTATGTTCTTCGGAGTCACAGGCCCTTGGCTACCGTATGTTGCCATGCCGCTCGCGGCCATCTGGTCCGCCAAACATTTAAGCCATACTATATAAGGATGGCGTCTCTGTACGACCTAGTCAAGTCTCTTAACTTCCGAGGGTTGGTCGATAAACTACTGTTCAGTGAGGATCCAGCAGAGATTAGACGCCAGTGTACGGAGGTGTTTGAGGAGGTCTTCAGTGATGGTCAAATGAATGACGGCCGTCTGTTCGTCTGTTTAGAGTTCACCCAGGCCATGCGTGACAGGACGGGAGTGGACGTCAGTGATAAAATCCGGGAGTTTATCAAACCATCTTTCTTGAGGAACTCTACCATCAGACTGGTGGATATTACCATGAGCCCTGTCAACTACTCGAGGCTGCACGTCGCAAGGGCCACAACTTCACAAGGGAGACAGTTAGCCAGTGGCTCAGCCACCAGGCGATGTGGCAGATATACAGACCTCGTCCACGGCACATCAGGCATGCCCATTTCGAGGAAACTGTCCAGAACAGAGTTCACCAGGCAGATGTTCTATTCCTTCCACATGACTCGGCTGGTCATAAAACCTACAAGTATGCCCTCACCATCATCGATGTCGCCAGCAGGTACAAGGCGGCAGTATCGCTCACAGACAAGTCAGCTGGCCAGGTGGCCCAGGCATTCCAGGGTCTCTACGAGGCTTCGGAAAATCCCCTCCAGTGGCCGGAATTGTTGCAGGTGGATAAGGACACATAATTCAGAGGGGAGACTGCAGCCCTCATGCGGAAACACGGTGTGACAGTTAGGCGAGGCGAGGTAGGGCATCACCCTGACCGGGCTATCGTTGAGCGGTGGAATCGGACACTGGCAGAGAGACCGTTCCCACACCAATACGCCCAGGAAATGGCCGCTCCGAGTGAACGTTCTAGAGTATGGGTGAGAGTGCTGCCTGCTGAGGTGGAGAGATCCAATGCTGAGGTTACTAGGCTAATCAGGAAGAAGACGGTAGAGGCTATCAGACACTCTGCTGGTCACAGCTCTAGAGGAGCGAACAAGGGAGAGGAGTGCCTACCACCTGATGTTCTGGTTCGGTACCTGTATGAGTCTGGTGAGCTGGAAGGTGGTCGACGGCGTGCAACAGATCCTAACTTGTTAAGAGATGTTCACAGGCTTGATAGGTATGTGGGGGCGGAGGGGCGGCCTACACTGTACTACCTGGTACGCCAGCACGGAGTGCCTAGGCGACCATTTGTCGTAGAACAGCTTCAGCTAGTCCCTGAAGACACACAGCTACCACGCCTTAGGGTGCTAACATGATACTCGATGGGCTCGGTATGGACCCCATCTGGCAGCACATGGCGCTTATCATAGTAAGCGGAGAGTCTGAGTCTTTCCTGCGCATACGTCACCATACCATTGTTGCGCATGCGTAGGCCTCGGTTCTTTAGCTCTGTCCAACCCACCATGTAGGGCGCTGTAGAACCTCTGCCAAGGGACCTCATTCTGCTGCTTTGAGATTCCCTTAGCCAAGCACTTACTTGCAGTTGCACTCTCCACGTAGTAGCATTTGGAGCAGAGAGCGATGCCACGAGCGCCTTCGAACTCGAGCTTGTACAGTCCCGGAGTCCATCCAGACCATTTGTCCGAAGCTAGCCAGTCGGGCTTATGAGCCTAGTACTCTACTCGCATCTCAGGGCGAATGACGTCGTCGAGGTTGGAGCCTGCTATAGTGATATACAGTGTCCATCTGCAGGTACTCAAAGCTGTCACGAGCCACGTAGCGATCGAGGAAGTTGTAGTAGAACTCCAGCATTCGCAGCTTCGCGAGTTCATAAACAGCTATCCCCACCTTCGAATTGTGATTCTCAGCTGGTGACTCTGGAGCTCGTATGACTCACCGATCTCCTCGAGATCTTCGAACCATGCACTATGCAGGCCCTTGTCTACCACGCATTCATCCCTCATGAAGCTGGTGTTGCTATGATATTCTAGGGCCTCGATGAGCTTCCCGTATGTACTTTTGCCGAGGAGTTTGAAGAGATCTTCCAAGAGCGCTTTGCTGTTATCTACATCTCCCGAGCGGCGGGCCTCCGTAACATTCTCCACGAACTACTCGAATGGGCGCTTGGCCTCATAGTCTATGGTGCGGTATACATCAGTGATCTCCAGGCCATGGGTTATATACCACTTGAGTGTCGGGGGGACAGCAGCCGCTTCTTACCAGACTGGGCACAGACCAGCTTCTGTGTGGTGGGCCGCTTCCTCCCTGTTCGTCCTAGATATACCAGCATCTCAGATAAGATTGCTTCTACCGGGATCTCGCAGTTACAGAAGAGAGGGAGCATTTCCTAGAACTTTGCCCACAGAGCCTTGGGGACCTCTATATCCACCTCAGCAAACCCAAACCAGCTGTCTGCTAGGAGAGCCTCATTAAAGCTAGCTACCCCACTGGCACTGGACCAATGACAGACTTTCTCCTTACCACATGGCATCTCTTTGGCCATCGTTGACAGGTACAGAGCATTTGCGTCGTAGCTGAGTAGACGTTTGCAGACACGCTCACTCTGGTGGATTCGAGTCACATCAGCCTCATGGTATGTGGTGAATACGATGCTGGGACCGCCAACAACAGCACCCTTCAGCATCTCGTAGGCTTCCTTTTCCGGTGAATAGAAGCTAACATCTGGCATGTGCTGAACGGTTCCACGAAGGAGGTACTGCAGTGACACACATGGGAGACACACCGCATCTTTGAGGATGTCTATTTCTCATTCTGTCCAGAACACCTGCATCCATTCTAGGGCTTTGATGAGTGGACTGATGTCCAGGTTGTTGTAGTATCGCAGCCAGTCGGCGAATGTCCGCATTCCATGCTCGCTGAATGTCTGGTTACACTGTTCCCACTCTGTTCGCATCAAGAGGTAGCCACCCATGAGCTTAGATGTCCATGCTGAGTAGTCAGGAAGCCCTGGATAGTTGAGCTTCGCATGTGCGTCAAACTATTGGTACGGACGCCAGCGCCTCTGCTGTGTACACCCGTAAGCTTTGACACATACCTCATACGAGACTCCTGGGCCGGGGTAGTTCAGCATATCGGGAAACCGTAGCTCAGGTGTTATGAGGAACATGGTCTGACTAGCCTTCTTGACGACTTTCACTGTACCTGTACTGTCAGTCAGCTCATCGACAAAGTACTTCTTGATGAGGTTCAGGTCATACCGCCCAGAGTTGAATCCCAGTACAGGCACCTGGTCACACCACTCGTTGATCAGTCGCTGCTGTCGCTTTGGGAGCTTGTCCAGGTCTGTCGGTATGTACTGTTCCCTAACCCTTGTCCGGTTTAGAGATGCTCGCCATTGGATCTCCAGCATGAACTCTCTGATCAGTTCTTTGGTGTCAGGATTGCAGAAGTGAGTGGGCTCACTCGTGGCGCCCTCTAAGTAGCAGCCAACTGACACAGAGATAGGTATGTGGGTACTCTCGATCATGAGAGTCTCCGTATGATGAGTCTTAATACCATCTAGGAGTGCTTCGAAGTCGTAAACTATGAAGTGTGGGTATGGGACAGTCAGAACTCGTTTAGGGATGCTTGGGCAGCATTTTATACAGCACTACCACTGTACTACAAGTGCGCATCCAGAGACTCTCAGCTTCTCCTCTCTCAGGACTGTCTTGCGGTATCTTTGTTCAGCATCCTCACCTCGCTGGTGTTGTGGACACCCGTGCCAATGAGAGCCATGGAACTGCTAAATGGTGTTGGTGGTCGGATCATAACCATCTACGGGAGCGCCCTCGATCCAACACTCGCCACCGTGCCCACACTCTACATGGTGTATGTGTACACCTCTGTTTCTCGACTCATACTCGATCCAACGAGTAGCCGCTGAACTGGATGGTTTGGGCGGATAGAAGGCTTTCTCATAGACAGCCTGTGGCACCTCAACCTTCTCGACAGGACACACGATTTTAGTTTTGCCGCCTGTACGGTGATCAGCGTGGCGTTGAAGATTGCATGCCTGTGTAAACCTCTGCTGACAGTGACTGCAGACTAGTGTATGTGCCAGCATGGAGATGCTCTTGATGTAGAATTAGTGGTGGTCCCACACTCCGATGGTCATGGTGTCATGGTAGTGAGCCGCTTGCCTGATCATGTGCCAGGTGCCCTCTTCAGTTGGTTCATACACGCGAATCCTGATCTTGGCAAAGAACTCTACCTTGTCCAGCTGATCCAGCGAGGTCTTGCGGACATCATGTACTGTCTTGCCGTCGAACTGTGTGGCAAGCTCTCGTACAGGAGCTGTACTTCTATCAGCTCTCGCTCCTCTTTGGACTGCTAGACATCTCCAGAGACACATGTTGTCCCTGTAGGTGTCGAGAGCAGTCATACTCTTCGACTGTCGTAGCCAGTATGGGAGGCGGCCTGCCCCAAGCAGAGGTTGGTGGTCGATGACAGACCGCACCTCAACGTTGATTGATCGAACGAAAGCCCACTTGGTGTTGGGTCGATCGATATTGTCTGTGTCGAGGCTGGCTTGCTCTCTTTCTTCCAGCCATTCCTGAGCTGCTCCTATCGTGTTCAGCCACGTGCTCCATGGAGCATTCTTGTGGAAGAGCATCACCCTACCATCTTCGATGTGACGGATGCGATAGGTATGGGTGTTGCGGAGGTAGAAGGTGTTCTGGACGGTCTGCTGGATCCTTTGCATGATCTGGCCTGTGAGGTCTCCTTCTAGACCTCTGAAGAATGTCCAGCATACTGACCAGCGTCCTATATCCTCTGTCTCCCTTTCGCCAAGACGCTGGTCCAGAATGTGTTCGCCTTCTCGCCCCATGCTCTGGGCTAAGGGTTCAGACCTTGGCCCCCTTATGCTCCGGGCGGAGCTCAGACCTCGGCATTGCTTAATGATCCTGTGTTTGAGAGGTAAGTGCTCCAGTGGATGGGCATCCATCCGCCTCGCTACAGTCTTGGCTTGCAAGCTAGCAGTCACCTCCTTGTCCAACCGACGACGCTCACAGATCAGCTGCGCTTTCTTGTGGGGATTCCAAGGATCCTCTTTGGTAAGCACTGGAAACCTTCCCATATTCATTGCTCAGGAGAGTCGCTTCTGCCACTCCTCGGCACGGACATGTCCGATCATCTGGAGCAGGTCGGCTTTCTTGGCCTTAGAGTAGACTCTAAGGCCGAATTACTTTGCAATAGTGTGAAACTGTGCAACAGTACTCATGATGTATATCCCTGTGGATGTCTGCATAGGGTGCGGGGCCCCTGTGTTGGAGGGTTAAGTGCTCCAGTGAATGGGCGCCAATCCACCTCGCTACAGCCTTGGCTCGCAAGCTAGCAGTCACCTCCTCGTCCAACTGACTAAACTCATGTATCCACTGCGCTTTATTGTGGGTATTCCAAGGATCCTCAGTAAGCGCTCGAAACCCACCCATATTCATTGCTCGGGAGAGTCACTTCTGCCACTCTGGTCGCTCATCGGGAGCAGGTCAGCTTTCTTGGCCTTAGAGTAGCCTCTAAGGCCGAATTGCTCTGCAATAGCGCGAATCTGTGCAACGGTACTCATGGTGTATATCCCATGTGGATGCCTGTCTGTAAATGGGCGTTCGGACCCTATTATGTGTGGCGATCAGTACCTGTGGATGCCTGTCTGGGCGTTCAGACCTATTATATGTGGTGCTGGCGATCAGTACCTGTGTGTGGATGCGTGTCTCTAAATGGGCGTTCAGACCCTATTATGTGTGGCGATCAGTACCTGTGGGTGGATGCCTGTCTGGGTGTTCAGACCCTATTATGGGTGGTGTATATCCCTGTGGATGCCTGCGTCTAAATGGGTGTTCAGATCCTGTTATGTGTGGCGATCAGTACCTGTAGGTGGTGTATATCCCTTCGAGATAACGCAGTAACAGCAATTTTACAACTCACGCTCAGAGATAAGATTACTAAGAGGTGAGATTTTGGTGGTGTTGCGGTGGGGCAATCAATAGAATATTGAATTGCATAGGATTCCCAAGCTGGACACTGGGGTTCAAATCTGCTCCAAGGACCTCGCTAGAACTTACCTGAAATTTAGAAATTAGGTAAGACACTAGGGCCGGGGTAATATGACCAGGTTAGATAAAGATCCACCACGACACTCCCCAGTGTGGGGTTAAAGCACCACAGACACACATAGTCCAGTAAAACTACAAATTAACCTGGAACAAATTGCAACAGAATTTATTTCTTTTCTGCGGCATTCATGGGACTGCCAGGTGTCACATATCAAAAGTCCTCCAAAATCCCTTGATGGGAAAGTGGGTAAATTCGCATATTTAGCTACCGCCATTATCCGAATAATGAAACTTCCCTTACCTGCTTCATTCCGAAAATAAACGAAGTAGAAATGTTGTCTAAGCTCTGAATGTCATGGTCACGGAAGATATCAAGCAAGTTGGCAAGATCTGTATCAGGAACTTTGAGTCTCAACATACCAGGAACTTCCCATTGACCTTTAAGGAGTTAACTGCGATGGAACAAACAGACCCAACAGCTGACATTGACATCCTCTGGGATTTCTCTTTGTTTCTGCGTTCATGGAGACAGTCATGGTCTGGCATGATGCAAACTGTTCACCAAGGAGTTTATCCAGGTAAATCGTCTGTTATTTTCCTTCCGATGATAGATCTAGAGCCAAGTAACATGACCTGCATCTTTTCCACTTTGACTTATGTTTGTGAACAGGCAAACCGATACCATGTTGCACCCGTGATTACATTTGATCAGCCCTTATTTTGGAAAGCTATGACTATCATAGAGATTGAGCCGAGCTGGAGTCCATTAAAGCAAATTATTCTAAGACTCAGAGGTCTTCATATGGAGATGAGCTTCCTTGGCTGCATTGGTCACTTAATGACAGGAAGCAGCCTTGCGCCTATTCTAGAGGTAGTCTACGCTGAGAATGCTGTCAAACACATTCTTAGTGGAAAGGCAATTTCTCGAGCAGTTCGAGGACACCTCATGGTTTTTGCTTCTCTCAGTACAATCTTGATTGCAAATGCATACAACCTACCACTACTTACAATTGCAGATGCTGAAGTTGACACAGTAGAATATTCCGCTGCAATGCATTCAAAAGAATTGTTTGACAATGATGATAATGTTGCAGGACATGAAACGATTGAAAGTTCCCTGAATAAAAGTCTGGTTAAAGTTGGAGAGCTCTATGATGACATTATCAAAAATCCGTATGTAGCTATAAGATTGTCCTCGGAAAATGCATTACATGATGTCAAGGACAAACTAGACTCAGAGAAGGTGGTCATGAAAGATAAGAGAACTGCATGATTCTGGCTTTTGTATATGGAGTTGGTTGACATTCTGCGTAAATTAATTAAGGCAGAACGAACTGGTGATTGGAACATGCACCTTCAGACCGTTCGTGAGATGCTTCCATATTTTGCAGCCGCTGGGCATAATCTGTACACCAAGTCTGCATATTTGTATATTTACAAAAGATGTTAGAAATACCTGAAAGTCATCCAGATATACACACCAGCTTCCTCGATGGTCATCATGTCATTCATCGAAGTGATAGGTATTGGGCAGGGTTATCTACTGATCTAGTTATTAAGCAAGTCCTTATGAGAAGTGTAAAGTCAAGCGGTGGTCTAACACGAGGTCGTGGAATGACAGAACTTCAGCGTCTTGTTTGGTTGTTGTCTATGCCAGCATGTGCAGATGTGTGTAATGCAATGCAAGAGCTCTCTGGGGTAAACTGTGATTCAAGTGAACAACACAAAGATTCCACACAATCTCGAATAAAGCGTGATATGGATGATACTTACAAAATTCTCAAAATCCTTAGTGAACTGAATCCATTTGGACCAGACCCTTCTCTTAGAGGACTTGTTAGTGGATTGTCTGCACATGAATCAGTCAATGTTGACGATGCTAAAGATATTGGAGAATCAATTATTAATTCGATGTGTGGCCAATGTGTATCAAGCATTTCGTTCCAGAGAAAGAGACAAGCTATTACCTTAGCATCCAAAACATCTCTCAAGATTGATGATGAATGTGTACAAATTGATCCACAACTCCTATTTCAAAGACTCAGTTTAATTGCTACAAATGGATCAAAAGGGAATCCATCATCTTATTTTGAGTATGAGTTGTGCACTCATCCGCCCGCACTCTTTGATAATTCATCTCTTCCATGGGAAGCAAATAAGCTGGCACTTGCTGATGCATTGTGGAAATTAATTCAAAATGAAGATGCAGTCCTTCCAGATTCTGTCCACTATGTGCTTGATGGAGGAGCTCTATTACACCGTGTTCCATGGCAGCGTGGAGAGACATTTGCAAATGTTTGTCAAAGATATGTAAAATATTGCATAAGCACATATGGAAAGGCTACAGTAGTTTTTGATGGTTATGACCAAGCCCAGACATAAAAGATGTAACACATAAGAGGCGAACTCGTGGATCAGGCGCAACTGTTGTACTGACTCCGCAAACAGTTGTAACTCTGAGTAAGCCTGATTTTCTTAGTAACAAGCAGAACAAACATCGGTTCATATCAATCTTAAGTTCATCTCTCGAACAGGCTGGATGCTTAACGATAAAGGCAAGCGGTGATGCTGATGTCTTAATTACGCAAACGGCTATCTTGGCTTCAAAGTCAACAAATACTGCTCTTGTTGGAGACGATACCGACCTACTGGTGTTGCTTCTATACCATACTGATATGAATGGCTGTCAGCTATTTTTCAGACCAGAGCCAAAGCAAAATGCAAAGAAACCCCGACTGTGGAATATCAAAATGGCAAAGGAAAAACTCGGGTTCTGTTTGTGCTCACAGCTGTTATTTATCCATGCTATCCTTGGCTGTGACTCAACATCTAGGCTTTATGGAATTTAAAAATCTGCATCCCTTAGCAAAATCCAGTGCTGCAAAGAACTCTCTCAAATTGCTGAAGTGTTTACAATGAGTAATGCGAATAAAGATGACGTGATAAAAGCAGGTGAGAAGGCAATGCTTATTCTATACAATGGCACTTCACTGGATAGTCTAGTTGCTTTGCAGTACAAGCGATTCAGGGAGAAGGTTGCAAAAAGTTCCAAGTATGTTGAAGCACGAGATTTACCACCAACACCCGCATCCGCAAAGTTTCACAGTCTTCGCGTGTACTACCAAATTCAAGTTTGGAGAGGAGATGCTGGAGATATGGGTCCAACAGAATGGGGCTGGAAAGTTCTCAACCACCAAATGCTGCCTGTTAAGACTGACATGCTGGCAGCACCTGACGATTTACTGTATTCATTTAGATGCAGCTGCAAAACTGGCTGTGAATCAAAGAGATGCACCTGTAGAAAACATGGGCTCAGCCGCCTGCGAAGACTGTAAGGGTCTCAGTTGCTCGAATTCAATAACGCTCATTGAGGAAGATGACTTGGATAATTGATGCAAGATGAAATTAGTAGAAACCAGGTACCTATGCCATACTATTTCATCTTAGCTTAGCTTAGAAACACACAATACCGTGACATAATAAAATATAATATGTATTCTATCAATATCAATGATGGTATTAGGTAAATTCATGCAAGTTGCGTAACACAATACATTTAATTTGTGGAGAATATGTCAATCGTATTCATTTATTACTAAAAAAGTCCAAAAATACCCAGTCACACATATATTACATACCGGTTTTAAAGAAATAAAGAAAAATGGATTTTTCAGGTGAAATGGCCCAAATCTAGTAATAATTATGCAAATTTTACCCTTTCCCCTATTGGAATTTTGGAGGACTTTTGATATGTTGTACATGATGGCCCCCTATACACTGGGTGAGGTAAAACAATTATGTTGCAATTTGTTCCGGGTTAAAATATTTTTGGCCTAGATTGACTGGACTAACACACTCACACCAGCCGGCTGGAATAGCAACAGGGTGGGGTAGGAGATAGGTGGGGTAGGATAGGTAGGATAGGTACATGGGTAGGATAGGTAGGATAGGTAGAAAAGTGTCCCACAGAGAGAAAAACCTCTTCAGGACACCGGTCAGAATAGAGAGAGAGAGAGAGAGAGAGAGAGAGAGAGAGAGAGGGGCCGGCCACTGGCTGGTATTCTGAGGAGGTTCTCCCGAACAGTGAGGTCCGCACGGGAGTTTTATATTCGCCACGGCTTTCCATGGCCACGGATCGCCGAACGGCGGCCAGTTGAGGGAGGTGGTATCATTTTAATTCCGACACTACTACTGCAAGCCAAGATAAGACCTTTTTTAAATGTGACACTGTACTGACTGGCTTTGTTACCGAGCCAGTAATTCCTGTGGGGAATTTTGAAAAAATTGTTTTCTCTTGCAACTGTATTGCAAGTGTCGAGGACTCGGTTTTCGGCATAGCCATAAAGGTGTTAGTTTGAGACACGAGCAGTTAACTGAGCCAATATTTGTATATTTCTGCTTGTCTTATGTCCGTACATGTTCTAATTCGTCAATGCGCATGCTAGGAAACCTAGTAAGCCATAACTCTATACACGCGAAATATTGCGATTACAGATTTTCAAATAAATTCTCCATTACTTTCAGATGCACGATACATTGATGGGCGAATCAATAGATGAATGCACTTTGAGCTATGCTCCGCCTATTTCTAGCTAAGCTCCGGATACGCTTTGCTCCCATTTGCATCGATCGAACCATGAATTCCCAGAATCCCAATATCAAGGTAACTATACGTGTAAGCTGTTGAATACTTTGAAGCTAACTTGAGTTGATGCCATTACTGCCAATTGCAGCGACAACGCTCAGTCAAATTAGTTTCAAGATTTTTCAACAGAATGTTTAGTAAATAGTAAATTAATCAGAGACATACAATTATTACACTTCATGACGGAGGATTTCTGTCAAGTACGACTGTGGCATTAGCCTACATGTGACGTAATTGATTGCGACTGCATATTGAGAGATCGGATTGATTCATTACAGAACAACTTCCAGTCACATTAGTTTCAAAATATTCAACCGCGTACCTGTATGCCTTCTTTTATACCACATCGCCAAACTATAGCGAGCGGCTCTATGACTTAGCTTTATCCTTTGGCAGGCACGCTAGGATCTTTATGATTGGTTGAAAAGTAAATCATGGCAGCCATCATAGCAACATTTAGCTACTAAAGCCTGGATATTTTTCCTTTGGCCACATGAGAAAAAGCTTAAAACTACCTGCATGGTTAATGAATAGCATATTAGATTACCTGAATAGCTATCAAGAGTTCAGATTAGTTATCCTTTAAGGCCGTGTTCTCACGAGAGACATCACCTTCCGTAACGTCATACTGAATTGAATTATATTGAATTGAATTGCGCTTTATCACACTCAGATCAATTTTACATTGATATATGAGGGAAAAGATATTAAATAAATATTTTACATTATAGACAGAGTTTATAAATAATTACATTATTGTCTATTATTATTATTATTATTATTATTATTATTATTATTATTATTATTATTTAATAAAAATCCTCATCATCATCATCATCATCACATCATCATCATCATCATCTTTGCCCCCACCATTGCTATTGTCGTTGTCGCTGTCGTCTGCGTCGTTCGTGTTGTTTCTGCTGTTGTTGTCGGTGTCATTGTTGTAATTGCTGTCGTTTTCATTGTCGTCGTCCTCGTCGTCGTCGTCGTCATCGTTGTTGTTGTTGTTGTTGTTGTCGTTGCAGCTGCTGTTGTTGTACACGGCGGCTAGCGAACTGTTGTAAGTTAATTCTGATAAAATTACAGAGTTTGTTTAATATTTTGCGGTTTTTCGATGTGAAAGGTTTTGAAAATTTATCGTGGCTTGGTCGGGAATAGTAGCATTTATGGAGTAGTTATTTTCGTTTATCTTTGAAAAATTCACACGCCAGGATATAATGATATCCATCATGTCGTTGTGTGTGCATATAGTACATTTTCGAGCCATTATAAGCAACCATTGAGCCGGCGGCTTACCACTACTGGGTGGAATGTTGGCCCTATCGATGTGTATCACCGTTTGAAAGACATTGTAGGCGCCTGTCCAAATGTTTTAAAGGGCCTTATTAATATTAGTAAGAATGTTTGGCACGCCACCGTTAGCTCAGCGGAACTTAAATAAAAGCTACTGGGAGAAGGTGTGATTGTAAATGGGCAGATTTGTAAGATTGAGCCTCTTGACTCGGATAAATTACTAGTGAAAGTATAAAGGCCCCTCTTGAAATTCCTAATGAGCGCATCACACCAGAGATAGCTAAATATGTGCAGGTGACAAAAATCTAAAAAGAAACGTATACATTTGACAGATCTCTGGAAAACGGCATTAGATGATTTTGGGTGGACACAATTGTAAAACCGCTTCCAAGCAAACTGTCTATCGATGGTATTTTCTTTCTTCCCTTGTGGTATAGAGGGCAAGTAAAAGAATGCCGAAAATATACAAGTACAGAGCATCTCGCTAGCGCCTGCCCATATATGAATAAATGCCTGTTATGTGGCTCTTCTGAGCACTTTAAATGGCGATATGACAAAGTTGTGGAAAATTCTTCGACTAGGAATAGTGACGTCAAGCATGAGGATGGTTGACATATCAGCTCCACAGTCACGCCACTGCCTATTTCAACTGTAGTGGAAGTACACCCCACCAGAATAGGGACCCTGTCATGGTAGAGCATGTGAATGCAATTAATGTGGTGGAGGAGTGGTTATCACTGGCACCACCAACAAATGTCGGTGATGCAATTCCCCAGGATGATGCAGATTTATGTGACGATAATAACGATATGGATGCTGAGGATTCACAGAGTTTGTGCATAGGTCAAACTAAGCTTAGATCACAGTATATTGAAAGTGAGTCTGTTTTCGAATTAACCCCTGTAACTGTATCTGTACAGCATGATGTAGCATGTGGCTTTAAAATACAAATAGATGATTCAAGTTCTGGTCACGAAGATGGTGAAGAAGAGGATATATATGATTCTGTCACTGTTGCAGAGTCAGACATCTCTGTCCAAACGCAGTCATCTCAGCAACCTGATAAAATGGTGTTACATCGTTCCAAAAATAGCGAGATTTTACTGCCATATATAACACAGAAGCGCGTACGATACAGACACATGCGCAGTGATTCTGATATTGCCAAATATCAGCATCTGACAATTACTGAGCTGACAAACGCAGAATTTATTGCTAAAATGGGGGAATGGGCGAAGCGAGACAAGGGCTACAGCAAGATGTCGAAATCAAATTAGTCACTATGGATTATATATATATATATATATATATATATATATATATATATATATATATATATATATATATATATATATATATATATATATATATATATATATATATATATATACAGATTTTTAACTATAATGATAATCTGCTAAATGCCAATATAGTTATGTTACAGGAGACAAAGTTACGAAGCGCCGAAGTGGTAGATAGCTTTAAGCAACTTGCAAAAGGTGAGCTGTTTCATTCTACCGCCACTGATTCAAGCGCAGGTGTGGCAATGTTATTTTTAACCAAGTGCCTCAGTTTGATAAATATTATCTCATCATCGTCTGATAATGTCGGACGGTGTGTCAGCGTGGCCTTTGAGTTCTCAGGTTCGCGCATTAATATCATGTTTATTTATGCATCGGCTTCCCATTGCCAACTCACCACGTTCTTCTGAGCAATTGCTTCAGATATTCATAAGAATTCAAATAATCTTATTCTTGGAGGCGATTTTAATTGTGTTTTAGACGCCAAGAAGGACAGACGATCGTCAGCTAATTATGGTGATACATCTCATTATCGACTAAAACAATTATGTGACGCTGAGAAACTCATGGATTCTTATAGAATAATATATCCTGAAGGACGTGATTTTACCAGGGCCACACCTAATGGCCAGATTGCGTCTCGTTTGGACAGGGCATATATACAAAGAGTACTAAAAGGGAATATTTTAAACCCGAATATATATCCAGTAACATTTTCTGATCATAGCCTGGCAGCTATTACGCTAGATAATGCAGACTGGATTATGCGTCTCCCAGGATTCTAGAAATTTAATCATTCCCTGTTGAATGATAGTGACTATCACCGTTGTGTTCAAAGCTTTTGGTAATTTAAGCTACGTTGAAAAAATGAATCAGAGGACGTGATTTCTTGGTGGGAAGACATAAAGTCAGGCTTCGCTCAAATATCGAAACAGTATTCCATTCAGAAAGCCAGGAAGCTACGGAAGGATGAAAAAGCTCTCGATCGTTTGCTAATTCTGATTTCATGCAAAGTTGCAAATGGCGATGTTCATTTCATAGCATATTTATATGAGATAAAGAGAAAGATTTCTGAAATAGAAAAACATAACGCTGACGGTGCCAAAATAAGAGCAAGGGCTCAGATGGATATTGAAGGTGAAAAATCTACAACGTATTTTGCCGTCTTGAGAAGTCAAGAGGAGTTGAAAAATTAATCAGAAATTTAACTAAAGATGGTCAAAATTGTGCATCTCAAAATGAAATCATGTCAACTGTTGAGAGCTTCTATCAATCATTGTATGAATCAAATGGCTATGATGACAAAAAGGCGTCTGAGATGTTAGCCAATAATAAGGATGTATTTTTAGATGCAAGTAGCGATTTTTGCGAACACGCTTTAACATTAGGTGATTTGACTAGTTCTCTAAACAATATGAAATGAGGCAAAGCACCAGGCGGAGATGGCCTCACCATTGAGTTGTACCAGATGTGTTGGCATCTTATTGGACCAGAATTTATTCATGCTGTTAATGCTATATTTGCACAAGGCAAACTTCCACCTACGATGTCTCAAGCCTTTGTACGATTAATTTTCAAAAAAGGGAGTCAAGAAACTTTTGAAATTTATATACCTATCTCGCTCCTCTGTGTGGATTATACAATTATTTCGGAACCACTTGCCAAACAATGTATCAATGTTTTGGATGAGGTCATTGACACTGCTCAGACCTGCTCTATGCCCGGCCGGCCTATCTTAACCAACACATTTTAAATTAGAAATACCATTCAATTAATTGGAAAGGATGATATACAAGGAGCAGTTATTGGCTTAGATAATGAGAAGGCTTTTGACAGATTGGAAAGGAATTTTCTGTTTAAATCCCTTGAACATTTTAGGCTTGGTCCTAATTTCATCAAATGGGTTGCTCATTATCACCTTTGCTATTTATAATTGCAATGGAATCATTAGGAGCAGCTATAAGAGAAGATAAACTCTTTCAGGGCATACATATCCATGGTGTTGTAAAACCAATAAAGGTATCACAGTATGGCGATGATACAACTGTTTTTGCTGATAGTAATAATGATTTTAATCAATTTGATAATATCCTAATTGACTTTCAAAAAGCCTCTTGTCTAAAAGTCAATAAAAGCAAGTCAGTTGGTCTATTTCTGGGACAGTGGTGAGAGAATCGTGATAAATTCTGCTGAAACAATTACGATATTAGGCATACAGGTCAGTGCAAGTGATAAAGCAATTAACTGGGAAGAAAGAATATCCAAAATGAAGAAAACTGGTAATGCTTGGAAGCACCGACATTTAACAATTTTTGGTAGGACTTTGGTCATAAATACCTTAATTCTACCACAATTGTGGCATACAGCTTCTGTCATTTATTTGATTCAGCATGTTGAAAATCAGATTAATAAAATCGTTTTGGATATTTTATGGACTGGTAAACCCTGTTTGGTGTCAAGAGAAATTTGCTACAACAAAAATTCTGAGGGAGGTCTCAATCTTGTCGATATTAGATCTAAAAGTCTGTCATTACGCTTCAAATATTTTAATGATTTGCTTTCTTCTGATATCCATGGGGCAAATGTTTCGAGAGCGCTAATAGAAAGATTTATAAGTCTTTTTTCTGTTCGAAGTTTCTTTTGTGCAAGTGACCCAACTAGAAGCTATAAGCAAGTTCCACAACTGTTTCTGGAGTTGAAATCTCTTTATTAAAGTAGAAGGCCATCCTTCATGCTGGGAGTCTACATTGTATTTTAATGTGTGGGGTAACAACCAAATCGTTTACCAAGATAAAGTTTTGTATTATCCATCTATGGCATGGAAAGGAATTAAAAGCATCTCTGATTTAATTGACCCTATTAGCCGGAAATGGAGGTCTTTAGATGAGATTAATAACGTCACTAATCTCCGACCAATTGAGACTAAGCGTCTGCTAGATCGGATTCAGAGAGCTATACCTAAGGAATGGGTCTCACTATGTAGTGCACCTATTAATCAAGAACCTCCCAAGTTGAAAATTAGGTATGACGATACAGAACTTTCATGTAAAATGTCAGCCAAAATTTGGTATACGTTAATATTATCAAGGAAGTTCAAGCCTCCCAAGTGTATTGCTTCTTGGGAGCAACATGGTTACACTAATCTTGACTGGGAGATTATATGGCAAAATATACACATACCAAATATTCCAAATCAGGCAAGAGATTTTGTGTGGAGATTAGTGCATAGGAGCCTATGGGTAAAACATCTCATGCTAAAAGCCAAATTGTCTTGTGACCATGATAATAAATGTGTATTTTGCGTTGCCTTTGAGGGAACGATGGGCCATCTTTTTACTGAATGCCATGTAGTGTCGCGATTCTGGGATTATGTAGAGAATACCTTAGCCCATCTTAAGATACCTAGAACCAATATAACAGCTAAGAAAATTTTATTCCACGACCTTGATGATATCCACATACTAAAGATGGATAAAGTTGTTATTTTGTTTTGCATAAGCATTGGCATTTGGACTATTTGGCGGTATAGATGTTCATTCGTTCAAAATAATAACAGTAGCATCGCATCCGATCACCTGAAGGCATTGAAAGCTATGTTTCATGCTCTGTGGTCAGTTAGTATTAATGGAGAATACGAGAAAAACTTCAGATAGTCAAGGACACATGTTGAAAACCAAAATGTTGTTATTAAGCCACTGCCATTAGGAAAGCCCTCTGCCCTTTATAGATTATGAAAGATGTAATGGTTTGTCTCTGTTATGTTGTTCTTGTAATTTAATGTTGATGAAAAAGGACATTTTTAAAAAAGAATTTTTAATGTAGGTTGGCAAAATACATGAAGTATCTGACTGGAGGCTTTTGCTGCCTTTTGGGTAGCTGCTGCTTCAGTTAATTAGGTTTGATAATGATCAGTCTTCTTATTTTTAATTAAAAGACTAAACAGTGCTATCAAAAAACATTTCTAAGATCACAATTCTTTACATATTGCTAACGATCTAGGATCATTTTGAAATTACCCTGAAACCAGAATAATTTTCGAATAGCTTCTCAAAGTTAAGTAAATTTATTTTAATTTAATTCAATTCAAATATGTTTTATTTTACATTAGCATTTCAGATTTATATTACAAAGGACAGGTAGTCCATCAAAGGCAAAAACTATGTGATGATGGACCCCTAACATATATTAGACAGAGGCATTGCAACTTTAAATTACTGTACATATTACAAATAACAACATTACAACACTACACGTAATGCACGTGTATGCATGTATATATATAAAATTTCTTTTCCACTTGCACCCACATTACATATGCATTACTTTAAAAAATTTTTACATTTAGTCCTAGAAGATCTGCAGTTTTAATTTGCTTTAGGTAATGGAGAGAGGGATGGTGGTGGGGTGGGGGGTGGTGGGGGTGGGGTGGGCTGGGGTGGGGGTTCGTCGAGCTTAAGGACGGTGATCCAGAATGTGATGTATTATTAATGCAATGTATTATTATTATTATTATTATTATTATTATTATTATTATTATTATTATTATTATTATTGATACTAAAATAGTGTATGATGAGCCATAATGTATGATGAGCCATGGTGGTAGTGATGATCTTCCTAAAATTAATGAGATTGGTAAATCCATCAGACTTCCACAGCCATACTCCCTCCTCATGTGTTCTTCTAAAGGGGTCTACTTATAGGTGATTAACCCTTTCCGTGATGAATATCCTATATCTCGCTTAAGTTCAGAGGCAACAATTTATGAAAATTGTTGAATATTTTGAAATTAGTACGGAATTCAGGCTGACAGACGAAAAACCCAAACATTAAATTACATGTTTCGAAGGATCCAACTATTGCACATTACAAATATAAATTTATAAATAATAGATGCCTTTGGTTACTATAAAAATACACGGACATACATCCGTATGGATCTGCCTCAAAATGGCTGTTTTAAAAATGATATGACAGTTGATTAATTATTTGGTAATTATAGATATAAATGAATCTATAATATATTGAATATGTCATTAAGCATGTTGAAAATGGTTAAGACAAGATCTGTAGACGTCTAAGAAACAACAGGTTATATATACATGCATAAACGTAACACAGTGATGAAAAGAGCTGTTATATTATGCCACAACTAAAGGTGATTCAGTAGACCGCTAAGGGAGACATAATAAAACAAGCATATGTAAGTATTGTATATGTCCCCTACTGGGTGAGATAAATCTGCAATTTTGCAGCAATGTCTGTGAAACGCGGACTTGATCTGTAAATATTCATAATAAAACAATGTACCAAGTTTTAGTCGAATATGTCGAAGCATTACTGAAAAAAGTCCGGAAAACTGATATTTTTCGTATTTCATAAGTCAAAAAGGGGGATAACTCTGTCAGATTGTGACGAAACCTGTGAAATGCGAACTTGATCTGTAACTATTCATACTAAAGTCCTATGTACAAGTTTCAGTTGGATATGTTGGAGCATTTCAGTGAAAAAGTCCGAAGACAGCGAGCAAACCTATAGCAGGGAACATGAGATAAGGTGATGGTTTTCTGTTTAAGAAAGCAAGAATGCCATGGTTTGGGTGAAGTAGATCAGCATCAAGCTTAATCTGATGATACAACAAGCAGTAAATTTGGAACCTCTCTGTCATAAGTGCTTTCATATGGGCTTATTAACAGAACAATAGACATCAATAATTATAAATAGTATTCATCAACTCAGCTTTCTGTAGACCATGGGCATGAATAAATATGCCATGTATAATTTCGGGTCTGCTGTGATTATTAGTGGACTTATATGATTAATACACAAAGTAGCAAATTAATATAAAACCAGTACTGGCAACAAAAAGGAAAAGGTAGTTATCAGTAGATGCAAAAAAATGGAGATTGATGAAAAAAGAAAGAGGACAGATAAGAGCATGGAGACTGCAAGAATTAGTACATTTAACTTAGTCATTTTAACATGAGGTCCCAAAGTCTCAATTTAGGGCATGCATGCAGGTAATCTCTTGAGTACCTTAGTACTAATTTGACAGGAACCTGTTGCTGCCATGGACAGTTAGCCAAAAATCGTGAAGATAATTGTTGTAAGACTAGAAATGGGTTTTATTTATTGGGTTTTTTGTGTGAAGGCCTTTCAGATTCAAAGGGTTAATATAATTCCCGTGCTTTCCATGTTCAGTACACTTGTGAACTTGATGTACCAACAACAGTCTGGTGTGCCAGCTATAATTAGATGGGGTGATGGTTGGCTGTTTAAGAAATAAAGAATGCCATGGTTTGAGCGATATAGATCACCACGTTTAGAAACAGAAAAGCTATTTGTTTTTTATTTACCTAGATCATAAACAACCCAGGGTGATTTTGGAATCTACATCCCCAAGTAAAGTGAGTCAGAGATGTTTGATTTTATTCATTAAACTAATGACAACGTGTGTCGATAAAATCCTACTTTTTGGTAACCAAACAAAAAATAATAAATTATCCTGGGCGATTTGGGAAATAACATTTTAGGTGTTTAAATTGGGAATAAAATGTAGGCGTGCAGTTATATTTCTAATTAATATATATTTTTATGGAGCACCTGTGTTGAGTTATATTAAATTATTTATGTATGTATATATCTACATAGATGACTGATGTGATAGTTTATTTTCTTGATTTCTCTTAAGTTTTCATTACTGTTCTTTTCAGTCGATATATTTTTGGGTAGAAAGGATCTCCGCACGATCCATTGATCGTGTTACCAAGAAAAAGAAAAAAGTAGTAGTAGTAGTAGTAGTAGTAGTAGTAGTAGTAGTAGTAGTAGTAGTAGTAGTATTAGTAGCAGTAGTAGGAGTAGTATTAGTAGTAGTAGTAGTAGTTGTTGTTGTTGTAGTAGTTGTAGTAGTAGTAGTAGTAGTAGTAGTAGTAGTAGTAGTAGTAGTAGTAGTAGTAGTAGTAGTAGTAGTAGTAGTAGTAGTAGTAGTAATAGTAGCAGTAGTAGTATTTGAATGTGCTATAAGTCTAGAATTTCTTAATTAACATGCCTATTTAAATACGCTATGACTCTCTAAAGCTCCCGAAACCGAGACCAATAAGCATTTGCATGGTCCATTATATCCACAGATCAAACATTGGCGACTGTATATGCGGCTGTCCCGATTGGCTGTGAGTTATGACTACAACAATTTTGTAATTGGGCTACGCCCATAACACTATCACGGATCATTACCGGTGTCAATATCTCTACAGACCAAACGTTGGAGACTGTATACGCGTCTACGCTGATAAGTAGCGAGGGGTCACATGACCTTGATCGACACCTCGGGCTCAAACAAGGACGACCATATAATCGGCTGCTCTGATAGGTCTCGTGAGGCCACGTGACCTCAGTTTGGACGCATCCGACCATAGACATCTGACACCATGTTACGCATGCCAATAGATCTATAGCTCGAGCAGTAGCGACTGCATAAGCAGCTGCGCTGATTGGTCGGGTGTTGCCATCATCAATATTTTGAATTAGGCCACGACCCATAACACTTTCATGACTCATTAGGCTCCATCACACAGCATTACCGCAGGTCACTATATCCAAAGCCTCTAACAATTGCGACCGTATTTAAGCGGCTGCTCTGATTTGCCATGTGGGGTTACACGACCTACCTTTGGCCACACACTCTTTCACATATCATTGCGTATGTCAATTGTCTAAATTATCTACATACCCAAATGCAGTGAAGGGAGGGGCGGCTGTTCTGATTGGTCAAGAGATTATGACGTCATCAAGCACGTCATTAATATTTTTAATCAGCCCATGTACACTTTTTCCCACCAATAATACTTGAATTTAATTCGGCGAGAGAGAATAATAGAAAAGGCTCGCAACCAATCAGATTCGAGTATTTTCGTGTTGTTTCGAAGGTATGTCTTTATTCTGGGCCAGCCGCCGAAGGTAGGCCTAGGTTTTGTTGTATATATATAAGTTGATCTGCAATTATTCGTATCACTTTAGACAGTCTTGAAAGCATCCGAATGAGGTCGGCCCGATGTATGGTGTTATAAACCTGAGATGATGCTGTAAAGTTTGTTGATAAGTTTTCTACATTAATGTTGCTGAAAACAACAAAGTCTCTCCACAGTAGATATATGGCCAGCTTATAGAATGAGGAAAAACATTTTTATTGGGGGTTTTCCCGTTTAGGTGCATACCCTAGGTTACAAAAGATCGCCTGATCATTACACCCCGAATCGGATTTCTAGTTGAAGCAACACGTAGTCCAGTGACATATGATATGTTTCTATGCTATGATGTGATTTAGGTGTCAATACACGTCTGGCTGTTGCCGTCTCTTCCACTAAAGCTTGTTGTCTCTTAGAGGGATTCTTCCTTGCCGTGCCCCCGTCCCCCATCCACTAAATTATCTTAGAGGGCTTCTTCCGTGGAACATGTGCATCCTTAACCCTTTAATGTCTAAATTTCGTCGAGAAAATCTCAATTTTCCTTTATTGAATGTTCATTTGCAGGAAACGGGAAGAGTATTTTTGAAATTTTATCACTGGAATGACTGGCTCGGTTACCGAGCCAGTCATTTCAGTGGTACAATTTCAAAAATGGTCTTCTCTTGACCTGCAAATGGACATTCCTCAAGACCACTGCAGAGGCCGGTTTGGGCCGGTTTCATCATAAAAGGGTTAAAGTTATATGCAAAATCGTTGTCCTTGATTTATTCTTTCATTCTGTCACAAGGCATCTGTTTTCTGCCAGCGAAATGTGATTTTTTTTCTTACCTTATCTTTTAATTATTAGAGTATCAATCCGCCTGACCGCAATAACATTCACACGTTTTCGGTTGCAGACTCGCATCAGTGGAGTAGTAACTCTTTTGGCGTGTGGGTGGGGTTTTGTAGGGTGGGGGAGGGTGGGGGTCAACAATGGTCGAATGTTGCAACTGAGCAAATGTTGGGGAAATGCATATTTGCCAGATTATTTAGCAAACATTTTAGCACTCTGAGTGACAGAAACGCTTCCTCAGATTTTCAAAAAAGAATTCTAAATATACCCATTTCTCTAAAATTGTACCGAAATTGGGGTACATTACACAAATTGGTGAGACTTTCGACGGCTTTACCCCCTCTGACAAAAGTCCTAGAATTGCCGTTGTGTTGCAGATGCTTAGAGAAACTTCTGGTAGCCTACTTGATAAAATGACTCTCAAAGCACACAACCCAAGCACAAATCACAAATGGCCACCAACGCGCATGGTGAATACCTTTCACCGCCTCCCAGTGATAAGCCCCACCATGTTGAACTTTTTTAGACTGTGTATAATTGGTTGCCCAGCAATTGTTATATCTTTGAATATAAACAGATGTAGAGATTTTGGACGCTGTACGAATTGTATGTCTTTACTATTTAATAAACATTATGTTGCATAATTTGAAACTAATGTGACTGGACGCTGTTGCCGCCATACGCAGCAACAACGGCCATTCAAATTAGTTCCAACATATTCACTAGATTACCTTATAGTTTTCTGGAAATTTATAGTCAGAGAGTTCAAAGATCGATCGATCCCAACACGAGCGAGGTATGGGTGGAGCTTAGCTAGAGATGAGCGGGGCATAGCTAAAAATGGAAAGGTCCATTGCCTTGTAGAAGGTTGTATTTCTATAGATTAATTTGCCAGAATATATTTTCCTTTGATCAGGGTCATCTGCCCTAAATGATAACATTTTTAAAATATCCCCAGGACCCCCCCCCCCTCCCCCACCACCCCACCCCACACACACACACTTACCGCCTTGTCCGCCAACAGAAGTAGATTTGTAGATCTACAACTGATCTGCCTTCATGCCAAAACTGACCTCTGCAGTGGTAATGAGGAGTGCCGTTTTGCAGGTTAAGAGAAGAGTAGTTTTTGGAAATTTACCACTGGAATGGCTGGCTCGATAACATAGTCAGTCATTCTAGTAGTAAATTCTCAAAAATATAATTCTCTCGTCCCGCAAACGGCCATTCAATGAGCAAATATTTAGAATTTCTTGACCAAATTTATCAATTAAAGTGTTAACCAGATATATTGCGTTTTATCAGTATCACTCCATCCTTGCCATTATCCGCGCGCATTGATATTGACGTATCTATCGATATGACAATCGTCGATCCATGGCAATGGTTTTACTTGTAAGAAATTAACGATAAGAATAATAATAATAATAATAATAACACAAACCGCAACAATGAGAAATTGAACGAGGGGATCTCTCAAACAGTTATTCCTTTGACACTTACCTGTCAGCAATAACACATTTTAATGATGGAAAAGAGTATTCTATTAAATATTTTGTAACTAATTGGACTGGGAGATGTTGATGTGGCAGCAACAACTTTCAGTCACATTGTTTTCTTAATAATCTGGAAGAATCAAACAATACCATTATAACGCATACACTCATTACCTGCAATAATACAACATGAAATTGGTTAATAGATATTTTAGTTACCATAAGCAAACACTTGTATTATTCTTTTATTGAAAGAAGATGCCCCGGGTCCCATTGTATTGGTTATTTATAAATTGTAGGTTAAGAAGTTGCCTGATTCTGTAACAGTCATATAAGATACGGTATCGGCAAACGGGGCTCTGTCTTGGTTGGAAATTTTCGAACTGCGCGAAAGTGGGCATAATCATCTGTCTTGATCACGTGCTCAATAGCGAATAGTAAGTAATAACGTGTTCGTCTGCTAAGTTGGTATAGTCTCTAGTGCGGGATATAGTCGTGTGGGTGTTGGTATATGTGAATTATGGGGGAATGGTTGGTTTTGTTTGATAATTTATATCTGACAATGGATGATTCCAGTTTATCCATCAATCATATGACGTCATAATCAACTATGTGACGTGTATGATGCCGTCATAATCAATTAGGCCATGAATGGTGCAGCTGAGTTCGTCAAGAACGCTTAATTGATGACGGACTATGTAAGAACTTTTGTACGAATTGTATGTCTTTACTGTTTAATAAACATTTCGTTAAATATTTTGAAACTAACTTGACTGGGCTGTTACTGCCATTGGATCGACCACAATACGGGCAAAGCGTGGGTGGAACTTAGCTAGAGATTGGCGAGGCATAGTTAAACTGGATTCTTCCATTAATTCTCATTCAGCGGTCATCAGTGATTAAGAAAAATAGTGTTGACATTTTTTGGTGGCCATCTTGGATATATGGCGAACATTTTGATTTTCTTCCATTTACGGTTAGAAATGTATAGATCTCCGCTTGTATATACTATTTATGATTGATTGGCTTTCTGACATAGGGAATTCATTGAAATAACTATTATGGCACAAGTACAATATGGCGGTCATCAACACATAATCAAAACATAAGCATAGCATGGTATACGTCCTATTAGCGGGCAAAGTAATTGTAATTGAAACATGCTACTTGTTTATGAAAATAAACATCTGTAGTCATAATGAAATGCATCATAT
The DNA here is from genome assembly GCA_034401795.1 of Chaetoderma sp. LZ-2023a. Classification (NCBI taxonomy): domain Eukaryota; kingdom Metazoa; phylum Mollusca; class Caudofoveata; order Chaetodermatida; family Chaetodermatidae; genus Chaetoderma; species Chaetoderma sp. LZ-2023a. The sequence goes on along the minus strand of CM067371.1, from coordinate 34,433,797 downwards.
ATCTTCCAAAAATGTTAAATTTTAAACAGATAGCTTACGAAACACTCAGACCTCGTAGTCGTCGACATCATCGTCCGAGTCGCTCTCTACATAGATGTATTCACCTGGTTCACAATTTACATATGAGGCTTCCACTGCACCACATCTACAGTCGCCCATACAAACGATGCCAGCCCGTTTGCATGAATGCCACACATGTATCCACATTCCACGTCTGCAGCTGACGAGTTCGTATATTGCCGTTGGTGCCGGGGCAACATCGGTGATGGTTGGTGGGGAGCAACCATCATCCAACGACCAGCAAATGCCGGTTGGTGATGGTAGAATTCGTTTAACAATTTTGTCATGATTTCAAATAATGGTACTGTGCGCCTTTCATGTGCTGTTCGAGTACTCCTCTTGTTCTGTGGTGGTTTCTCAGATTCAGCAAGTGATTTTCTGAGGATTTTCCATCTCACGTCTCCAAGAATTATGGCTTGTACAGGGAAGGTGCAGATGACACACAAATCGTTCCCGCACATTTTTGCTCTCTGTAGATAATCATTCCGTAGTACCAAGTTTTATAAAAGGTTGAGCTACTTCATCATCGGCTTTACAGAGTATCTTTCAACAAGGCAGTCCCGCCCCACCCCACCCACTCCACCACCCCACCCCAGGTGAAACGCCATGTTGTGTCCCAGCCTGTAAAGGCATGAAATCCAGGTAATGCATTTGCTATATTTTCACCAATTGCGTCAAAGATGCTTTTCAGGCGAATCCTGGGAGTCTTACTACCAGTAAGTATAATGAGCACTGTGTTCTCTCCCAGTTCATGGAGTCTGCAGCGTAAGAATAATCACATCTGTGTCAGGTGAAAGTTTGCAGATATTAGCACCTGATATAGCAGCAGGAATACTATGTAAAATCAAAATGGTTTCAGGATCTTCTTTATTAAAGTGTTCTAGGGAGAGTGCATCTCTACGTTGACAGAACTTGCGCCCAATCCCATTTTACATATATGTTGCAATAAAATACGTTAAAAATGGTTCTATCCCATTCTTGGCCAAATATACCGTGAGACTTTTCCTTTTCTGATCACTAGACAAGAACAGTATATGCGACTCGGCACAGAACTTGTGGACCTACTGTTCCTCGTTTGTTGCTTCAGTGTTACTGGCATATTTCAATGAACAAACACTATTTGAACAGAGCCAATTGCTAGTGAAAATCTCACAATGTGTTGATTGAACAAGTCTGAGAATTGAAAGCAAGATTTCCGGTCAATTATGTATATCTTTCAGCCTAGTAATTCCAACGTGAATTTCAGCTTTGACATTTTACTCACAGATTGATTACTCCAATGGGATGACATTCAGTGAAAGTGTAAGTGGTTAACGTTATCACAATATCAATTGTCCTGTATGTCAAAGAGGATATTCCCAGGCAAGATCAGTGTAGAAAAGCTGCACACATCAGTTTCACTCGAAGTTGACTCTCCCATGGTCCAAGGCCATAATAGAACTCGTTAGCAGCAACGGTTGAAAGGGGATGTGCAAAAACGTGCATACTCGCACGCACGCACGTGCGCACGCACTCACAGAAGCGCGCGCACGTACGCACGTACGCACGTACCATTGTATTGTGTTTGAATACTGATACGTGGGCTTTATAAACAATAGTCTTATTTTACTTAACACGTTCAGGTGTCTCCATTTCACGATATCCACACGATTCATACAATCAAAATATTGTGTCTGGATATTGTTGCTCTCTGTGACACTATATAATACACTGTATACTAAAGAGGATTTGTTGCGCATTTGCAATGTTTGAAATTGTTAGCGTTTCTGCTGTAATCTCTTGAGATCGGAGATACCTTACATATATGAATACTGTAATCTGCGGCTCGAATAGAAGCATAACCTACAACTGCAATCATTCCCATCTTCTCTCTTGACCACTGTGTCTTGTTCTCCGCCATAATCTTTAGCTTCTTCAAGTCCATTCTTGACTGAATGTACTGAGGCCTGTGTTCCTGGGGTCACTTCGCAGCACGCTTAAATGCTGTATGCAATGTCGTCCTCTCCTGGCCTTATATTTGCTGGCTCCCGGTAAGGCGAATTCCAATGTCTCTGGGTTGGTGTATCTTCTGGAATCCTTAGCAAATGGCAAAACATAGACCATCTTTGGTGGGTGACATTTATGGATAGCGGCTGATAGATGTATTACATATCTTGTATAATGAATCGTTGGAAATTATGTTGTCCTGCCATTGGTGTCTAATGAGTGTATGGTCGGGGCAGGGTGGTTTAGGTGGCAATCATCAAGTTTGTCTAGCGCTGCCTTTTGGAGCGGCCCGGCTTTTGCACTTGGGCAGCATTACGGATACGCAGGTTGCGTTGTGTAAGCATAGTCTTTCTGTTGAGGGCCTCTTTGACCTACAAATCCACAGCTTCCAGAAGGAAGTGAAGGATATGGTTCCCATGGCGCAGCGTGCAGCAATGCCAGCAGGACGACAGGGCACTAAGCCACTCTGCCCACGATTTTACTTTTACTTGATGGTTTGCAGACACGAAGTGGACGTCATTTTTCTTATATTCATGCTTTGTCGATAGATATATATTAGCCAACTCAGTTTTAGATTCATTCACGAAGCGATTCTTATTTTTTAGTTTTCCTGTAGCCTTAGGATAGGGAGTGGTTCGTCAAGGTGTTTCTTTTCCTCATCTATGACGTCTACATCATCGCTACATTCCATTTCTAGCAGCACGCTAAGTATGTGCGCAGACTAGAGTGGGCGTAGTCCTGTGTAATTTGCTGCAGCAAGGCAACAGGTGAAAAGCGCATGGGAAAGACCCTGTAGAGAGCCGATTGATGTCGCAAATTCTGCAGCCTTCACTGACCTGACGCGTACTCTCAGCCTGGTGTCTGCAAGTTGTGGTCTCACTAGTTGCAGCTCATCTTCATTGCTACTGGCCTGGCGTAGTACATCTAGGATCTTTGAGTGTTTAATTGTATCGAAAGCTCGTTATACGCCAATGCTCATTTTGTGGAAATCCCAGTGTTTGGGCATGGCTACTGATACAAGTATGCGCTGAACCCATGCAATATCTGTGCAGCTTCGTTCAAATTTTACATAGGTTTGTGTTAACCATTTGAAATTGTATACGTCAATGGTCGCGATATCCCGATTTTCTTACATCCAGTCGAACCAGGAACGATTTTGCATACTTTGAAGCACATTTGGCAGGAGTCCGTGACAGGCGATGGTACGGCGAGTTAACTATAAGTCAAATGTGTCTCAAATATCTAACCTACACTACAGTTCATAAATAAATTAACATGTTTCCAAAACAGAAACAGCATCATGTTAGTTAGTACAGTATCAAATACGATGGAAGAAATGTTCTGTGTAATAATCTAAATTTAGTTTGCCTTTGGCAGCAATGGCTTCCACTGCGAGTAAGTCCAAAATGTTTAACAGTACGTTTTACTTTGGTTGTATCTTACTGTACATACAAGCATAAGTTTTCGTACTTGTGCTATCAGATTTAAAGCGTTAATGTCCAGTCTCGTAATTCCATTTAATCCATACCACTCTGAAATTTCAATTCAATATAAACGATGAAGTGTTGTTCATTTTTTCAACAAAATTGGTGGAAAATGTTGTTGTCGTAGATTGCAACGTCTCCCACCAAAAATTGTTGAAAAATCTACACCATATTCTTTGCGGTTTACGCAGTAAAAATATAAGGTTAACATCAAAGTGGTACGGGTTAACAAGTGATGCATATCCGCTTAACCATTTAAACCATGAATTTCCCGAATCGCAATGCCCTTACCGAGGAAGTCATGCCTATATTCAACATTTTTATGCAGGCCTATGCCCAAGATTTACCCATTTGTAACATGGGACCGCTCCACACACTGCATGGCTATTTGGGATCGATGATGACTCCCATGTTATAGCAAACTGTGATCACTTTAAATAGGTTTTTGCTTTCGTTAGTAGTAGGGTACGGAGATTCTAAATTAAACCACCTTCTAGGACAATCATGCCCCTAGGTACAGTGTCTATAGTCCAACCAGAAACATTCCGTCAGACCCATGATTTATGGGGGCAGGGACTCTCGCCAATAATATGGATTTTGTGATAATCCATCATTGAACAAAAGCTCTGGGACTCTCCATGGTCCCGACAAGGTCACCGGCCCGACTTATAACCACATTTGTCACACTCACAATATTGCGAAAGAGTAGTGGATATTTCTTACAGTTATTTAAGACTTGGCATTTCTGTTTGAACGTTGTTGAATACCTTGGAGACTGTGTTGGTATCAGGGCTCTCTGCATTCACTGCAAGATTTGCACAATGGTCAGCCATGCTTCCGAAAATATCCAAAGGAGATAGAAGTAACCATACGCTCATTAGAGACTTTCATACAGGAATGTGATATCCAATGCAAATAATAGCATTACAACAGCAACCGCGATTGTACACGAATGTCAATGCCTGTGCGAATGTTAGCCTCAGCAGCAAGCTAATGATAGAAGCTACGGCGTGAACGTGCTCAAAGATTAGCCCCAATGGCGAAGTAATTATACCAACAACTAGGTCTAAAGTGGGTGTTTGTAATTTGTGGTCATTCGTTTAGTAGAAAGACTGTCAGTAAGCAAAGCTCGATAAGCACTCGAGTTTAAGTACATGTAAAATGGTCTTGTTATTAGTCTACAAATCGCCA